>JAANYP010001713.1:0-600000 GCA_020465985.1 Centrapalus pauciflorus | reverse complement strand
TGTAAATTATTCATTACATTTATATAATATATTAAATATCATTGTATATGAACTTTTCTATAATTTAAACTACTATTGTTATTTTTCATTTTATTGGTTTTATAAATGATTTGCATCCATTTCTTTGTTTTAGTATTATTATAAAGTTATACGTTATATACATGTAAATACCTCAAATATGTTTGAATTAATTTTTTTAATGTTTATTTACATATATTTTTCTACTAAATTACTATTTATAGTTTAAACTTAAATAATCTTTAGGAACGTGAAAAACCCGATTCCCCGACGGGGATCCCCGATCCCCGATTGGGACGGGGATGGGAATAGAAACTCATTCCCCGACGGGGATGGGACCGGGGATTGGGGAGAGGATTATGAAGCGGGGATGGGGATGGGAACTAAGATCCCCGCCCCGCCCCGCCCCATTGCCATCCCTATTAACAGGTCACCTACAAGGAGTTTGGGAAATTGCACACCACATGAAGCATGGTATGGTACAAAACCAAGTGTTCATCATCTAAAAGTATTTGGAAGTGTTGCTTATTCTCATGTTCCAGATTCAATGAGAAGCAAGTTGGATGACAAGTCAGAAAAGTGCATCTTTATTGGCTATAGTGAAAGAAGCAAAGCATACAAGCTCTATAATCCAACGACAAAGAAAATTGTGATAAGTCGAGATGTTCGATTTGATGAAAGTTCATTCTTTGAAGAGATCGAAGGTGAAAAGGAAAATTCACCAATTTTTCCTTTTCAAGTTGAAGAAGAAGAGATTGGAAATGCTGAAACTAATGTTCAAGAAGAGAGTCCTCCCGGTTCTCAAAATTCCTCAGCAAATTCTTCTCCAAGAAGCCCGATAAGAAAGACAAGAACTCTCCAAGAGTTATATGATGTAACAGAAGAGATGGTGCAAAATGATTCTGTATTTTTTTCTTTCTTTGCAGGGGAAGATCCAATTTACTTTGATGATGCTTGTCAAGAAGAAAAATGGAGGAAAGCCATGAAAGAAGAAATTAGCTCCATTGAAAAAAATGACACATGGGAGCTTACCGATTTGCCACCACACAAAAATTCTATTGGAGTAAAGTGGGTGTACAAGACAAAGATGAATTCGGATGGGTCTATCAACAAGCACAAGGCAAGATTGGTTGCAAAAGGTTTCAAGCAAAAAGAAGGCAAAGATTTTAGTGAAGTATATTCTCCCGTTTCAAGACTCGAAACTATTCGGTTGCTCATTTCTCTAGCTGCTCAAAATGGTTGGAAAATGTTTCAAATGGATGTAAAATCCGCATTTTTGAATGGTGTTCTCAAAGAAGAAGTTTATGTTGATTAACCACTTGGGTTTGTCAAAAAAGGTGAAGAGAATAAAGTGTACAAGTTGAAGAAAGCGTTGTACGGATTGAGACAATCACCACGTGCTTGGTATAGTCGTATCAATTCGTATTTTGAGAATTAGGGATTTGAAAAATGTCCATATGAGCATACTCTTTACACTAAAGGAGATTCACATGGAAATTTCATCGTTGTTAGTCTTTATGTTGATGATCTTGTTTTAACAGGAAATGATTTGGGGATGTTAGATGAGTTCAAACACTCATTGATGGCAGAATTTGAAATGACAGATTTGGGAGAACTTCACCATTTTCTTGGAATTGAGGTTCATCAATCCAAGAAGGGAACTTTTATCTCACAAGAGGGTTATGCAAGAGAAATTTTAAAGAAATTCAAGATGGAGAATGCGAATCCGGTCACCACTCCATGCATCACAGGTTTGAAGTTATCTAAAGAAGGTGAAGGCAAGATGGTGAATTCAACTTTATACAGGAGTCTTGTTGGAAATTTGATGTATCTAACTTCTACAAGGCCTGATATCATGTACGGTGTAAGCTTGGTGAGTAGGTTTATGGAGAAACCTTATTTAAATCATTGGGAAGCAGCAAAAGGATTCTCAGATACATTAAAGGTACAATTGATCATGAAATTTTTTATGAGGCTAATGTACTAGTTAACCTCATTGGTTACACTGATAGTGATTTAGCCGGAAGTATGGATGATAGCAGAAGCACGTCTAGTTATGTGTTTCATCTTGGTACTGGTGCGATATCATGGAGTTCTAAGAAACAACAAATTGTGGCACTTTCTACTATAGAGGCCGAATATATTGCTGCAGCATATGTTGGTTGTCAATTAGTTTGGTTGCGCGGAATTTTGGAAAGTCTTATGCAAAAACAAGATAAGTCAACCACTTTGTATTGTGATAATAGCTCGACTATTTCAGTCACAAAAGATCCAATTCTTCATGGACGAACAAAGCATATTCGCATCAGATATCATTTCTTGAGGGACCTTGTCAATGAAGGAGATGTTCAAGTTGAGTATTGCAAGACAGAAGATCAAATGACGGATATTTTTACGAAGCCGCTTGGTGGGAATTTTTTCAAGAAGAATGTTGAAAGATTGGGAGTAAAAAGCAAGTTTATTTTAAGGGAGGCATTGTTAGCAATAAAATAAATTAAACTTGAATAATTATTATGTTTAAGTTTATGATTAATTCATGTAACCACCAAAAGATGAAAAGTTTGGTGATTAATGTCTATTAACCACCATGAGTTATGAAAGGTGAAGAGTTTAGTGTTTAATGGAGTAGTTATGTAGCTAGTTATGAATCTCATAACTTAGTCTTTATATTGACATTACTTTTGAGTTGTAAGGTGAAGAAAAGAAAAGATTCAAGAAAAAAAAATAAAATTGTGTTCTTGTGGTGTCAACTTTATCTCCTATTTTTTTTCTCTACATACCTCCTAAACCCACCATCATCTTTGACGATTTCTGCAACTCATCGATCGTGAAGTAAGCTTCAAGGTTTTTGATTTTCTCCAGTGATACGGTCAAGAAACTGTCTAGTTGGTTGCCCTTAACACCCGTCCAACCACCACCACCATGGAGACACTCAATCACCGAGAAGCATCATCACAACAGACTGCTAAGGGCAACGGTTTGATTTATGAGTTCGTTGGTTCTCGTGGTTTGGTTTCTTCGGTTTGAATTTTTTTTGGTCCAAAACCGAACCATAAACCAAATTTGAATTTCGGTTTGGTTTACTTTATAAACCAAATATTCAATATCCAAAACATTCTACTAACAATTAATGATCGACGACAAACGTGAAGCTTTCAAGCATCTCAAATTGTCTAATATTAAGTATGTGATCCCAAAAATATCAAGTTAAACATATATAAAACATTTTACTTCAAAAGAAATTAATCCTGAACTTCAAACACACACACATATGTGTGTGTATATTCGGTAATTCGGTTTGGTTTGCTCTGATATTGGCTAGGCCAAAAATCAATCCAAAAACCCAGTTTAATAATTGGTTTGGTCTGAAACCAAACCGAAAACCATAATTTAAATTTGGTCTGGTTTTAATTGGATTCGAGTTGGTTTGGTTTTTGGTTTCCTCGATCCCTGACCAAAAACGGCCTACACCTAAGATAACTACAGTTATTGGTGAGGGTTTGAAGGGTCCCACCGCCTTGCACCACCTTTTCTCCATTCTTTTTCTACCTAGGATCTTTGGTTTTCGATTTTATATGACTTTCGAGTTAAAAAAAATCAAGCATGAATCATTGTTGGTGAATCACAGAGGTATCAAAGTTGTGTGAATCATCAATTATGAAGTTGCTACGGGGGTACTAGAGGTGGACAAAGTAAAATGATATATTTTGTTTTATTCAATGGACTTTTGTTTATGGATTAGTTTCTTGTTTACAATATAATCATGTATTTTGTAGGGGTGAACAAAAACTGAATTGGAAACCTAAAAAACCAGAAAAACCAAACCGGAAAAACCGGAAAGCAAAAAAAAAAAACGACACCGAGAAAACTGGAGTAAATGGTTTTGTTTCGGATTCTCTCTCAAAACCGAACCGAAAAATCAATTCTAAAACCTAAATCAAAATCTGAGGATGAACAATCCAAAGCTTCAAGGGTCGACGAAGGCTTCATCGGAGGTGGAAGTGATACCATCAGAGGTTTAAGTGCGTCTAACCTTAAACGAGATACCAAATCGGTTGTCAGAGGACTCGTCGAAGACTTCAACGGTCGTCGTAGGACTCATCGAAGACGGTCACCAGATGACTTGTCGAAAAATGAAGGTAATAGTTGCAACATGTAACATCTCTGTTTCATAAGATTTTAGTTAGTTAGAATTTTTCTGTGACAACAAAAATAGTTAGAGAATTTAATTGTAAAAACAATTCAACTAAATCATTTTAGAAAATTGTTCCATTCAATCTTTATCATAATTAAATACAATTAAGGTATGGAGTTGGGTATTAACGGCACAATTGTCTTAAAAGGAAGGACAAAAATAGAGAATTGAAAGGATTAGAGGCATGGGAAAACGTCTCTTCGTGACCACACTTTTTACTGTTGGATTTGACATTTATGACTCAAAATAAGGAGAATGCAACGACTTTATTCAACAAAAAAACAACCATCCATAAATTCTTTAATAAAACCACATAAAATGGCAACCTTTTTTTTTATTTTACCTAAAACAAATGATGAAAATGCTTCAATATTATAAGATGTGAGCCTAACTTTCGGCACACTCTCCTTTTTTCCAATAATGAATTGATATAACGTTATAATTATAATAATTACTGTGACTTTGTGTGTGTGTCTCCATATATATATATATATATATATATATATATATATATATATATATATATATATATATATATATATATATATATATATATATATATATATATATATATATATATAGGTTCAAAAGAGTCCCTTCAAAAATCCAGTGTACCAAGGGTACCCATCCAAAGCCACAAGATTAAATAAATCAATGGTTGTGATCAAAAAATGCTTTCCATGCGCGGTCCCCCCCTTTTTTTTGGCTGGAAGGGTATTTTCGTAATTACAGCGACCATTCACATTACTTAATTCATCATTCACATTAATTGATCATTCACATTAGTTAATTGATCATTCACATTACTTAATTATTCATTCACAACACTTATTTGATCATTCACAAGAATTATTTGACTATTTACAATTCTTTTATACTTATTTGATCATTCACAATAATTATTTGACTAATTGATCATTCATATTACTTAATTGATCATTCACATTACTTAATTGACCATTCACATTACTTAAATGATCATTCACATTACTTAAATGATCATTCACATTACTTAATTAACCATTTACGTTACTTAAATGATCATTCATATTACTTAATTGATCATTCACCTTACTTAAATGATCATTCACATTGCTTATTTGATCATTCACATTGGTAAAATAATATCAGCACAACATGTGAATCTGAGCATTGTCAACTACTAACAAACAGTAACAAGATTAATAACAAACAGTAACAATGATCATTCATGTAACGCTCAAATTCTCAAATCTATCAAACATTAATAACATCAACCAATGTGAATGATCATTCAGCTAATGTGAATGGCCATTCACATTAGGAAATTTACCATTCACATTGGTTGTACCATATCAGCACAGCATGTATGCTGTGCATCGTCAACTACTAACAAACAGTAACAAGATTAATGACAAACAGTTACAATGGTCATTCATGTAACGCTCAAATTCTCAAATCTATCAAACATTAATCACATCAACCAATGTGAATGATCATTCAGCTAATGTGAATGGCCATTCACATTAGGAAATTTACCATTCACATTGGTTGTACCATATCAGCACAGCATGTATGCTGTGCATCGTCAACTACTAACAAACAGTAACAAGATTAATGACAAACAGTTACAATGGTCATTCATGTAACACTCAAATTCTCAAATCTATCAAACATTAATAACATCAACCAATGTGAATGATCATTCAGCTAATGTGAATGGCCATTCACATTAGTAAATTTCACCATTCACATTGGTTAAATAATATCAGCACCTTACATTAGTCCTGTTAATTGTCAACTACGTTTTGTGAATGATCAATCTTCTAATGTGAATGGTCATTCACATTAGGTAAATGTCCATTCACATTTGATGAATGACGAGAACAGCAATGTTAGACTTCATCTTCTACATACCATCAATGTTAAATGTATTTAAGTAATGTGAATGGTCAATTAAGTAATGTGAATGATTAATTAAGTAATGTGAATGATCATTTAAGTAATGTGAATGGTCAATTAAGTAATGTGAATGGTTAATTAAGTAATGTGAATGATCAAATAAGTGTACAAAAAGTATAAATAGTTAAATAAGTGTTGTGAATGATCAATTAAGTAATGTGAATGATCAATTGACTAATGTGAATGATCATATAATGTGAATGATGAATTTAAGCAATGTGAATGGTCGCTGCAATTACGAAAATACCCTTGGTACGTTGGATACGCTGGATTTTGGAGGGACGCTGTGGAACCAAATTCTATATATATATATATATATATATATATAGATTGAGGTTCAATTGAGAACTTTTATGCATCGGGGCACCTCGAGGCACTTTTGTGCATCGGATAATCTATCAATGGTGCACAAAGGGCATTTAGGGAAAACTAAAGACATGATAATTAATTTATTTCTAAAAATCATTAAATGATAATTAGGAGTTACATTTTGAATTAAAATCTCATATTAACTACATTCCTCATTTTCCTCCTCATTTCTCTCTCTCTCTCTAATCGTGTTCTTCATGATTTTTCTTAGTGATGATTATTTGAAGACGAAGATTAACGATGAACAACGATGATGATGAACATGAACAAGAGAGGTAACCGATGATAATTATGAAGAACATGATGCATAGATGGATGATGAACGATGAATAATGATAATGCATAGATGGATGATGAACAATGACAATGCATAGATGGATGATGAACGATGAACAACGGAA
Organism: Centrapalus pauciflorus; assembly: GCA_020465985.1. Taxonomy (NCBI): domain Eukaryota; kingdom Viridiplantae; phylum Streptophyta; class Magnoliopsida; order Asterales; family Asteraceae; genus Centrapalus; species Centrapalus pauciflorus. The sequence continues at coordinate 593,076 of JAANYP010001713.1, read as the reverse complement.
AATGATGATGCATAAATGGATGATGAACAATGACGATGCATAGATGAATGATGAACAAGTTGAACATGATGCATAGCTGAATGAAGAATATGAACGACAAACACGATGCATAAAAGAATGATAAACAAGTTAAACACGATGCATAAATGAATTTGTGTATTTTTTTGTTAAATGCGTTTTTTTTAACACAATGCATAGATAAACACGATTAACGATGAAATGCATCGATCTCCATCATCTTTTTTGAATTTGTGTAATTTTTTTAAATTTGGAAATGTATCAATTGAATTTATTTAGTATTTATTATTTGATATTTGTTGAAATATTAAATTTAATGAGGTATGCACATTTCCCAAAATGCCCTTCTTTCTTTGTTTCTATAATGCACAAGATGCATAAAATTGTCCAACTATTTACCCTTCTGCCATTAATCTAATCCATACAATTTTTTGATCTAATGGATGATATAGGTACTTTTGTACCTCGATGCATAAAAGTGCTCAATTGAACCTCCCTCTATATATATATATATATATATATATATATATATATATGTACATATACACAAATACACAGAGAAAGTGAGTTCAATGAAGAACCTCCATTCATCAAAAAAGATCGAAGAATCTTCATGCACCACCACAAATGCATCACAATTCTCGCATGCATCATTATTTCCACGTGATTTATCAAATTTTGATTTTTACATTATGCATCACTCGATCCAATGGTTATAAAATGGTTCCTTGGTTTTCCGATTCATGAGTTTTTCCATTCATCCCTACATGTGTGTGTGTGTACACACACACAGATATATATATATATATATATATATATATATATATATATATATATATATATATATATATATATATAAATTTAGGTTCAAGTGAGTACCACTTATAATGCAGCGCACCAGAAGGTACCACCCTTAAAAATAATTTTTTTGTAACTTTTTTCATAAACATGTTTTAATAAAAATTACACAAATGATATATAAAATTCACGCACATACAAACATCCTAAGTGCATAAAATCATGTATCACACAAATGCAAGTTCCATATAGATTTGACTCGGGTCGCTTTCCACATTAGAGACAACCGTTTGACCTTTTCTTGATTGTCGGGTTAATAAAATTTGTCTTTTGAAAAAAACATAGATGCAAGTTCACATATATGCAAAATTATGTAAGTGTACGTTCACATTATTTTTTTAGGAGTTAGGAGATGTGAATGCATATGAAATTTACATATGATCTTTATAATGTTAATTAAACATATTTATGCAAAAAATTTAAATTTTTTTTAAAGATTGTACCTTCTGGGGTGCTGTATAATGAGTGATACTCTTTCGAATCATATTCTTTGTATATATATATATATATATATACACACGCATATAGATATGTATGTATACAAAGATATGTATATACACTAGAAGTGTACATATGTGATTCCAAAATATGATTGTAGTCATATTCAGTGGTGGGTTTAGCATGGGAGATTGGGGTCAAATGACCCTTTTTTAATGTGAGAAAATATTAACTTTTAATCATTGAGTATTACGTTATTAACAAAAATCATAAGAGTAAGGAGGTGTATGATTAATAAAAATTAAGAAGATAAGAATGTACATATAGCAATGTCTTTTGCAATATGACTTTGTTTAATTATATTTAATTTTAAATGCTATACATCGTAATCGTATCATAATAATATAAGCTTTTCTTTAGTTATATAATACCTAAAAAATGATGATATATCCTCCAAAATAATTATAACACATGCATCAAGCATTCCAATTTCCAAATGCATGTTTCGATGAGAAGTACATGTACAATACGCTGCATCTTTTATGGGAAGAAATTCTATGGTCACATACATTAATTTTATTATTTTAAGTTAGATCACATTGAAAATATTTTTCAAATAACAAATAATCTTTAATAAGTTCAAAATTATAAGACTAAAATAAAAGACCTTTTATAAACGAATGTATGAAAACCACAAAACCAGCCTTATAAATTTATATTATTATTTGTTGGGACTCTAGAAATCCAAAAACACCTTCACATTGATCTCAAAATGTTTCAATTAGATGGTAAACATGAATAAAATGTTTGATATTATCCAAATTTTAAAGTCATTGATTATTTTCCACACATGAATGATGCGTTTGGTAAGAAGCTTTAGAGAGCTTTTTAGGAGCTTCAGTTTTTTATTTTTAAAAGGTCAAGCTTAAAAGCTTATTTTTTTGACAGAAGCTTAAGCTATTGATTCAGATTTGAAAGCTCTCAAAAGCTATTCCACGAGAAGAAATTTGAAGTAGCTTTCAAAAGGAGATTGAGTTTTGGTCAAACATAATTACTTTTTTTACCCTCCAAATAATCATAAACTACAATTTTTAATTAATATCAATGTCTTTTTATGTTATATAATACTAAAACATACCGCTACAACTACTTTTACCAAACACATTTACAGAAACAAAAAGTTTTTGGTTCTTTTAAAAAACTACAGCTCCCAAAAGCTTCAGCTCACAACTTCAGCTTGAAGCTACAGCTAGTCGTGTCAAACATACCCGGAATTTAATTAGTAAATGTCATGCCAAATTCTTATATGCACATCGTACATTCCATATTACTAATCAAACACGTCACTCCGAATCTCATCATTGATCAATTAAACATCATTAAACAAGTTACAAACAATTTCTAAATTAATAAGTATGTATAATTGTATGATTAATAAATCAAAGAATGTAAATTTACATATAATAATACCCTAATGTCATATTCAAGGGATATTAATACGTACAAATGGTCAATAATGTTTGAAACAAATGCAAAACAACAAGCAAAATAACGTTTTTTCCGGGGCTTTCGCGTAAAACATGCAATCACGATTTTATGCTACAAACCTACAAAGTAAATAATTTGATTGGTCATTAAACAATACAAAGTCATAACTAGCTCACATTTGATTCCAAGAAATTTCGAGCTTGATTAATTTACAAACAATATTAAACTCAAAAACCAAAAGATTTCATCGAGTAATAATGGCGTACGTACGTCGATCAACCAAGCAATCCACCATCGGATCCTCCGTAAACCGCCGGTGGGTCTAGTGGTGCGGAAGTCATAGAACCACCCACGTTCCGACCACCACCGCCGCCGCCGCCCCCCAAATGCAGTTCAGATAAATTGGGAATGTTGGGATGGTTTCTTGTCTGAACTCCTTGATCATATAGAAACCCTTTAAAAACATGACCACCAATTTTCACACTTGCTTGATATGCATATTCATCGTCTCCGTCTTCCACCGCCGTCACTCTCACACATTTGAACACCGCCGGAGCACGCACTTGTCCTGGCAACGATTGCATAAACCTTGCATCTAAATTTATAAAAACAAATTGCATGTAAAAGCAACATAAATCTGTTAATTAAGGGCCTTTAATTATATACCCATCAGTTCAAAAAACAATTTATTTATATAATTGTACATTTAAATTCAATAGCTAAAAACCCTATCTTGTTAAAATTTACAATTTTATCAAAAGTTAATAAAAAAAGTATGAATTAATGTTTTTGGTTACCTTGTTGATGACTAGAACTAGTTTCGAAGCTTCTTGGAGGTGTGGTATTAGAAGTTGAAGTATGCGAAGGGGTGGTGGTGGAAGAACCGAGTCGAGGTTTCTTGGTGACGGAGGTAGAGGCCGATGAACCAGCTGCAGCTGCACCACCGCCGGTGGACGACATAAGCTGACGTTCGCGACGGCGAGCGGCGGGTACCCAAGTGCTTTTCACATGTGTAGCACAATCAAAGCCTCTACTTTTACAACAAGTCCTACACCGCCGATGACTACAGTCTTTCTTCGCTTGGTTTCCACAGTCTTGACAAGTCATGGTGGATCCCGACGTTGACCCCGACCCACCACCACCACCAAAACCATGATCGGAAATGAAGGGTTTCTTAAAATAATCATGTTGAGTCAGCGTCTGTGTGTGTGGCTGCCATAACTGAATACCATTATTATTATTATTATTATTATTACTAGTAGCAACGTTTGTAGCGGTTATAAGAGGGATAACACCGACGCCAAGCGCGGTGGCAGCAGCGGTGGAGATTGGTGGGTTATTAAGAGAGTGAAGATGCGAAGAATGATCAGAAATATGGACAAACATGCCCATTTCAGCTGGAACACCATAGGTGATTCGGGCAGCAGTGGGGGAAGACGACCAGGCGGCGGAGGGAGCAGCATTGAAACCTAAAGAAAGATCCTGAACAGAAGATCTAAGTGCAGAAGAAGACGAAGGATTAGCAACCCAGTCTGCAAATGCACCTGAATCAGAAGGCAGTTGCCTAGTACTCCTGCTAGAAGCCACAACTACAAATATAAATGAAAATTGAATTCGTTATAAAATCTTGATCAAGAACTAAACTTTATTACAAACCCTTTTGAGAATAGGGTTGAAAGTAAGAAAGAAAGAAACAAAGGCAGGGAGGGGATTGAAGAAGGATCAGAAAAATAAATAAGATTTGCAGACAGTAGTAATAAGAGATACAGAGATTTTGCAGAATGAAGATCAGAACAGAACAGAACAGAAGGGGGGGTACTGGTGCTACAAACTAGATCATAATTTCATTGGATGTTGGAAAGCGAGAGGGAGGGGGGGTTTGGGGTTTATATTCTCTCTCCAATAATCAAAAGACTTTCGATGGTTTTATTTGTGGATGGGAGGAGTCCTTGAGAAAAAGTGAGATGAGAAAGAAAGAAAGAAACCCCCACACTACGTACGCTTCCATTCTATAGGGTTGCAGCTAATACTAGTACTAGTGTTAGTATTAGTACTGCTACTGTTTACCCTTTGGGAAGTCTAAAAAACATCTCATTATACCAAATAGACACCTTTATTAATTGTTTTTTACTAACTTTTCCTAACATTAACATCTATGAATGTACATGCATCCTACCTTTAAATGATAGAAAAAAAACATATTTTTAATGATTTCTAGACTCCTAAATCTGGCCTTTTAGCGTCACCTTAACTATGCTCCTACATTCTCAAATCTCAAACAACATAATCCCACTTTTTCTTAACGCGTGACTAACCTTACTTTTTCTATTTTTATCACATTTTCACGTGCTTTTAGCATTTAATCCAATCTTGATAATGATTTTTTTTTCAATGTTTATATAAGGGATGGTCTCATTGGACCCCCTAAAATCTCATTGGACCCCATGGATGTGTGTAGTGGTTGACCAAAATATGTGTGTGATGTAAGGGGTCCAAAGAGTATGACCCTTATATAATTATATACGTTTGTTGACCCTTGTGTTATTGACATATTTTATTAATATTTATATAATTATATTAACATATTCATATACATATTATTAGGATATTTTATATATAATAACATATATTTTTTTTCATTTTTAAGTAGACAATTTAAAATTTGGATATTTTTATCAAAATTTATATACTTATCCTAATGTATACATCTACGTATCATTTGGATAGTTTTAATAATATATATATATATATATATATATATATATATATATATATATATATATATATATATATATATATATATATATGTGTGTGTGTGTGTGTGTGTGTGTATGATCAGGTTCTATAGTGAACATATGCATCGATAACCAAAAAAGAACCAACTACGGCCCTTAGATTAAATTATCATTGGTGAATCACGCGAAGCATGCATTTGATATGCATAAGGGTATTTTGGGAAAAATAATATATCTAGTCAAATTAAATTTAGTTTTAAATTAATTGAATATTCAATCAATTAGGTAAACAAATGCTAAATAAAATTAATTCATACACTTCCAAACTTACAAAATCAAAATAAATTCAAAAATAGTGATTTGATGTCGATGCATCTAATGTTCATCTTTCAATTCGTGATACATCTCAATTCTTCATTCTCATCTTCGGCTATATTCATTCTCATCTTTGTCCTTTATGCATTTTTTGGTTCTCAATGGTTCCCAACGCATTAAGGTTCCCTATTGAACATATATATATATATATATATATATATATATATATATATATATATATATATATATATATATATATATATATATATATATATATATATATATATATATATATATGGTTGGGTTCCGATAAGAACCCTCAGTTCCGTGAGAACGTAAGAACCACTTTAAAATTTGTGCATTTGTATAAATTTATGCATTTGATATAAACATTTACTCATCTCATGATAAATTTGTCCACTTTATATACGAATTTTGCATTTAATGTTCAAACTTGTGTATTTAGTGTAAAAATTTTATGAATTTAAATTTAAAAGGTAATTTTAGTTTTAGATTATGATATTTATTAATACTGAAAACCAATAATGGTTTTAAGTTATAAATTTAATTTTTAAATTTGTGCATTTGACGTATAAATTTGTGCATTTTGCATTGTTCTCACGGAATTGAATGATTCTTATGTGATCCCAACTATATATATATATATATATATATATATATATATATATATATATATATATATATATATATATATATATATATATATAGGGGTGGGTTCAATGGAAAACCACTATGAATCGGAAAACTGTGGAAACCAACGCATACCGCCCGATTTGGTGAATTTCATGAAAAACGCGGTGACATGATCGTAAATAAGGTGATGCATCACGCGGGAAATTTAATGCATCACACGGGATTTTGATGCATTACGCGGGGAAGTTGATGCATTTGTATTGATGCAGTGCGGTTTTCACAAGTTTTCAGGTGCATTGTGGTTTTCCATTGAACCCCCCTATATATATTGTCAGCTTTAGAAAGTCTGTCTTGAAAATCAAGTGCACCTGAATGTATCACCTTAAAAAACTTTTTATTTAATTTTTTTTCATAACCATATTTAAATTAACGTCATACACATGATATATGAATGTCACATGCATTCATACTTTTTGTGTCGTTAAAAATCATGTGAATGTTCATGCACATTTATGTGAATGGTCATCCTTGTGAATGATCATTTACATTATTCAGATAATCTTTTTTTACCATTTCACAAGATTTATTTTTTGAATTTTGAGGATTTCTTTTGATAAAAAGTTTTATAATTTTGTATTATACATATCTATATAAAAAAATATGTGTGAATGATTATTCTTAACGGAATACGCAACACTGATGAACCTTAAAAAAAAAAAAAACGTTCAATGTTAACACCAAGAAATGACTTACAAACTACAACAAAGGTCTAAGAGTTACATGCACCAAACACATTTTTTTTGTTTTATTATTTTCTATGGCTTTTAATTCCAATATTTATTTATGAGATTCATTAGGGTTATTTAACCCGACGATGCTCCAAATACCATTAATTATGAAGTACCAGTTTCCCATTATTCCAATCATTCTCCATTTATGGAGTATTATTTTTGGAGCAATGACAATTCCTTTATATATATTTTTTTTGAACGGCAAACTATCCTACTCCTAAACTACTCCTTTGCCACCAAACTCACTTACTCCACCTAAATATCAACTTGCCTCCGACGGGGATCGAACCCGTGACCTCTCGCTTACAACTCCCCACTCTTACCGTCAGGCCAAAGGCCTTTTGGTTTCCTTCATATTTGGATCACTACTATTCATCTCCTCTAAAAATACGTTGTATTTTTATTTTAATCCATTTTTGAAACCTTTTTATATCGTTATCCTACTTAAAATCTTAAAAAATTAATTATATAATTATATAAAATAAATATATAATTATAAAAATTCCACTGAAATCTTAACATTACATTAAAGCCCATTCCTTACGTATAGGGTTAAAGAGGGTCTAGTCGTCTAGAGGCCGCGCACTAGCAAGTTTAAAGGGATGAGCATGCATGATGTCTCGTTACTGTCGTACCATAAGAGAATGATGCACTTTAACTGCCTTTATAATCATGAGATTTTCATTAGAACGATGAGCATACCATGTTGAGTTTGTTAAGCACGTCATGCTCTATAATTCTGAACACATAGACAGATCGTGAAATCACATGTTTGGCATATTTTTATCATGTTTTTTCTTAAGAACACTTAAATCACACATATAAGCTTATCAATTCGTATTCCTGATCTTTGATTGTTAGATTATCTTGAAACAAAGTTCATGAAGCCTAATTTGGTACGAATTGTTGTTTACAAAAAGTAATTCTCATTCATGATCCATCAGATTATTCAAGACGTACGCACAGTTCTTATTGATTCCCATACTATATTATTCTCTGACCATGGTATAAACATATGTCGAAAAAAGAAATTGGAAACATAATTAATCAGATACAATCACTAACATATCAAAAGATGATTAAGTATGTGTCACCACAATTAAACCAAGAAATAATGCCAAATAGGCAATGGTAGATGATGAATATAAAATGAATAATTAGTTTGATCGGTCACATTTGGGGATTGATTATGGTGCAATAATGACCTTAAATTGTAATATTATCATAGGACAAAAGTGGGTTTTCAATAACATAAAAGTAAAGCACTACTAGTGGCATAAGGATTTAGTCAAATATATAATTTTTCACAAGTTGGCATGTGACAATCCATTATTATGCTATTGACATTTGGTTGCCCCAAAGGTTTAAACTCACTCTTTCAGGGATGTTAGGTTGGGGTATTCAAGGATGGTTAATTAATCAATAAAAATTGCATTTTAAAGGGTTAATCAAACTAATTGATTTAATTGTCAATTTTTGTTGAATTATACATAGCTGATTTTTCAGTTCAGTAATTTGCTAATCAACTAACCATTTACTTATTAAATATTCAATTAAAAAACTCCAACAACTATATACCTTTTAGATAACTTTAGGAAAAATTAAACAGATTAGTAAGGATGAGATTTTTGGCTTAGTCGGCTAGGTTATTTTAAATAATATATATATATATATATAGTTTTACGTTGTTGTTAATTTGATACTTTTACAAGGTTAAATAACCGTGTTCAAAAGATCTATGACTTAATTACTTTATAATTTTTTTTTTGAAGTTAGCAATGTTAAACGATATGTAATAAAGGATGAAATTACGTGGAGTTTACAAGTTTTTTTATCATTTAATTTGATGAGAAACTTAATTTTCAATGGAAAAAAGTAGAATCGATTTTTATAAAGATTTCATTTATTATTGTCAAAATGAAAAAAATTGATACCAATTAATGAGTTCATTTGGGGAGATTATGATCTCAATAATGACTCCGCAGTTATATACTAGCTATAAGATGGGTCTCAAGGGACGATATAAACTATGCCAAGATCGATCTTGAGGTAGTGTTATTAACATATATATTGGTTTCAGAATCTGTCAAAAAGATTTGGGATTTGTGGAATTTAAAATTGGTAAAATTTAGAATCTGTCATGTATCGGTGAAAAAAATCAGTCTCATCCTTTCAAAATTTAGAGAATACTGTACGTACGTGATTAAGGATTTTGAAATTTCATTGATGCATGCATGGTTGAACTTTGAAGGGAAAAAAAAAGACCGATTCTAGGGTCGACATGGAGGAGTTTAATCATACATGTGTCAGAGTTTGATTCTTTGAATCTTCGGTGTACATATATTTCATGTCTCTAACCACAAAACTACCATCACAGTAGCCAACAAAACCAAATATTGTTGTTGCCTAATGATTACGTGCATAATTCACTGTATGAATATATTAGAATGTTAAAAGTCATGAAAATAAAATCGGGTTTGAAAACGAAATAATATGCAATAAATTGATTTTGTATACAAAGATACTCTATATGTTGTTGATCTAAAACATATATCTCCCTCTTATTACTGTATTAAATTTGTGGTTGTTAAATGCAAAATTTATTATAAAGTTAACTGTATAATCTAAGGGATTATGTGTTTGTAATATACCATTCAACCTGCCAATGAACAAAAATCCATAGACCATTTCCATCCCTATAATCCCTCCCCATCATTCCATCCAAAAATCCTCTTTGTTTCCACACAGTTTCATTTCTTTCTGCAATCTCTCTCTACCTCTCTCTCTCTCTCAGTATCTCTTTCTCTCTAAACCTTTCTTTCCTTCAACCTTGCAAAACCCTATTCTATATCCATTTTGTTCTCGTCGTTCCCAGGTGACGCTATTCGTTTATCCGATGGGGAACTGTTGTTCCTCAAAAGAACCTCCAACCGAAGATGGAGGTCCGAAATCTGGAGATAATGGTGAAAAATCAGAAAATGATCCTTCAAGAGCCACCCCTACAACCTCATCCCCATCTCCCACAGCAAAATCCGGGAGGCCATCCCCTATTGGCACTGTCTTGGGACGCCCGATGGAAGATGTCCGGACACTCTACACAATTGGCAAAGAGCTCGGTCGGGGTCAGTTTGGTGTCACGCATTTATGCACGAGCAAACAGACCGGAGAACAATTTGCATGCAAAACAATAGCCAAGCGAAAACTTGTAAATAAGGAAGATATGGAGGATGTTAGGAGGGAAGTACAGATTATGCATCATTTGAGTGGGCAACCAAATATTGTGGACCTTAAAGGGGCATTTGAGGACAAGCATTCGGTGCATTTGGTGATGGAATTGTGCGCTGGTGGAGAGTTGTTTGATCGGATTATCGCAAAGGGTCATTATACAGAAAGGGGTGCTGCATCATTGCTAAGAACAATTGTTCAAATCGTTCATACGTGCCATTCTATGGGAGTTATCCATAGAGATCTAAAGCCTGAAAACTTTCTTCTTTTAAGTAAAGACGAGAACGCTCCCCTCAAGGCCACAGATTTTGGACTTTCGGTGTTCTACAAGCAAGGTGATCATTATATACATCCAAATTTAATTCTAAATGTTTTGATTTCCCTTTTCAATTCACAAATATGAATAAAAAGATAAAGAATCTATACATTATATGAAGCGATTCAACGATTTCATGCAGGCGAGGTATTCAATGATATCGTTGGAAGTGCATATTATATTGCACCTGAAGTTTTGAAAAGAAAATATGGACCAGAAGTTGATATTTGGAGCATTGGTGTCATGTTATATATTCTTCTGTGTGGGGTTCCTCCCTTCTGGGCAGGTATGCATGATCCAAAATTCCTTATTTCAGAAACAAATAACCATGCATATATATGATTTGAAGAAATTAACAACAATAAAAAAATTAATTATACTAAATTGAGAAGAAATTTTGTGGTGTTACAGAATCAGAACATGGGATATTTAACGCAATCTTGCGAGGGCATGTTGATTTTACAAGTGACCCTTGGCCTACAATATCTCCGCAGGCCAAGGATCTCGTCAGGAAGATGTTGAGTTCAGATCCCAAGCAGCGATTAACGGCACATCAAGTTCTTTGTAAGCAAGGAATAAATGAACATATATGAATCTTTTGTTATTTCCTAGGATCGAGTTTTATGAATTATATATGATAACATGCATGATTCTTCTAATGTATGTTATGATCAACGAAATCATATGCACATGGTTCTTTTTCTACAGCACATCCATGGATTAAAGTTGACGGTGAAGCACCCGATAAACCACTTGACAATGCTGTTATGGGCAGACTAAAGCAATTTAGGGCCATGAACAAATTCAAGAAAGTTGCTCTTCGGGTACTTACTTTCCCGCTTTCAAGCATAATTCTAAAAACTTAAAAATGGCAAAACTCGTGCGCAGGATGAAAGAACACTAATTTATTCTTGTAATTCATAGAGAAACTCACACAAAATCAGAAGGAAAGTTTTGGAATAAAAATCAATCAAACATTATTATCTCCGCTTCCTTCCCTTTCTCTCCTTGAAAGCACATAAACACGAGTTTATAATTTTATTTTTTTAAAGCTTCTCTCGGAACACAAAATATATGTTTTTCCTTCTGGGTCATTTCCTTTCCATGCTGCGCATATCATCGAGACCATCCTGTGGAACCGTTCGCATCAAAATTTATGGACTCAAAGTCTGTTTGTTTTCCCACAGACGCTCTCCTCGTGTCCCTACTGTTTCATGTATTACCGTCAATTGTTTTATTTATTTCTAATGAGAAGAAAACTCTGTATATGCTTTGTAGCTCCAAAACCAAAAGTGCAATACGAGAAAATAGGTATCTAACTTTGTGATGGGTTTCGTATGGGTAGGTTATTGCAGGATGCCTGTCAGAAGAAGAAATCATGGGACTGAAGCAAATGTTCAAAGGCATGGATACTGATAATAATGGAACAATAACACTTGAAGAGCTAAAACAAGGACTTTCAAAGCAAGGAACAAAGCTGACAGAAAATGAAGTTAAACAACTGATGGATGCTGTAAGACAAATTACTGAGTATAGTAGTTAATTTCTCTTGATTTTTTGAGTTCATATTGCCGTGTGCGAAAATATTGAAACTGACATGTAGGTCCTCATTTAACCATTTGCCAAAATACGACTGCAGGCTGATGCAGACGGGAATGGGACCATAGACTACGATGAGTTTATAACAGCGACAATGCATATGAACAGAATGGATAGAGAAGAGCATCTCTACACAGCCTTTCAATACTTTGATAAAGATAACAGTGGGTAAGTAATTCTTTAATTTGTTTTCCTCGGTCTTTTAGGAGACCACCCGTCCCTAGCCTTATCTTCAAATAGGTGGTTTACCTGGTCTCATGGGTTTGCGGGTATTCATGAGCCCAAAGTCTACCTGCCAGACCAATAAAGATGGCTCGGGCGGGATTCCCTGGTTATTATAAAAAAAAAGAGGGAATGATTTGTAAAATGTGATCGTTTTCTATGTCAGCTACATTACTATAGAAGAACTGGAGCAAGCTATCCGCGAATACGGTATAAATGATGGAAGAGAAATAAAAGAGATAGTATCCGATGTCGATACTGACAATGTAAGTAACAAAATACCAAAGAAAAAATGTACACTTATAAAGTAAAAACTCTTTATTCCAATAAGGGTTAAAGTCGTACAAATGCAACATACTTTTCTCAATTTACCTAAATGACTAATTAACTTTTTTTTGACCGGATGACAGTTGTACTCCAAAATAACTTGTCGATATGGTACGTGTAACCAGTAACTATGTTGATATGACAGTTTTTGCTCATTCAAATGACAACGTAGCAGGTTTTTAATGACATGATGCTTACGTGGATTTACCATATCAACATAGTTACTGTTTACACGTACCATATCGACAAGTTATATTGGAGTACAATGTGGATTTTGATCTATAAAAATAATTTAGAAAATCCACATAAGCATGTAGATACTTTTCATACTTTTAAAAACACTTTCATACTTCTAAAAACACAAATATAAGATCATTTCCGATAGAACCGGTAATCAAAAGTACCATCTCAACAATAAATTTTAAGTACAAGTACCAATGATATAAAAAAAAATAACTAGATTAGTCATTTGAGTAATTTCAGTAAAGTAACATACATTTGTATGACTTTATCCATTACAATAACATGTGATCAACAAGTTAACGATTATAAGTTATTCAGGATGGTCGGATCAACTATGATGAGTTTGTAGCAATGATGAGAAAAGGAAACAAAGAAATCAGTGTACATCCCACCAAGAGACGAAGAGACTCGTTTGTTCCAGCAATTTGAGTTGGCTCATTGCTTTGATCAGTCAGGAGCACTTCAGCATCTTCCAATGATAGAAAAGATGAGAAGATTGTTCGTAATATTACTCGGAATTTGTTGTTAAAAGCATGACGACACCTCTGATGAAGTAAGGATATACCATGATCACCAGAGGATTAACGACTGGGGCTATGGAACGGTGGCAACAAATTCGGCAAATAGATTTCACATGTGCATATTGTAATACCAAGAAAAACAAGTGGAATTTGATGGGATCTCTAATTAGCCTGTTTTTGTTTTATGTTTTGGTGGATATATTCTTCGTTAAATGACGAGTTTATACGAGAAAATAAGCGAACTTGAAGCGAACGATGAAGACTGTGACATTGTAACGATAAAAAGTGCAACAAACCGAATAAGTACTAGGGGTGGCAATCTTGACCCAACGGGCCGAAGAGTTAATTGGACCTATTGTAAAAAACTAAGATAAAACATAAATTTTTTTAAAAAATGAAAATTCATAAAACGGTGTATTAAAAAAATTGTTCTTTGAAAAAAATTTCAAATTTATGTAAAATTTATGACTTTTGGTCATCAACCCGTTTGACCCGTTTGCTTGAATGGGCTCAAATTGCCACCCTTGCGAATAACCATGGAATTAGAAGCTAAAAATAACGACTTCTTCCATGGAAAGAAACCTATATAAATGGAACAACTTTTTTGGAGGCAATCTTGAATTCCTTCCTGTTTTTATATTCTTTGAAAGAATCAGGTAAAATCATTTTAGAAAACAACATTATAAATCAAAACTAATGATATATTTTTATAAATTTGTTAACATTAAAAAGAAGTTTTTATAAATTAGTATATAAATATCTTTTTATTTTTAAATTTTAAATTTAATTATTAATTTAATCAATATTTAATGGATTGTTTCATTGTGGATTCATTTTCTAAACAATATATATACCAATTTGTTTGAACAACAAAATGAAATTGAATTTAAATAAACGCATAACATGCAAAACAATTTTTCCATCTCTTTCTTCAAGATACACAAACTCAGACACATCAAAAACCTCACTTTTTTGTTTTCCCATCTAAAATAATAAAAGATCTTTTTATTATTTTGTTTAATGAAATCATTGAAAATATTTATCAAAGACAATACTGTGATATTAACTTGTTATCGTTTATTATTTGCTTCATTGAGTCTGTGAGCTTCTAATTTATTAATTATATATGTATGTTGAGTATATGAAAAATTTTAGTTACTTGAAATAATAGAAATTTGGTTCAACTATGTTTCCTTTGTTAAAATTTTTTTGTTGAAATATAAGAACTTTGGTTAATTTAAGTGAAATTGATAGGTTTGTAATTGGATTTTTGCTTCAAATAAGCGACGGCAAACTGACCTTTAGCGACAACGTTGTCAATGCAAAAAGTCATATTTTTCTTATAGTGACACGCGTTCGATTATTTGAATTGGAACTTATGTATGTTACATCAAACAAGTATCACCCCGGGAGCGAAAGCGGGAGAAACTTATTAGATAGCATATATTAGCAAGTTACGTAATTAATATTTATTAATTATAGTTGAACTAATTAAGCCCATTAATTGTCTATTATATCTACTAAATCGACCTAAAATTCTATCTAATACCACCATGAATCTTGAATAACTTATCAAAAAGACAATCAAGAAGATCGAATTACAGATGAATGAAGACAAAAACTCAATTGCTCTACTTTTATTCTTCACATTTGACATAACATTTGGCCAGATGCCAATTATACACCAATTCGACGTATAATTTGTAAATCAATTAATGTTTATCGATGTCTTCAGGTAAAAGCAAGTTGTGATCAAGAATTCGCATCTGGCTTATCCGCTGCAAGTCTTTGGTTTAGTATCGTAACTCCCATGTACCTGCGCGTATCAAAATATCAACCGAAATCACCATCAGTTTATTTGTCGGTTAACAAACAATGTATACTAAAAGAAATATTGTTTTCGATTTTCAGAATAAGCACACGCACGCACCTTCCAAGCATCAAGACGCTAGCTTGAGGATTAGTTCCTGGAGAGTTGAGTATGGTTGATCCATCAATGACCCGAAGAGCATCGACACCAACAACCTTATATTCATCGTCAATTACTTGGTCAATATGACAACCACCATGATAATGCCACATAGTCCTTACGGCATCCTTACAATATTGTTCTACGGAGGAAGTTGTATTAGGATGCACATTCAAGTTATATGGCAATTTCATGTTAAGATCAAGAATGTCTTGGATTGTCATGTTTGCATACGTGTAGTTTTTGTACGCTTCTGATTTAACAACCGACAAGATGGTTTCAACCCCATCAACACATTTCTGCAAGTCTTCGGGTTCCTTAAAGTAGTTGAATGTTACTGACGGATTATCTGATGGATCGCGATTTTCAATCGTTAGATTACCTTTAGATAGAGGACCATTGATTTTCTCAAGTATAAATCCACCCATCTGCATAATATAGATCACCTATGTTTATTTTCTATATTAGTAACTTGATTAACAGATTAGATTAAGCGTTAATACCGTATAGGAATAACCCTGATAGTCTGAAAGATTTGCGAAGATAAAGTTAATACCACCAACTTGCTCGATGTAGCTACCAAACTTCGTGATACCAATGACTGGGACCATCGATGGCTCAACACCAATCGGAGAAGGGATGAAGAGTGCATTTAGTGGATTATCTGCCATATCGTTACCAACAAATGGTTGCGGAAACACCACTTTGATCTTTTGAGCACGAAGTTGCTCTTCCGGACCTATTCCACTTAGCATCAAAAGTTGCGGGCTCCCGAGAGCACCAGCGGACAATATGATTTCGTCTCGCTCTCTACCGTTTAGATATGCCCTATGGATATTTCCTAATGAATCCTCAAACACAACTCCATAAGCCTTTGTCCTTGATCTTCCTGCACAAGATTAACAAATTTTAAGCACCATGAAAAATAAAAATGGAGTATTGACTAACTCTATGTACAAAAGCATCCTACAATCAAAGATACTAGTTTCCTATTGTCAAAATAAATAGGGCAAATTACCAAGAAAGGTAATATAAAATTCAAAATTTGACATTAAAGGTAATGTAAAATTTTTTAGGCCAAGAAAGATATCATAAAATTCAAATTTGACAAAAAAATGGTATCGATGACCAATTAAGAGGGTAAATTTTTAATTATATGCTCCTTTTTTTTGTAAGAATAATATTTGACTATCTTTTTCTTTGCCTAAAATTTGAATTTCATGTCTTTTCTCGGCCAAATTAGAATTTTACATTACCTCGGCCAAAATTTTTTTACGATACCTTTATTGATAAATTTCGTATTTTATATTACCTTTCCTGGTGATATTTGAAAGTTCTATATATTAAGTTTAGGTCAAACTATTTACTTTTGAGTTACACATATATGCTATATATGTACTTTTAACTTTTGAACATTTACTACTCAAACTTTCAAAAGTGTTCTAATTAGACAGTTGAACAGATTAGGGATTTAGCACATACCTATGGTCTTGAATAAGATTTTGTGTACAGTGGCATGTAGAAGAACACATAACCCTTGAGGGTTTGCATACTGTAGCAAATCCGCCGCGGTATGTCGCACCCCATTTTCGTCAAAAATAAAACCACTCACTTTAGTACCAATGAGATGATCAAGAGTAAATCCATTGTAGGGTGTAACCCCGGCTTCGAGTAGTCCAGCACGGACCGCAGACTGCCAATTCCCCACAACCGGTTCAAAAACCATTACTTTTTCTACCCATTCATAAGAATCTTGGATCAAATCTTTGTCGGTTAATCTAGCCTCCACGTTGAACCTTTCTTCGCCACGAGAGTAGACACCCGCATTAATTGACGTACCACCGCCCAATACACGAGGACGTGCGTTCACAACACCCTCTACGATAAACTGTTGGGAAGGAGAATCAGGTCTTGTGTCAAAGAAGTAGCGACCGAAATTTTTCATGTTGGTTATGTTGGAATTGCCATACGGCGAGCCACCACGTTCAAGCAATAAAACCGAGTAGTTCTGAGATAGAGTTGTGGACAACGGGATTCCAGCAGTTCCTCCTCCTATGACGATGTAATCGTAGAATGAAATCGTTGGTGCTTCGGTGGCTTCATGCACGAAAGTATAGTTTGGTGCTACAGAAGCATAAGAGGACATAAAAAATCTAAGTTTCTTTTTCCTTGAACACAGAAAAGTTAAAATACCACAAGAAGAGATTGAATAGGCCACAGATATCAATTTTTCGATCACAAATCCGACTTAAAATTCAAAATTAAAGAAAGATGCACAAATCTTATTAACCAATAGCAGATGCTTAAGATTTTGTAAAAACAGCTGTACATGTACGTATAGGGGGTTTATCAGCAAGCAGAAGTGATATATACGTACGTAATTCTGCAACCGCGAAATCAAACAAGGAAACGATGGTAACGAGAGCAGCCGTGATCATTCTTGATGACGTATAAACCTTCATCTGATCGATCGATGCTGATGACAATTTGATAATATATCAAGTAATTGAGATTGTGTTAATTTCTGATGTTTTGTGTTATGATCATTCTATATATAAAGTTTGGATTTTTATAGCATCAGCAAATGGAAGAGAAAACTGTGTGCAGCTACATGGTATATATACCAGAAGAAGATCTGCATGCAAGACTTCATATAGACTGGGGAACAGGGACGGAGAGAAACGGGGAAAGGCCCCTAACGATTTGCATAAATTTGACGAAACTTAGCTTATGTGTTCTGGAAAATTAATACGATGAATACTTTAATACAACCTCATGCCCCCAATGAAAAGTATCCGCCGCTGGGGAAAGTCTTGGACTGGTTGGTGTGTGTATTTATTAAAGAAAACTTACTATATACGTTTTCATTTTATAGTACTGTCATGTCTTAAATAAGATTAGATAGAACCCAAAACCATTTGGTAAAAATCACTACATATAAAATGTTTCCATAAAAGTCCTTTAACTCAAAATTTTATAAAAAACATCTGGAAATCTTTAAAAAATCTCATAGAACAACACAATTCGTTAAAAATTTCAAGTTGAAGAACTTTTAGAGTGTGGGGAGTACCCACCTCTCCCAATCCCATCTTTCTGTACACGTCAGCGCCACATCAGCTTTTCTCTCTCCACCTTTCCCCACCTTTCTAACTAGGAAATACACACCTTTCTTAACCTTTCCATCTTTCTTAATTTTTTTAACATTTTAATTAAGAAAACAATTATTAAATATAAAATAATTAATTTCATAAATATTTAAAAACTATTACATAATAAAATTACGAAACTAAAAAATAAAAACTTACGAAACTAAAAATTAAAAAAAGTACATAATCTAAAAAAATTATAGTCGCCATCCCCAACGCTCCGCAATTCTTTGTTTGCGGGCCAATACGGCTTCCAAAGCGTTACCTTGCAGATGGTCGTGTGGCCGAACGAAAAAATCCAAGTCACGTTCGTGTTGTTGTTCACTCAGTGACGCAATGTACGCATTATATTTTTTCTCTTTCAACTCCAATTCTTTTTCTTGTTTTGATCGTTTCAAATCTTCAAGTCGTGCTCGGTGACGTCTTTTATCTTCAAGATCTTGCTCGTGACATGATGAATCCTTTCGAATTTTGATTGCATCTCTGGGTCGACTGATGTTGATGCTGGTTTTTTCCCCTTGCGGCGTGGTCGTTCAAGCTGCTCAAGATCCGCGTCGCCCTCGTCATCTTCGTCAATGTCAAGACCTAAAAATGCCGCATCAGAAGACGGTGTTCCGATCGTGTTAGATTCGGAAGTTTTGGACCGCTTTCTTTGCGGCTCAACAAAATCATCCATTTGTGGAACGGGGTTCCACTTTGGATGACGTCGAAGCACCTCCCAAGCCGATTGGTGTGGAAACGGCTTACCTTTATTTAGGGCCTTGTATTGTTCTTGGGTGTTGGTGAAAACGTCGTAATCGTTTTCCCCGCTCCGTCGCTGCATCGCATTGTTGTTAAACATGCCGCCAAATTTTGTACAATTGCGGTTCATGTCTTTCCACTTTGAATTAAGTTGGTGGGTGGTGCGGCTAGTTCCACCAACTCGGTTATCAAAATTTTGGAGGATTCGTCCCCAAAAATTTGGACGTTTTTGATTATTTCCGGTGGTTGGATCTTCGGAAATATCGATCCAGGCTTCCACCAAAGCCTTTTCTTCCATGGAGGTCCACATTTTCGCTTTCATTGGACCCTTTCGTGTAGACCCGGTTGCCGCGGTGTTTACCGGAATCGTCTCCTCGTCGGAATCGTCGGAATCGACGGGTTGAGTTTCGGGTACCGTCTCCTCGTCGTCCTCGTCTCTAGATGCGGTGTCCCGATAAGCAAATGGTTCGAAACCCTCGTGAAATTCTCGCGAGGAATATTGCGGATTGGGTGGGGATTGTTGGGAATGTTGCGGATTGGGTGGGGATGGTTGGTAATATTGGGATTGGGTGGGGATGGTTGGTAATATTGTGGATTGGGTGGGGATGGTTGGAAATATTGTGGATTGGGTGGGGATGGTTGGTAATATTGTGGATTGGGTGGGGATGGTTGGTAATATTGTGGATTGGGGGGTGAAAAGTGTGGCACGTATGGTGCCGAGTTATCCGTAAAATTTTGCGGTGGGCGGAAAGAAGGGTTTGATTGAGAAGCCGGTTGTTTGCCGCGTTTTCGACTTGCGGCGGGTTGTTTGCCGGTGTTTCGATCCATGACTTTAAAAAATATAGAGATTGAGAGAAATGGGAAAGAGTGTGGAAGAGATGATGAAAATGGTGAAGGTGGTGAAAATGGATGTGTTGTGAAGATATATTTATAGGGAAAAATATTTAATAAAAAATTTTTTTTTTATTATTTTAAACGGTCACATGACCGTTGGAGGTAAAAGACAAGAAAAGGGAGCGGGGTGCAGCGGGGACCTGGAGCCGGGCCGGGGTTCGATTTGCGCGGGGCCGGGGGGTGGGGGTGGTGTAGCCGCCCCGCCTTCGGCTTGGGTAGTCCCCACACTCTTATGGAAACGTTTTTGGTACAGGGACTTAATCGAAAAATATAAAAAGTACGTTGGTTTTTTGTATAATTTTCCCTTTACTTAATAACAATTTCTTAAAATTTCATTTCGTCTTTTAAAATACCATTTTTATACTCTCTCTTATTTTTTCTATTACCTACCTTATATTTACTTTTAATATTCTTTCTGTCTCTTACTTTTTTATCAACTATCCTATTTTTCTTAGGGTTAATTACGTCAAATAAGTAATTTATTGTCACTGTTTTTTTTTAATTTGGGTAACATATAAATTGTTTTTATAATTTGAGTAACATGCTTTCCATATCAAGTCAATCAAGGTCACCGTATCGGATTGAAAGGTAAAAATTACTGACATTATAGCTTCTTTATCCATATATCAATTTTTTTAATTTCTAATATTGCTTAATTATTTTTAAATTTGCTCAAAATAGCATGGTTTTATCAAAAAATATTTTTAAACTGCACAAAATTGTACACATGATATAACAACTGTCATTTCTGTAAAAAAAATGTTGCCTGGACAAAGATTGCACAAAATAGTGCACATCATATAACAATTAAACTGTCATTTCTGTAAAAAAAAATTGTTGTCTGGACAAAGAAACCGTCACGTCAGTAATTTTTTTCTTTCAATCCAATATAGTTACCTTGGTTGACTTGATTTAAAAAGTATGTTATCTTGATTAGAAAAAAAAATTAGTACGTTACCCAAATTGAAAAAGTGTGACAGTATGTTACATTTTGACGCAATTAAACATTTTTCTTATTTTATAATCAATAATCTTTTTTTTTTTTGCATAAAACTAAAACTTGATAATCTAAATAGTTTTTCACTTTCTATAGAATTCTTATTTTTTAAAAAACTATAAATTAAAAATTAAAATTAGAAAATAACTAGTTTTCGATAAACATCACCCTAAACGCCCCATAGAATGAAGACTGGCAGATGAAATAGCATTGGTGGTCCTACTGCATTTAGTCTCTAGGAATTCATATTCAATTGTCCTTTCTCATTTTAAGAATCATTGGATTTTTTTTTTGCCTAACTCTTTAAGTTTCTGTACCTTTTGCCGGTTCATAATGGGCTAAACAAATTAAATATATACTTTTGAATAATAAAAAAACAAATCAAATTACTTAAATAGTGGAAAAACGTCAAGAGACTTAATCACAAAAATAAAAAATATTTTTTCATATTAGCCCAAGAAATAAAATCTTTTAAAAATTATGTTTTTAATCATCAAAATTGGTATACTTCATTTACTTATTCATTATTTTACAACATATCTTTACATTAAATAATAATTATGATTACAAATAAATAACTCGATTTAATCTAATATTATACATAAAACTGAAAACAAGGGATTTATATTGTTTCTTTTATTTAAATTATTAAATGTTATCTATAATACAAAAATAACTTATTTTTATGAAACTTAATTCAAATAGGTCAACTTTAATACAAATCCTTGTAATATTGTTCGGATCCAATCTGTTTCTCCTATTCAAAATTATATTTATTATCTTTAGAGAACTAGTAAATGATTCATAAAGACACTTGAACTAAAAGTTAGGAGTCGTAGCAATCATCATTAATTGCTACTAGTGATTTGAACTCAAATAGTTTACTTGAGAACCACAATTTTGGTTTTTCGTATCTTTACTAGATATATTTTTAATAATTCTATGTTTAAATTACTACTATATATCTATAACCACCAAATCTTTGTTATCTGCAACACTTTTTGTTGTGGTGTTCCGTCAAATGAATATTACCTGACAACTCATGTTGACAAGTTATAAATTTTATTTGACTAACCATCATTATCACAATTGTTACTTACATATTTCACATGTAAGTTCATTATAAAATACAGTTCCTTTTGTCTAAACTATCTTAACATTTCATGTCTACAATTATTTCTCACAAATTAGGCCAATTGATTACATTTAATTATGCATTAAATTGTTAATTACATACTAGTTTCATTAGTATAATCGTTAACTACAGATAATTGTTTAAACTCATAAAATCTTTTGGACTAACTTTCAAGAATTAACAAGTTTAATTAAACTTCATTTGAACACTTAATCGTATTCAATAATATTACACAACATAATTACTTTTTTATTTGAATTTGACTACTAACTTAGACCATTTTTTATTAATAAGTTACTATTCAAGTTTCACTTGAATCAATAATAATCATGGCACAACAATTTAAACAGAAAAATATTTCATTAACAACTTTTATTCAAATAATCTTCAAGTCCTAAAAAAAAATCATTAATATTCAATCTCAGAAAAACTGTAATTAAATTGTTTTCAACACCATGATAAAAATTGATAACATAAACAATATAATAAGTTCATAAGAATTTTCTCCAAGAAGCTACTTCAGTCATCCTTCTCACTTCATCTTAGTCCCTGCAAACATCTTGCACAATATATTAGTTCAATTGGATATCATATAACCAATAACAATAATAAGAAATGAAATAATTAAGAAACCAGAAGTTTCAATATGGCCACCCCAGACCTTCTCTAAGTATTTTAGACAATTCCTCTTGTGCCTAGTATGCTGACACTCAAAACATTTGTCGTCATTGGCTTTGACTTCCTTGGTCTTCGGCTTTGGTCAGGGGCGGATGTATGTGGTATACATGAGGGTCAAACGACTCCAATAACTTTTTATTTTACGTGTTATATCTGTAATAGAAAATTTTTTGACCCCTATGAGTTTTGAAGTTCGACACCATTCTTGTTGGTGTTTATAAATTTTACAATAAAAAATTTGTTACAAAATCTAAGAAATATATCAGAACCTAATAGCTTGTTGCCTATTTAACAAATAATTTAAATATACATGTGTATTGAACCTTCATTTATTGGGCTAATTCATTGTTGGACACTTCACATTTGGGTTTGAACTAAGAATGTATCGTTAGTTTTATTGTTACTTGTCTGGTGTTTGTAAGAATATTCTTTGTTGTTTTAGTCTTTTAGATAGTTTATTATTTGTTCTAGACTTTAAGTGTTTAACAATTAACATTAAGTTACATTTTCTTAATTGTTTTAGTTCGTTAAACAATATGAATCGATTTAAAAAAATACCAAAATCTGAATTTTTATCAAGTGGAAGAGCTAACAATACTTCTACGCAAATTCCACAAGTAATTGCTCAATTCAATTGGTAAATGGTTGAGTGATTGCTGCATTTGCACCATAAAAAAAGAATTACTCAATTTTTAGACAATGATGTAATAACTAATAACTTGTTTTCAAAAGTTGAAAACTCGTAGATGACAACTGTAGAATCTATTTTTTTGTAGTTTGTAACAATTAATAAGTTGTAGCACTTACGCATTTACTTTGTTACGTAATCAAGATAAATTGACCCGAACTTTTGAGGTGTAAAACTTTTTTATAGAACCACAAATATCTGTGCTATCGTTGCGTGATAAATTTCGACCCTGTAAAAAAATTCCTGGATCCGCCTCTAGCTTTGGCTGATCCTTAGCTTTAGCCTATTAGTTGGAAACTTTATTTCCCTTCCGTCCCTTTCCCTTTCCTCTTTTCTTGATTCTCTCTTCTTTAACTATGAGCACATCATTGGGCTTCTCAGTAGGCTTCAAACTCATGCTCTCCTCAGCAATCTGACTCATGTTCCCCTCAGCAGTCTGGAGCATCTAATGTAGCTCACTCGTCGTCTTCTTCATGTTATGCATATGGTAATTAGTTACAAACAACTTATAGTCCTTCGATAAGGAATTAGGAATCAGACCGGTGGCCATCTCTTGAGTCACGAGATACCCAAGTCTACTAAGATGATTAGATATCCCTTTATTTTCAGCACATGAGGTCCAACAGATGTTCCTTTTGCCATGTTGCAGGAGTAGACCTGGCAATACGTGTAATCGTGTCGTGTATCGTGTCAGACACGAATGTTATACGACACGAATTTGTAATACACGAACAAGACACGAATTATAAAATGTGTGGCTATGAAACACGAACACGACACGCAAAAATTTTGTGTGACACGTGACACGACGCTCATGAAACGCGTCACACGACAATACGAATTTAATCTAAAACATATATAGTTATAAATCCAAAATAATCCAAGTATTGAACAACACATCAAAGATATTTTAAGGCACTATTAATGGCTGTAACCAAAGCTGAACTTTTGACCGAACTAGACTCATTGTTGATATCCAAGTCGACAATTTCATTTATCATATTATCAATGTGAGAGACAGACCCAATCTTTTTAAAATATTTCAAATTAAGTGGGACTAAAAGTTTTTTAGAAATCTTTAAATCCTAGTTTATAATTGTCTTATACTTGTCTTATGTGTGTCATCGTGTAACACAATATTTATACGTGTCTTACACGTGTTTATACAGGTAAATTTGTGTTTTACCTGTATAAGACACGAAACACGAATTTTAAATTCGTGTCGACACAAATTTACACAAAACACGAATTTGCAAAACCCATATACGGAAAACTCGTGTCGTGTCCCAAATTGCCAGGTCTATGAAGGAGTTTAAAGCCTTGGTTGTATTGTATCTTTCAGTCCTAGCCTAAGTCCGGAACATATCATTTAGCTCGTAATACATTTGATAAACAGTGACATCCATAAAAACATGTGAGAGATGAGATGTATGATTAGTAAAACTAAGGAAATGGGTGTGCGTTTAACAATGTTCATTCTGAAATCGTTGTTAATCAAATTAAGGAAGGATTTCTATTTCTTAAGTAAAAACAATGGAGCATGACTTTAATTAAGTACACAAAACAGTTTGTGGACAAGGACATGTTTATTAGACCTCTTTGTTTAGAATTTTTAAAAGGCACATCATAGTGTACCTGACCTTTTGACCCCTCATTCACCATCTACAAGGCACTATATATCTTTTCCTTAATAGAATCATTAAGAAGTCATTTTATCTTTAACTGGTATCTTAATGATTTCATTAAGAAGTAAATAAACAATCTCTAAGTATGTAAGTGTGTAACCCTCCGATAAAAAAACAAGTTTCCTTTATTTACTGTACATGTGTACTAAGTTTTCACTAAAAATAATCTCAAGTCTCCTCCAATCTTTCTTGAAACATCAACATTATTTTTTTCCAACATTGTGGGTGTGTCACAAGTTTAGCATTGGTTTAGAAGGTCTGGAAGTCATGTTTTAACTATGCAATAGTCCATTTCGCCTTCATTAGTCCGTCTCACCTCGATGACTCTACTCTGTGTAACTTATATAGAGGGTCTGATGCGATTTACCGGAGCTTTGAGGGAGGTAAGGTAGTTTGCATCAGCTTTATCGATCCCATGATAGAGATAATTGAAAGGAGGCATTGATATATACTTGCCAGATCCAGGAACAACCTTCAGTTCTTCGTTTTCCCATACGATTCTTCCACCAGCAATTGTTACCTCCACCTTTCCCTGAGTGCACAGTAAAGGAAGTTTTCAGTTTTCAGAACCAAACATTGCATATTGACTGAAATATGAGATGTATCTAATCACCGACAAACACAATCTTGTGCCGTAATCGAAAGTATAATATTTAGAGGCAATTCTGATCCACTTACCGACAAAATGGTTAATTTTAGTAATACTTTATCTCAGTCGGATCAACTATGTAAATTTTATGTTTAACTGAAAATAAAACAAGGCAACTGGATCTAAATATGCTCAAATTGTATTCAAATCCTTACAATCTCTTAAAATTGTTCTATTTAGGAAGATTAGATTAGTATTCTTATACTACAATTTTGTAATTATATTGGTTAGGTGCACCAAAAAAATACTAACATATTTTCGGTTATAAGTTCGTAGTTAAACTGGGAAATAGTTGCTAAATAAAGAAACTATTACCAAAAGTCAGGAAAAAATTTTTTTTCAAGTAACTGGATGTCCCTCTATATTCAATACATTATTAAATATACAGTGCATTACATGTTGGTGTAAGAAGAAATTAGGTAACCAGATATCCCTTTATAGACAGAAAGTACATTACATATGGGTGTGAGTAACCCAATCATATTTAATACATTATTTATTTATATAAATTAAAAAAAAAAAAGTGGATGAAAAACTAGGTTTACGTTTTGATGGATAACCAACCCGTGACCCGACCTGCCCAGTTTTGCAGTGTATGTTCTGTGATTAGACGCTTCTATATACTTTAAGTTGCACGCAAACAACAGAACTTCACAAAGAATAACTAAAACTAGGAAAATGGATAGAGTTTCTACTTTCTAAGTAATATATCGCTATAAATAAACATGAATAGAAAAGACCGAATGGATCACCTTCCCTGATCTTCCCTCGTAGACGTTCGTGTCTGATCTAGAATGATGAGAATGCACACTAATATGAAAGGTTGAATTTGGATTGAATATGATTATATCTGCATCTGAACCAGCAAGTATAGCCCCTTTTCTAGGATATATATTGAATAATTTGGCACTGTAAAAAGTCAAACCTAAAATGTCAACAATCTAAAGTTTATTTGAAACAGTTTCCAAACACAAAACTGCATCTTCAAGAGTTCGAGACTCTAGCATAGTTATTTTATAGGTGAGATTAAAAACTGACAATACACTAGATGAGGGAGAAAAGTGTTTACCATTCTGTACTTGTTACACGCACAAAGTCAGTTGCCGAAAGTTGGCCAGATTCCTGGAAGCGCCAAATAGAAAATGTGAATTAGAAAAGTAATTAATATGGATATCGAACTCAAAAGGTTTTACACTCCAAAAGCCACAAAGTTGATATTATCATACCACCATTGCATCCCATACAAGATGCATCCTTTCCTCAAGACCTGATTAAAGTGAATGTACAAATTAGGAAGTGCTTAGCTCAGTTAACAATTTTTCATCTTTAAACTGTGATAAAATGATGAGGGTATAAGCAGGCACTAGAACCAATATTTACCATTGACACCGTTTGGTATTTTGCGAAAATCATCAATTCCAAGGGATTTCTGTGTAGAATTGAAAGTGCAGTGGTCTGTTCCTACAAGCTGTAAAGTAAAACATGTGTAACCATATGTTCCAAAATATTGAAACTAACATATGTTTTCCTTTCTATGACGCCCTCAGGTTAATGTTACAAATTCAAATTGGAAACTCAGAAAAAGAATTAATCAATATACAGCCTTTACAACAAGCATTGTCTTTTCAAAAAAATTCCAAGAAACCATGCCCAAGAGGTCAGACATTTCACACCCATGGCAAATTACCTCCCAATGCAAAAGAACGAGATTCGAACTCGAAGCCTCTAGATTATACTAAGGTGGTTCCAACCCATGATGAATCACTTACTTTATCAAACATAGTTATATAAGATGCTTTTGAGCTGTTCAAGTTTTCGAGTCCAGCGTGTTGTTTTAAAGATAGTTGTGATAGATACTTTCAAGCTCTATAATCTTGTTCAAACTCACTAGAGCTCATCCAAGCCAAATTTTATTGAGTTTGAGATCAATATACAAGCTTGAAATAATTAATGAATTGAGATTGAGCTTAAACGGACTCAACTCAAATTTTTATCAATCCCAATGTAAGAGTTCTTAATTTCATATTTCTAGGATCTAGGTCAAATGTGAATCACACTTGTTTTATTGAACATAGTTCATATAGATATTTTCTATTTATTCAAGCTTTCAAGTTGAGCTTGCTCTATGCTATTTATTCAAGCATTCAAGTTGAGCTTGCTCCATGGAACACAGTTATGATTATATATTTTCAAGCTATTCAAGTTCTCGAATCGCTCTCAAGCCAAGACCAAGCCTCCATCAGATGGACTTATCGATCAATCCATCGAGTTTAGTTTGAGTGCTGTTGAGCCTGACATTTCCAGGGCAGGAAGAAATGTAGAAAAAAGAAAGAGCTTTTGTTGATAAAACCTTTAAAACTCCAGTTGATAATGCTGCTTGAAGTGCTTTCCCATGCCCTGATGCTCTTATTGGGGGGCTCATGACAAACCTAAAGGAAAAATCAATTATCCAAAGTACAAACAGATAGATGATATTTAAAAAGGTATCACACAATTATAAAGAGGATAGTCACTTGCTTTGCTGCGGTAATGAAATCAGGATCCCAAAGAACAGAATCATCAAGGATTAAGCCAGAAACCACAGGCTCTCCAACCACTTTTTGCCCTGTAGTTCAAAAGACAGAGAAAAAAGAAGATAAATAAATGTACTCCCAATATCTCCAAAATTGAAAATCAACAAAGCAACAAATTCATCATAGTTATCAGTCTGTCTCATACAAGTTGGGTTAATAATCATATATTGGCTAGGATCCAGGACGGTAAAACGGTCAACTTTGATCAGATACAAGAACTTCCTACATTCAACAAACAGACGATCTCTATCGCAAACATGAACACCTGAGATTTAATGACCAACTCCCAACTTCCAGTTTAGATGAAATTGTTTACATTGCTAGGAAAGCTCCGTAACTGAAGTGATGTAGAATGTTAAACATGAAGGTTAGATTTGTAGCAATATCTGCATCGATTCTGAACTGGAAGCAATATGTTTGGCATTAATAGAGTAAACATGACTCGTCCTAGTATAGAAGTACAATTTCTAGAAGGTTGAGACAATGTGGAGTCCATGGATACCTTTAGTTATTAAGAGATAATGATGTTTCTTCACCATGATTTAATTAGGTTTCCTGTCACAGTGCACTCATCATTTAAAACACTATGTGCAAAGGCCTCCTAGATACCTAGGCACAAGGTGCAAAGCAAGAGATAAGCATGCACTCAAGTCTCAACCTTGCCCTTCCACTACTATGGAAGCAAGATGAGGTTTACCTCTGTAGTGTAAAACCTGAGGTTTTGGTCATCCATGGCATGTAGGATATGCATGTCAACTAAAGGCTGGAAATCCTACACAAAAACATAAATTAGAGACATGAACCCAACATGAATGTAAAATGGGCCGACGCAAAATCATTCATTTAAGGTTAGGGTCAACCGAGTTGACTAGATTAAAATTTGGAACTTAAATTTAAAAAAGTAAATAGAAGAATTAGAACCCTTGACTAATATTTGCTTCTTAGCTCTCATTGTTGACCCTAATGTGCTACTCACCTTCTCCTCCGCCAACACAAAAACAAGTGAATCTCTTACTTCTCAGCTCTCACCCTTCTTTACTCTCTCTCTCTCTCTCTCTCTCTCTCTCTCTCTCTCTCTCTCTCTCTCTTCTCTCTCTCTCTCTCTCTCTCTCTCTCTCTCTCCCCTCCTCCCTCCCCCCCCCCCCCCCTCCCTCCCCTCCCCTCCCTCCTATCACAGTATCACTTGCGAATCAACTAAATTAATTAAGAACAACAAAGCTGTTGCAAGAATCATAGTAAATTAGATGTGTATTACTTTCCTAAAAATAGTTGTGTAACTGTAAATTAGTTGTAGAGTTTCCTTAATTGTCTCTAGGATCCTTTCCATATTTAGTCTCTTGTACATCTCTATAAATCTCTATATGTTTTCTTCAAGAGATATATACACAAAAAGATCATTCCCCTACGTTCATTAAAGCTCTACACAAACTTAACAAGGATTGACCACTAACACAACACAGACACGAAATCGACATGAAAATAAATTTGGTCAAATTGGGTCAACGCTATATTGGCCCGTCAACCGAAACCTGGCCCAAATTGCCAGTCCTAGATTTAGGAAACCATGAAACATTGGTTCAACCTTTGTTTTGGGAGTTATATTCTCTCATCTCGTAGGATGGGGATGCAATGTAAAAGTGAGACTTCTAAGTGCATTTTCAAGAACAACAACCTTCATGAATGAAGAAAACATATTTTAGTTTATTTTTATTCCTTCATAAGAGGTTTAGTACTCCTTACGTGCACTTTCTAATGGGCCAGGTTCAGTCAGGAGACCCACTATCTCGAATAAACTATTCCTTATGGCTCAAAGTGATTCATACATACAAGTTGAGCAGGTTTGATTTATATGCTCCTACTTAGGATATTTTAATAATGCTTATGCTTTTTAGAGTTTTATGTCCAGATTAGGTCCTTTTCCTTTTCTTTCACAAACCTGACTTTTGAGCCCTTGCTATTTCTTCCATAGCATCAATGCTCATGACATGAACAATGTACAATGGTGCATTCACAAAAGCAGCCAAACGAATTGCCCGAGCTGTAGCCTCTCCTTCCAGCTGCAAGAACACAACAGAAATTACCAGTGTTTTCAAACCATTAAGGTAGACATTTATTATGTGTGTCTCACAAAACAAAGGGCTGTCTTAAAACGTTTATCCCATTTCCCTGCCACTATCATGGCTCTGTAAAGGCTTAAACACTTGTTGTACAAAAACTACTACTAATCAACATGTTTAAATTTCAAATGCTGCCTCCCTTTCAAGGTTTCATTTCAAAACCTATCAAATCCAAACACTCCAAAAGTCCTAATAGCCCAACATCTCATGCACATGCTTGTAATATAACTCATATTGATTTTAATGATTTTGAATCCTTTCCTAAAACTTATGTTAGTGGAAGATGAATAATATAAAGCATCTATCAAGTATCAACACATTCTTTGCATTTTTGAAATCCTACGACTATAATTTATTCATGAGTTTTATATGACCATCAGACCATGCAATAAAGGGTGAAGGTGTAAATGAAGCTTAATCAGCATTGCATGGAACTAAGAAGCTATCCAAGCCTTACTAATGGCCTTCAATCTTCCTTCAATCAGTGGCCATCATCGTAATAGAAAATTAGCTATGCATCATATTTTTATTTTGTTTAACCATTCACATGGAAATCTTGGTTCCTCTTAGACATCATCTTCATTAAATTAAGACTTAAGACTAAATACATCACCGTAGTAACTTTAGCATGATCCTTAAGCAGTAAAATATATACACAATAGATGTTGCAAGTTGGCACAAGTAGTACACAGATCTATCCACCTTAGTAATGCCTAAGTAACAAGGGTGTCGTATCCGATATGCCCTTATATATATGAATTATAAGACCATTAACACCTAAATCTAATTGAATCATACAATATACAGTGATTCACGTTATTAGTAGTTTCAAATACATTATGATCAGCCTTCCAGTGACACTTGACCCATGTGAAAAATGCTTTTGTACTTGGTAGACAAAATTTTATTTAAAAAGAAAAAAGACCATGCTAACATAAACAAGTTCTTATGGATTTAACATTTTAGTTACCGGAAGTAATGACAACATCCAAAGAGAGATCATGATTCCTTTAGTCACCAGGAAAAGAAATACCAACAGTAAATCATTGAAAAGAAAACTCTCAATATTAATGTGTTCTCAACCCCATAAGGGTGGCTTAGTGGTTAAGCCTTGGGATTTCCAAAGGAGGTCCTTAATTCTGAGTTTGACTCCCACAGGTTGCAACTCCTTGGGTTACTTGTCTTTCGAAAAAAATCAGTGTATTCTTGAGTATTTGTTGATAGACAATGTGATAGAAACAGAATGATATTGAAAATGGTACAAGTATGAACCAAAATGCCTTTTTAAAAGATATGCACACCATCCACAATCAAAGGTCACACAAAAACATAAGGCAGGTAAAGGAGTAGGTAGAGGTTGATGCATGTGATTATTGTTATATTTAGCAACCAACTATAAGAAAAGTACATTTTAGTCCCTCGCCGCCTTTTTTCTCATTTAAGTCCAACTATAATCTTTAATCCCCTAAAGTCCCTAAACTATACTTTTGTTCCACCTATTTGATATTTTGTAGTTCTAATGCAACAAACTCCCTAAACTTACTTACCTAAAACTCCTAAATTCCACACAAATGAAACAAAAAGGTAAGTTTACGGACTTAAGAGGTACACAAAACATATCATAGTTGTTACAAGGGGGAAAAAAGGGAGGGACTAAAATGGATATTTTATGTAGCTGGTTGTTAAAAAACTTGGCAGTAACACTAATGACTAATGTATACTTTTTACATGCTAGAGAAACATAGCAATAATCACTTACCACAGGAGGCCTAGATAGAGCATGTCCTTCTGGACCAGTTATACCAAGTTCAATCATTCTTTTCTGTCCTTCAAAAACAGCATCCCCATTTTCTGCATGTACCATTGCCAATGCACCAAGTGACTTGCACCTTTTTAGACCCTCCAACAGAAGCTCATCGCTGACCATAAGAGAACCCTTATAAGCCAGGAAAAACTTAAAAGAGTTTATACCTGTCGTTTAGGACAAGAACAACTACCTTAGTAACTTTAAGAATGAAAATGTGTTCATATTCATTAAAAGCAACAATTTCAGCCCCTTCCACTTATGTTTGGGTTGTGTTTTATCTCTAATGGTCAAATCTTAGCTGAAAAGGAAACAAGTAAAACAGGCCAAATGTCTCAAAGTGTACTTTTAATGCATAAAACCCTGTAAATCCCTTTATTTAAAAAAAATTAGATAACTGTTGTAATTATATAGTTTTTATAATCATATCTCATACACTTATTTTATTAAAAAATATATAAATTCTAGACAAAAAGTGTTTTGGGTCACCCCGTTCCAACATGTTTTGACCTGTTATCAACCTGCCTAACCTGCCATTTTGCCATCTCTAATAATCATTGCTAGGAAATACAAACCTTTCTCATTAACCATAATTTCCATCTCCTTGGAAACAATATCATCCCATTTTGTTATCGCCATGTGAAAACCATAATCCATGCAAGACAACTTTGCTTTTTCAACATAGGCTTCATATCCTTTAGATAAGCTCCCATTTACTGGAATAACAAAATCAATATGCATTGTTGTCCCACCCGCTAATGCAGCCGCTTGACCGCTGAAAAAATTGTCAATTGTCTCCGTACCCATGAATTCCATGGACAAGTGTGTGTGAGGATCAATTCCTCCTGCAGCATCGCAAGCCATGAGGAGTGATGTCATGATGTTTTATGCAATAACTTGCAATAGCCAAATTCCAACTAGAAAACAGATGATTATTCATTAATGACATTTGATTAAAAAAATAAAGTAAATCAGAACGAAACAGAGGTAGATGAAATTTTTACATGGGTACAGCTATACATGTATCTTAGCACCAATATTGTCACAGGCAGCATGTTTGCACGAGGTTGGGCCATACAAGCGCCCCAAAACACACGCCTGTCTCCTACTAGACTGACAACCAAGCATTCATCAAGGAAGGATACATGAAGACACGAGTATTCTAGGGACTTGTAGAGCTCTGCTAGGTATTCTAGCAATTCACTGGGTCTTGTTACTTGTAGGCTTGTAGCATAAACTTAAATACTCCTAATTACTCATCATATTGTAGAGTTGAAAGGTGCAGTGGTATGTGGAAAACGATTAGTCTCATGGTCCTTATGGAGAATGTAAACTATGATATGAAGTTTCTTATATTTGTAGTTGCATTGTGCTAAACAGGAACCTACATGACTAATTATATTTAGATGTCTTCCATGGTTATCTGTTAAGGGAATATTATAGGTTTTAATCGTTCATAAAAAATAAAACTTTACCAGGCATGACAAACTTTCCTGTAGCATCAATAACTCTGACATCATCAGCAACCTGCAGATATGGAACTCATCTTGAAATGAAAAAAATTAAAACCAGCAAACTACTGTAACCACAACAGAAGGAAAATGTGTGAAAGTAAACAAGGTTTACCAATGATGTTACGGAATCCAAATTTCTTAACACAGCCACAAGTTTCCATGCATGCTTTTCATAAGTGTTCACACTTATAAGGACCAACTAATTTTACCTAGCATTCATTCGATGGCTGTAAACTTATGTATGGCCCCACTATAGTGTACATGACTACCGATGACCAGCTTCTGGAAAATATAGAACCCAAGATACAGATATTGAGAAACAAGAAAGAATTACCTTAATATTAGGCCTAACAGCAACAATAACTCCATCCTCCACATAAACATCAGCAACCACCTGATGATCAGCATTTACAACTGTGCCACCCTTTATCAATATCTTTGATGATAAGGCACTCTCAGAATCACAATATCCAAGCCCAGATTCACAAACCTGTAGTTTTAAACTTTTAATTTTCATTAAATCTTGTTGGATTGCCAGAATTGCTAATGACCTATGGGAGTATAATCAAACAAGTAATGAGTCCAGGTTATAACTTACATGTTCAAACAGTCCATTCATATGAGTAGATTAGTTATGTAATGTTTTCATCAGCCAAACTATTTGAAGTATTCTCACATAGTCCTGTAGTTTGAAATGGTTATCTTTGGTTATCTCTTACTACTCTGTTCCAAAATACAAGACTAGAGGAATCCCTTGCTGAAAGTTTGATATCCACCACATTCACATGGGACCCTTCAATTTCTCCATTTTTTGACATGATCTTCTGATGATTGATTCAATCTTTGATCAATAAGATATTATCTTGGTTATATTTTATCCAAGTGTACCTAGTACCCTTTTGTTCAAATATAACCAAGATCTTGGTTATATAACCAAGATATTATCTTATGATCAAATATTTAACAAAAGATAATATCTTTAGCTATCTCTTACTACTCTGTTCCAAAATACAAGACTAGAGGAATCTTCTGATGATCTATGCTAGTTAAATTTAATTATAATTTAAACAAAAATGAAGCAACAGATACGTTTACCAGACCACAGAATGGAATGGACAAATAATTTATACTAACCACTAATGTTTATAAATTTATACTTTTTGCCTTCAAAGTTCAAGGCTGTGGATGAATCTAGACTTCCATAAACGATCTAAAGTTGCAGGTAATGAACGCAGCAGCAGTATATGAAACTTCTTAAAGCATGATATGAGTATATGGGAAACTGGAATGATAATATACATTGGAAAACGAATCGTTGACTGCATAAACAATTAAATAAACATCACCTGGCTCAGTCCAAACAATGGCCAAAGTGAAATTGATAGCAGAAGGATCAGCGATCGCAAAGGCACCATTTTCGAACTCTAAGATTGAATCTGTAAACAGATTTTCACAATCAAACCGCGAAAGATTCTATTTTTATAACAAGATATAGGTGACTTAATACAAACAAGATAGAGAGGGTTTTATACTTTATGAATTACAAAAATAGTCCCTGCATTATGTTTCCACTTTCCAATCAATGAGAAATTTACGAAATGGAAAATTATACAAAAAATCAATGTACTTTTGATATTTTTTTTATTAAAACCCTTTACTAAAAATGGTAAGTCCTTGAACTTGAAATTTTTAACGAATTGTGTTGTTTTATGAAATTTTTTAAGGATTTTTCAGAAGTTTTTCATAGGATTTTGTTAAGTTAAAAGAACTTTTATGATAACATTTTATGTGTAGTGATTTTTACGAGATCACTTTTGGGTCGAGAACTTTTGTGAAAACGTTTTTGATACAATGGTTTATTCGAAAAATTTCGTAGTCCCTGCTGCGGTATGTGTCAACCAACAGCCTCATTCCTTTTAGAATTGGGATTACATTGAAAATTACTACTTTCTTCGTCATTATTACTTCCGTTCTTAAATATATTTTTTAATAATAAACAAAATTATCACACACCTTGCAAACGTAGATATTAACATTAACAATATAACTAAGGGAAAATGGCATGTAATAGCTGTGAACTTTCGACTTTGTATCGATTTATGTAGTGAACTTTTTTTTGTGCACATTTGGTAGTCAAAGTTTCAATTTTGTTCCAATTTGGTAGTTGGTCGACCTGGTAACCGGTTTCATCCGGTTGCAATGCCTACGTGGACCATTTTTAAATGACGTGTCAACCCGTTTTGATATTTTACCCGGTTTTACCTACGTGGCGGATCCGTTTTATAATATTACCCGGTTTATACCCGGTTATAACCCAACCCGGTTCCTTAATTTCTTAACATCGCCCAACCGGGTTGGGTTATAACCAGGTATAAACCGGGTAATATTATAAAACGGATCCGCCACGTAGGTAAAACCGGGTAAAATATCAAAACGGGTTGACACGTCATTTAAAAATGGTCCACGTAGGCATTGCAACCGGATGAAACCGGTTACCAGGTCGACCAACTACCAAATTGGAACAAAATTGAAACTTTGACTACCAAATGTGCACAAAAAAAAGTTCACTACATAAATCGATACAAAGTCGAAAGTTCACAGCTATTACATGCCATTTTCCCTATAACTAATTTCAAACTTCATGTTACTGTTCATTGAACAGTAAACCAAGCTGCCAGGCAGCTGAAGCAGGCAGATAAGCAACTGACTTATTTTATTAGTTTATATATATTATACAACATTTCTGTTTTTCTGTGATAACTTTTGATATATTGTATTTTATTAAAATTTGAATATATCATTACGATCGCATTATTTTTGTCTACATTCCGATATAAAATTTATCGTCGTCGGAACAGTTAGGCAAGCTGCCAAGCAGCTCAAGCAGGCAGGTAGGCAGCTAAGTTATTTTTTACTTTATATATATTATATATCATTTCTATTTTTCTGTGATAACTTTTGATACATTGTATTTTATTCATGTTACTGTTCATTGAACAGTAAACCAAGCTGCCAGGCAGCTGAAGCAGGCAGGTAAGCAGCTGACTTATTTTATTGGTTTATATATATTATAGAACATTTCTGTTTTTCTGTGATAACTTTTGATATATTGTATTTTATTAAAATTTGAATATATCATTACGATCGCATTATTTTTGTCTACATTCCGATATAAAATTTATCGTCGTCGGAACAGTTAGGCAAGCAGGCAGGCAGCTCAAGCAGGCAGGTAAGCAGCTAAGTTATTTTTTTACTTTATATATATTATATATCATTTCTATTTTTCTGTGATAACTTTTGATATATTGTATTCTATTAAAATTTGAGTATATCATTACGATTGCATTATTTTTGTCTACATTCTGATATAAAATTTATCGTCGTTGGAACAATTTTCGTTAGGCAGGCATGCAGCTGCCTAAATATTTTATTTTATATGTAATATATAACTGTTTTGTTGTTCTATTGAAACGTTTGATGTACTGTATTTATAAAAATTCAAATATATCATTGTGATCAATTTTCTTTTATCTACATTTTAACATAAAATTGTATTTCATCTCAGACTATTTTAAAATGACAAAATTTAATTATTTATCTACATTCTAACTGGCCGGCTTACAAACGACAAATGTTATTTTATTATTTTTAAGTAATATATTAATAAAAATATACTTTATGATCCGGCTTCAACGCACGGGTAAAACTATATTTAAAATGAAAATATATATTGTTTGGTTATGATCCCGCTGCAACGCGCGGGTTAAACTAACTCGTTTTTAATAAAAATTATAATAAATTATCTTTCTGATGAATTAATATAAATTAAAATTTTAGTTTATATATAATATAAATACTATTTTATTACAAATTAATATTTATAGATTAAAAATAATATAATTCATTACTTTCTTATAAATAATAAATTGTATTTATTTTTTAAGTGTATTTATCTTTTTAAAACGATACTGGAGTCCAAGCAATCCAATTTTGTAGCAAAATTATATAAACCAGAATTCTGAAGCCGCACATGAACGTCTGATGCACGATTATTTTTGTGAGAATCCTTTATTTTGTCCGGTTTATTTCTGACAAACACTCTGGATGAATAAATGACTATTCTTGCAAATAGCTCAATATATGGCCTCAAATATTGATTGTACGTTGACAAGCAATGAAAGGGTCAAAACAGAATGAGAGTCTCCAGGTGTTTTTCCAGAGCCTAGAATGAGAAAAGAAGAAGAAAACAACGGTTAGTGACGATGCAAGAGGGTGCCCTGCATTGACACTCCGATGCCTAAGTTAGAGTTCATCGTAAGTAGTCAATTGTGGGTGTGGGTGTGAGCATGAGAATGGGCATTACCTTCTGCGCTAGGCGGAACATGGATATTTATACTTTCCTTTCTGCGTGCGACCCCCTCCATAGGCACCCCTTCTCATTGGCTGCCCAGGTGCTCCATCGCTTGACGCCCTTTTTGCTCTGATCCACCAATGAGAAGAGTCATTCGTGCATAACCTTCGCGCCTACAAACGGATCACTGACTGTGCCCTATCAAAAGTTGCTTGTCTCCTCTTTTTAGCAGGCGTTTGTCCCCTACAGAGGATCGGGTAAGGGCGACGGGTCATCAGATCGCATAGGATCCAGATCTGGCCTGAAGAAAGTATAGTTCTTTGGATAAGGCCCACGAGCTAAAAAGGGCCCAAGTAGGAAAATAGGCCTACACGATCAACTATTGAATATTCTTATTTCACAACAATGCAATAGTCAAGTAATCTTTTAGTGCACTACAAAAGTGCACATTTACAATTCATCAACTAGCATACGGGGTTGTTCCTGACGCTTGGAATGAATACCTGTAGATCTCGGTTAGAACTTCGTGAAAGTCTATACAAATTTTGCAATAATATTATTCATTTGTATAGAAGAAATATATGTGTCGACCGAATATCAACGGCGTATAAAACTTGTATACGGTGACACGAATTTGAACATGGATTTCCAAGTATGTTAGGTAGTATTAGTTGCACACTAGGAGTGGAGGAATTGTCTAACGATATGACGGTGTCAATATATGAGAGGTGACCACCCACACCCGATAGTAATGATCGAAGTCGTTGTCTCGCAAGTTTTGTGGATTTGGCATGCCTTTTTTGGAGTCGTCGGTTCAAACAATGACATCAACGTCATTAGACAATCACCGTCATTTAATGATGTCGTCAATAAAATAGCATCAGTGATGCCATATCAAGCTAACAGATTAACGTACACGTTGGGTATTACCTTATAGATGATATATTAGCTGTAACTATAAAATCATTTAGCTTTCCATATGATGAAAAACAAACAAGGATCAAGATTGCACAAGAAGCTGCAATGAAGGATGGTGAATGAGTATTTGGTGTACTTAAAGCCGATGGAATGTAATTGACAAACTTGCACGTGCAATGAGTCCTAACAAAATCATATGTGTAATGTACGCTAGCTGCATTCTACATAGTATGATTTTCGAATACGAGGGACTAGGCTTTTGTCCATTAAACAAGAATGAACTTCTTGTAGTACAAAAAAGTCTACAAGTTGTGTGATAAGTTTATAATCGTCAAACTCACGACAAGCTTTGAGCTGGTCTTGCGAAACATATTGCCCACGTCTACGTCAACATATTGATGACTAATTTTTTTGATGTATTGTATTTTTTAATTTAAAGTTCAAGATTTATTTTTACGTCTTGTATTTTTAAATTAAAGCATTGTAATATTTTATTTTTAATGAAAATTTTATGTTTGATTATTTGAAAATATTATTTTAAAGATTAAAAATGAAAATGAAGAATTTAGAGGCGTTTGATACGATGAAATAGAATCATTTAAAGTTTATAAGTTTTTTTTAAACCAACGCTGGTTTTGATATACTTCATTGTTTGGATTCCTAACATTATTATGTGTTGACGTAGAAGCCTAAAGTATCAAAGTCAACATGCCAACTTTGATGTCCGACGCTAGTGACTTCGACCCTATTACTTCAACAAAAAAAAAACACCTACACAATTGATGATCGTCAAATTAACGTGTAACCGTGCTTTTCATATATTAGAAAAATTATTAGAATAATTTAATCAAAAAATTTATAACATTCAATCAAATAAATAAATTTGTAGTATAATTATTTATGATTTAATGTAACAAATAAAAAATAATGAACTAATAATATAAAGCCTACAATTAAATACCCAATAAGCCATTATTATTTATAATTTTAGTTCATTTCACAAAATCTATACCATTATTCTTATTCTATCCCAAATTTTATAAAGTTTCAGTTAATATTATCGGTTGTTAACTCGTCCCAACCAATTTAATTAATAAAATTCTAAAATCAGAAACACGACTCAAATTTTTGTAACCAGCGACCAAAAATTCTAGGTCTGCCAGCGTGCAACATTAAATTATAAAAAAGAAATTTAGAAGATGACAATTGTAAACTATACTCCGATGATTTTATAATGAGTTATAAAAACTAAAGATAAAATTTATGAAACTATTGGATGGTGCATGTTTTCATGTAAGTTTCTTTACTTAAGGTTAGAACCCTCTACACACACTTCTTTCTTTCTTTACAATCTTGAGAAGCTAATGGGCATTTATACGGTGAAATTGAATCGTTTAAGTTTATAATATTTTTTAATCGATGGTAATTTCATATAAATAAAGGTTAACATAGAAAAACTATTAACACTTCATTCTTTTTTCTATGTATTTGATGATTTTCGTGTTGATAAGAAAATGAAAAAAATGAAATTTATATTAAACTTAATTCTTTACTTCTTTTAATTGAAAAACAAATTAAGCTATCGTCACATAATAAAATTTCTTTGTAAACCTCAAATGATTTCATTTCATTCCATTTCTTTATACTAAACATCTCATTCAAAATCACTTTTTCTATTTTTATGTGGTGACTTTTCTTTGAGATGAGATTGTTTAATATATGTAATCATTTATATATCCTATAACTAAGTTATAAATCTTTCAATACATCCTCTTATCATAT
Source organism: Centrapalus pauciflorus (assembly GCA_020465985.1). NCBI lineage: Eukaryota > Viridiplantae > Streptophyta > Magnoliopsida > Asterales > Asteraceae > Centrapalus > Centrapalus pauciflorus. The sequence goes on along the minus strand of JAANYP010001713.1, from coordinate 551,685 downwards.
GTAATTTACCTAGATTTATCAAAATTCAAAATGTGGTGTTTGGTTCCCTGAATGAAATTTGAAGGAATTTGAATTTAGATTTTTGTTATTGATATGATTGATGTTGAAGGTAGAAGATAATTTTTTTGTATTGGTTGGGATATAATTCATGTATAAATTGAAAGAAATGTCAAATTCCTATAAACAATAAAATTTGATGAAAAATACATAAAATTAACTCTTTACATTAGTTCTTAAAAATTCTAAACATGTTAAATTTAAATTTAAATTCCATCGAATTTCATTACACGAACCAAACGCCAACTAATTTTAATCCATATCAAATCTAATCTAATATAGTCTAAGATAATTAAATTAAGATAAAATTTTAATTATCAAGATGGACCGGCATTAATTAGTGGATCAAATCAACTTGTATCCTTCCATAAAAAGAATAGTTACGTATACGCATAATCAATTGCTCAAATCACTCTGCAGTCTTGATATTTACTATTTTCTTATAAATAAAATAATAATTTAAAGATTAACAAAAACACATTTAAACGTTATCATCATAGCTAAAAGCCTAAAATGAATAAATTCTATTATACGTGTCTTAATTTTATATAAAAATATTGCCGACGAAGTAGAGAGAAACTATACTCACAACCTAATTTTTGCATATGTGCTCACATAACACAATCACAACCGTTGAAAATAAAAAATATAGGGATAAGATAAAGTTGTTGAAAATCAAAATAACAAGCATAAGATCAAAATAGACAAATAGTTAGAAAAAATCATCAAAATTATTTATTAATTGATTATTTTCGAACCTAAAACTACTTTGAAATAATATCTCATGATTCCTTGCATCTTTTTATCGTGTTTTTCATTCATGGCGTTCATCATTCATTCAAAAGTACGGTGGTTGTTGGCAGTGGTGTGACGGCTAAGAGATGGAGATGACCGGTGGGGAGGACGAGAGAGGGAGTGAATGACTGAGAGATGGAGATGGCGGTGGTGCAGCGGCAACGGTGGTGCAATAACGGTCATATATTGGTGGTTTGATGGTGTTGTGCATCATCATATATTGGTGGTCCGATGGTGGTGGTGTTGGTCAGCTTTTGGAAGCCGATATAGAGAAAGATGAGGGGAGAGAGAGAGAGAGAGAGAGAAAGAGAGAGAGAGAGAGAGTTGACGAGAGAGAGAAAGAGGGGGAGAAAGGGAAACGGAGAAAGATATATTGAAATACAGATAATCTTGATATAATATCCATATATATAATTACTATATATTTTAGTATTCTAAATACCCAAAATGCACTCTTGATCTATCATTCGATGAATGGAAGTTTTTAAGGTTTCTCGATTCATAAAAGTTTTCAATTGAATCTCTCTCTCTCTCTCTCTCTCTCTCTCTCTCTCTCTCTCTCTCTCTCTCTCTCTCTCTCTCTCTCTCTCTCCACGTACACACACATACACACGAAAGACAATTATTTAAGACTTTTACTCAAGGTTCGCAACCAACTATTAGTCAAGATAAGGACTACTAAAATTTTTTTAGTAAAATTGTGCATCATAGATTAATCATATAATTGAATTATAGGTCTAAGGGTTTTATCCGATCCCAAATCAATACATAAATGACAAAAAAATGCTAAAGTATCACTCTAACAAATCAAGCCTTCATAATCAAAATCAAAAGGTGGATGCTCCGACACCCTTATCTTTTTTTGTACTTGAATAACAATATCCTCACATCGGAGTAAGCTGATCAAGCTTAATGAATAACATATTTAATAACATAAATAATCATATATGTAACATAGAGTGATGCATGTAAAGTGGCTAAATCTGATATCGGGAACTGCCCATCACCAATTATGGATAGTAATATAAATCTAGGAACCGCCCAGAGTAAATTCCAAGAACTGCCTGAAATCTAGGTCTCCAAACGCGAGACACGACTTCCGACTTTGCCACAAATAGTGGCTCAGTTTAGTCAAATAAATGTAAGAGCATGCATGCGTGGAAAACTTTCCCAATATATCAACAAGGTAACCAATAAATCATGTAAGGCTCAAATAGTATGTATCAACAAGATAAGAAATCATCTACACATATGAACAATAATATGCATGTTTAAAAGCAATTAAATCCGTAACTCACAAATACCAAAGCCGAAATCAGAAACTCAAGTTCACAAAACGAATCTGACTATTCGTATGTGATCTTAGCCACACTCCAATGAGCCAAAGCAACTTGTATCATTTAAACCTTTAAAAGTCATTAATACATCCAAATATCTAATTTAGAAGTACTAATAAATCATTTAAAAAATATAGAATAAAATTTTCTTAATTTATTTATTAGTAAACCTCTAAATATCATTTCTCCCCACAATACAAGAATTTCGTATACATCCTTCTAAAACCTTTTTTATTACGTATATATCTTTACAAACTTTTTTATTACGTATATATTTTTTTTAAACTTTTAAAACTTACTAATATATTTAAATCTCTAATTTAAAATTATTATATGATAGGATATTAATAATACGTATATGAAATTCATCACGTGCATCGAGATATTTAATTTGCCATTACAAAGTCTATCGACAGAAATATATGATAGGGGATAATGCACTTCAACTTTGACTAAACACAACTTAATTAGCATATTATTGTGTCAGTAAGTTCAAAAAATTATTAGATACATGTAATTATATACTATATATTGCTTCTTAGATTCTTTTCGTATTCATTGCATTTATTCATCGCTAATTCTTTATTTAAGACGGTGACACACACTTGGACGCTGAAGATTTTGACAAGATGATGATATATAAATCATAAAAATAGTAGACAGAGTGTTGATGACGTGTCTAAAGGTTTCTGCTGACGTCAAGGTATTACGTGGAGGAGAGTCCCATTAAAAGAAGGGAATATTTCGTCATAATAATACATCATACTAACAACTAAGAGACGGTCGTGCAATGGTATGTTATAACAAACTGGACAGGTGTTACCGTCTAAAGGGAGAAGAATTCACCATCGTGATTGGGGAAAGCCAAGGTATAAAAGGGAAAAATCATCATCTTCATCAGGTACATAGGAAAATGACTTTCTCTTCATACTATCCTCCTCTGATATCCATTTCTTGATTGGTGCTCGAACCGACTTAAGCATCGGAGTGGTTATCCCCTGCTACGCCATTGACCCAACCTTTCCATGTTTTGCAGAAAGACCGGTTATCGCCCATCAAGATCATACCACACTCGGGAGATTAGACGCGAACATTGGCGCCATCCGTGAGACCGACTTGGTTCATTCATGTGCTTTCCCTCAAACCTAGTGTTTTGGTGTGAGCATGGACAATCCCTAAAACCCAACCTACCCCACTTTTACCACAACCCAACCTACACCCACCCTCACCATACCCACCTTAAGGTGGGTAGGGTAGGATGGTGGTGGGATAGAGATGGATGAGGTAGGATTAGAGGGGGTAATTTCCTTAATAAATAAATTAAGAAAATAATATTTTTGTATTTTTTTTAAATGATTTAATAATTCTAGATTAGAAATTTGGATATATTAATGAGTTTTAAATGTTTAGAAGAATATACCTGTAATAAGAAAATTTGTGAGAACGTATACATAATAAAGAAGTTTTAAGGATATATATATATATATATATATATATATATATATATATATATATATATATATATATATATATATATATATATATATATATATATATATAGATTGAGGTTCAATTGAGAACTTTTATGCATCGGGGTATCTCGAGGCACTTTTGTGCATCGGATAATCCACCAAGGGTGCACAAAGGGCATTTAGGGAAAACTAAAGATATGATAATTAATTTATTTCTAAAAATCATTAAATGATAATTAGGAGTTACATTTTGAATTAAAATCTCATATTAACTACATTCCTCATTTTCATCCTCATTTCTCTCTCTCTCTCTCTCTCTCTCTCTAATCGTGTTCTTCATGATTTTTCTTAGATGATGATGATTTGAAGACGAAGATTAACGATGAACAACGATGATGATGAACATGAACAAGAGAGGTAACCGATGATAATTATGAAGAACATGATGCATAGATGGATGATGAACGATAAATAATGATAATGCATAGATGGATGATGAACAATGACAATGTATAGATGGATGATGAACGATGAACAACGGAAAATGATGATGCATAAATGGATGATGAACAATAACGATGCATAGATGAATGACGAACAAGTTGAACATGATGCATAACTGAATGAAGAATATGAACGACAAACACGATGCATAAAAGAATGATGAACAAGTTGAACACGATGCATAAATGAATTTGTGTATTTTTTTTTGTTAAATACGTTTTTTAACACAATGCATAGATAAACACGATTAACGATGAAATGCATCAATCTCCATCATCTTTTTTGAATTTGTGTAATTTTTTTAAATTTGAAAATGTATCAATTGAATTTATTTAGCATTTATTATTTGATTATTTGTTGAAATATTAAATTTAATGAGGTATGCACATTCCCCAAAATGCCCTTCTTTCATTGTTTCTATAATGCACAAGATGCATAAAATTGTCTAACTATTTACCCTTTTGTCATTAATCTAATCCATACAATTTTTTTGATCTAATGGATGATATAGGTACTTTTGTACCTCGATGCATAAAAGTGCTCAATTGAAACTCCCGCTATATATATATATATATATATATATATATATATATATATATATATATATATATATATATATATATATATATATATATATATATATGAAATTAAAACATGAAATTAAAACATGAAATTTTATACATTTATATAATAAATTGCAAAAATAAAATAAATTTTTTTTTGGAGTACTCAACTACAAGTAAAGGAGCTGAGATCATGTATAAGTGGCAACATGCATGTTATATATATATATATATATATATATATATATATATATATATATATATATATATATATATATATATATATATATATATATATGTTACTTGGATCGGAAGAATTTAATTAATTAAGTCGTATGAAATTAAATTTGTAGGCTATTTATTTATTTATTTATTTAATATTTATTTCATAAATGGTGGGCTCCCAGGAGTATACCCTAAGCAACGACGTAGTTTCCAACTCTTTTTGCTATCGTTGCCTCCCTTTTTCGATGATGCATACTTGAACAAAAATGAGATCACCCTATGCATACTTGACTCACTTTGGGCCTTCATGGGTTCATGGTCTCCATCTTTCACCTTTCTTCCTAACCACACACCTTTGCTCTTGGTTCGAACCATTACACTTGACTTTGACCGTGGTTCGATGGTTTGAACCAGTCTTGAGTATATCGACTCTTTGTGGTCCATCATATTGGCAAGTGTCGGTCCCCTTGGTTTCAAATGTTCATTCGGCTTTATATGTGGTCCAACAATGTTATTGGGCTTTGATGGTTGTTTGTATTGGTCTTTGTTATGGCCCATGGGCCCGTCAAGCCAGTGTGCGACAGCGCTTGTTCGATATCCGGAATATGAATGCGAACGTCGATGAAAACTCCCCCTAGCTCTCGTTTCTTCACTAACTTTCTCCAAAGCAAACTGGAAAGGATCAAAATCGTCATTCCAAGTGCAAGGTCGAGCAAATGGGATTCTTAGCAACGAGTTTGGTGACCTTGGCGACGAAGAAACTGATGTTTGTAGCCCTGGAGGAGGTTTTAAAGGCAAAATCTGTCCACTACAAAACGATTTCGCTCGAGCTGGTAGCCGATACTTTTGTTCCTCGTTGTCGTTTCTTTTCATCCACCAAAAAGCAGGATGCGTTTGTTGAAACTCACATTGATTAGCAAATATCCGGCTAGTGATCTCGAATTCAAATTCATCGTCATTAGGCTTACAACCAACCGAATCATAACTGTTTAGGTTCCGTCCAGCCTGGAGTTGTATCGGGCTGGACGGTGCAGTATAGAACCGTAAGTTTTGAGGGCTGCAAGCACTCGAACTTACGGGCGTACCCAGAGAATAAGAAGGGGAAAGGAAATCCATTTTTGATGAATAATATTGGATAAAGTGGCGAGGGTTTTTGGAAAAAGGGTATTAAACTTTTAATAGTAGGTAGGGAAAGGGTTGCCTGAGTTTGAGGATGTGTCAAATTACACGTATTTGGTCACTTTGCTTGTAAATTTGGAAATGTCTCATGGCAAACTTTGTGGCATTTAACACAAAAGTGGTACATTTTGACATGTATGATCCAAGAAATTCTATCACAAGTTTGCATCGGATTCAGAAATTATCATAGCTTTTGTGTTGCAAGAGAAAAATGTTAGTCATGTAACGGGTCGGGCTGATTAGCATATCAAAAAGTTCAAAAATCTGATCCGAAACTTTGAATATCCAAATTTTCGATGAAATCGGATATCCAAAATTTCGGATTTGGATAGTAAAATTCCAAATTATCAGATATCCGAATAGTTTTATATATGCTTTATTATTGATTATTTAAATAATATTTAATGTTTATTATTATTCTAATGTATATCTTTTATTTTAATCTTGATTTTGTAGATTTATTAACTAATATTTTGTATATTTTAGTTTTTTTAATCTTTTTTATTTGTTTTGGGCAAAATAATTCCAGATGCATTTAGTTTGGGATATATTTGTCTTTAATATGTATTTGGATATATGAATTTGTATTTAGATATTTAAATATATGATTTATTTTAAAAAATATTAAAAAATATGAATTTTCAGATATTCGGATAATCCGACATCCGAATCTGAAACTTCGGATTCAAATTTGGATAACAAAAATCACTATACGAAATTTCGGATATCCAAAAATTCGTGAATCTACTTTTCGACACCCCTAACTGGTATGACTTATTGGCATTTATGTTTGATCTAGTTAATTATTGGTTCTTGAATTAAAAAAAATGATTTTCATTCTAATTTTGTTCAAAACTCAGTTCTTGGTTTGGCCTATTCCATCCCGACCATTTCAATGCTAAAACCATACCTTTTTTTAAAAGAACTTTTTCTGGAAATAATCTCACTTTATACACATAAATTTTAATTTTTACTTTTAATATAGTTTACAGTCTAGTTTAGGATTTAACGATTCTAAACCATACTGTACGGCATCATTTGGATTATTTTTCGTTTCATTATTTTATATTTTTTTAATTTTGGGTTAGTCTATTCTAGTCTATTTTTTTTTTTTTTGACCTGATGCATAACCCTATAATGATCAATTAATTTTTGTGTTCATATTTCAATTGTTTATTTGATTTGGTGACTTTCACCAAATAATTATGTTCTTAAATACGGTTTAGACCCCCGCCGCCCCAATAGGCTCTAATGGGCCAATGGCTGCGTTCGTGGTTTTTTTATAATGGGCCCCCACTCCGATTTGTGATTTTGTTGTATTTTTATTTAATTTTTGAACATTATGCTTTATGAATGAAATCAACTTTTCCCAAATAACAGGAAAATGTTATGCATGTCAAACTTTAATCCTATAAATAAATAAATAATTCAATAAGCCAATGTAAGTAAGTAACTAGACAAGTCACTTATCTTGAAAAATGATAGCCTCTAAAACAATAAAATTATAGATAAACTGATATGTAAGAAGGTATTGTTTCTTACTATTGTTGCATAAAAAATCACTTATCAGTGTCCTAATCGTAAAAATAGAAAAAATATAAGATCTAAAAGTCAAAGATTCCAGATTCAAATCAATGACATAACTAATCTTCTTCTAATGACATGTTTTTTCCAAAATAGTCGTGGGATGGTGAGACTGATACGACATAGATGCCTAGGGTGACGTTTAGTCCTATTATTACATTTTCGTAAACCCTACAAATCATTAAATACATTAATGCTTATTTATTAATTCTTATAAAGTAAATTTGAATACAAGGTATCCTCATCTCTTTTTAGTCTTGGACTTGGTGGGATGTACATTATGATGCATTTGCAACTCCCAAAACCCATTGAGGAAATAATATGTGGGAAATTTGGTAGTGGCCAAGGCATACATATTTGGGCCCCTAGCATTAGTGAGTTAAACCAACAACTAACTGAAAGTAGAGGCTTAGGAGTTAGAAATGTTTATGCATTTTGTTGTGTCCAATATGTCCACAAAGAAGTGGACCACTTTATGTTTACAAAAAGAGGACATCTAAAAACGAGAACCAAAGGGTCTTTGGCCTAGCAGTACCAAGGTGGTTATGTAAGTGAGAGTTCACGGGTTCGACTCCCGTCGGAGGAAAATTGAAATTTAGACGGAGAAAGCAAGTCTTGTGGTTAAGGAGTAGTTTAGAAGTAGAATTAGGATAGTTTGTCGTTCAAAAAAAAAAAAACTAAAAACAAGAATTTCTACACATACACCTCTTATTTTAATAATCATACATCTTCGTCTTAAAATGAATGTGTATGATAGTACGAGTATCACATTATTAAATAAACCAGTTTATTAAGAGTGTGTATGATTCGTAAAATTAATAGGAGTTGTGTGCATTTAACAACACCCTTAAGAAAGTTCACAAAAGATTTGTATAGACATCCTTGTTGAGTCAAAATTTATGAAATAGCTTTGTGTGTTGGCAGATGAAATGGCATCAAGAAAGTACTCTCAAATTGAAGTTGAAACTTTAAAAAATTTCTTGTTGATTTGGGGCAATCAAGAGTGGAATCAAGTAATTGAAGCTTGAAAAATTGGAGGCAATAGATTCTTGACTCATGTGTTGTTAGTTTTAGGTTGAATTTACTAGATGACGCATTTTAAACGAAGTTTAATCATGATGTTTTAGTTTAAAAAGCATGTAAACATTTGGAAATGGTCAGAGGACAGACACAATGTCACACAAATGACCCAAACTGAAAGAAAAAAAAATCATAGTTCATATAATATTTTTAATATGGTTTTAATATATCAATTTTTAATAATTTTAATGTGGTATTTTGAATTTTAATGTAAACTTGTTATTTTAGCAGAGTTTAGAAATGTTGGGTGTCAAATAATAATTACGAAAATAGGAAATGAAAAAGAAATATTGATGTTGAAGAAAATGACGATAAGCTTACGAAAATATAAATATACTAGTTTATTATATGTGTATTACACAATACACATAAATAATTGTGTTTAATCTTCGGTAGTTGGGGATGAAAAGCTTCAATAAAAAGCTAAAAATAGGAGAACATGGTTGGATAAGAAGAGATTAGAGAGATTAAAAGATAAAATATCGTATTAATGAGTTTTCAAAACAAAATCCCTAATCAGAGGTTTTTTTATGAATAAATTACTTTAATTTTCTTTTATTAATGAAAATGGTAGGATACACATGTCATATCCTCATTAGCAGAGTTTAGAAATGTTGGGTGTCAAATAATAATTACGAGAATAGGAAATGAAAAAGAAATATTGATGTCAAAGAAAATGACGATAAGCTTTTCGAAAATATAAATATATTTTAGTTTGCTAAATAAGAGTTGAACTAATTTAATAATGAGTTAATGACTTCAAACAATTTGGGTAGTTTTATCAATTTGACCCAAATTTGATCAATTATTTTAATAATTGACACATTAAATGTGATCACTAATATACAAATAAGGTTCCAATCATTTTCATTTAAAATATTGAAGATTCTTTTAAATGACTTCAAAGTTTCGTCATTGTGATGCACATTGGTTTTGAAAATGTTCTTTTTCTTTTTCTTTTTTTCTTTCCTTTTTTAAATGCGACTCATTAATATAAGGAAAATTACAAACTCCATCCCTATAGTTTCATAAAAATTACAAATTCCATCTTTAAACTTCGCTTGTTACACTACGTGCCTGTGGTTGAATTGGGGTATTGGTCATGGCATGATTGCTTACTTAAATACCGTTAAAAAGGGTCGTTAACTCTGGGTCATTTTGTCATGTTAGCATTTTTTTTACAACAGATGGCATACACTCATCATACCATACTGTTAAAACAATATATTTGTCAATAACGAGACTCGAACTCCTAACCTTGATATCACTTTTAACACATGATTACTGATCAGTCATGTTAGTATTTATCATTACTCATCTTTAACTTTGCTTCTTCTTTTTATGAATTTATATTTTCATAATATCATATATTTGAAAAGAAAAGGGATTGTTTGTTACACCTTCGATCTCTTTAACTCGTCCCCTATTTAACTTCATCCATAATTATGAATTTAGATTGAAGCGATTTACCAAATTGACTATAATCTTCATCTACTCATTAATTTCACCATTTTTTTTTGTGTTTTCCTTAAAAAAAAAAAAAAGCCATTAGTTGCATCGAACATGGAGACGAAGGAGGAAGATGCTATCAACGTTGCTAAAATTTTAGCAAAATCTCATTTATTATTCCTTGAGATGTATGATGACGCAATTTGATGAAACATTCCGGTGGTAATTATTTTGTTAAAAAAACAACACATTACGAAACGATTTGGTGATTGTTGAACAATACAAACCAAACGACTACTGAAAGACATATGTATATTAGCATATAAATAGTTTTTTTTGCATAGTTGGGGGTTGCTTTTGTCATTATCTTATTCGTTGTTTATAATATCTCTTTTATTTGCTTATTGTAACGTAACACTCTATATTCAACAAATCCTAGCCTTTTTTATAAACCCTAGTTCCTTTTCTTTATTGTTTTTCATGGTATCATAGAATGGTTATTGATCAAGGGTTAAGTTTGTCGCGGATCGAAGGGGATGTAGGTGTGGCGATAATTGTGATCAAGAAGACATAGAGATCATGAGTGAAGGTTGATGTCGAACGTAAATCGGGGACATGGTGTTAGATACTCTCAACTTATTAGTTTATTTGGTTGATTATTGATTCCTCATAGGTGAAAATGTGGAAAGATGGTTAATAAATCTTTTTATAAGTTTAAATGTGATGACGTTGGTCAGATCTTGATGACAATTAAATATGACGTGGACAAACAGTCCAATGAATGGATGCCTGGTGGATACTCACGGTATTATAGGCACGTCACATTATCAGTCAAGAAGGGAATCGACAACGCGCTCAGTGATGCTAGTTTGTTACAACAGACGGGACATGTGTCATCATCTGAATGAAGAAGGAATATTCATCTCTGTAAAGAATGAAAAGCCAAGGTATAAAAGGCATAGATCTTTATCTTCCAAAAGGTACGCACCAAAATATACCCTAATATGCCATTTTTACTCTCTCTGTGAGATCATCGATTTTAAGCCTTGTCTGACTTAAGTATCGAAGTGGCTACGCAGGCAACTCCAGCTACGCCATTAACCCAATCCTTTTATTGTTATGCAGAAGAGTTCACCGTTATCTACCAAGTCATACTGCACGCGAAGATTTAGACACGAATGTGTTTACATATTTGAATGACCTGAATCATATTTACAATGTGACATTTATGGAATCTTATAAATTCTCACGTCTTGATTTACATCACTTAGTGGCTATATAATTTCAATTCATTGTTTTATATTTTACTTATTGATTCCTAACACAAGGGTTTATAGTTCCACAAAGGAGAACATGAGGACGTAAGGAATGTGTCTCGGTCTTTGGGCCGGTCAAGAATAGTGACCTAAGGTGGCGTTTGCAGGGCCGACCCTGGGGTTACATGAGCTACCGTCCAGAACCCCATATCATAAAAGGACATTGTTTTTTCGGTCTGATAAGTATATATTAGACCTACATATGTATTTTTTAATTTTCAGCTCAATAAATAAAAAAAACCATTTAGAAAATAGTATGTTGTCTTGTTAAAAAAACATTAATTTCCATCTTGGCAAACTCACTAAAAAAATGGTGTGTTGCATTTTTAAAAATGCATTTTCTTCTATCTTGCCCTAAGCATAAAAATACTTAGGACCGCATCTAGACGTTTGATTCATGAAATGTAATTTGATAAATGTAATTCAAATTTGGTTTGTTTGAACTCTTACTAACAAAGATGTAGAATTAAATTTTATTTAGCTGACATCTAATTCTTTGTTTGTAGGACTTTAATATATTGCTTTTATCTCAAACATGAATTATATTCAAACATACATTCTTAACAAAAGTAAAATTTGTCTTTTACCCTCACCATTAAACCAAACACAATAATAACTAAAATTTCAATTTCAATTTATTCGAATTTCATTCCATTAACCAAACGTCACATAAAGATATAAGATTAATTTATAAGGTTATTTAAGTTTTGATTATGATTTTACATTTCAGTATTAGTTTGTATATTTATTCAAAGATTATCAAGTTCACACGTAAGTTCTTAAACTTTTTGAAAGTGAAATTTAAAATAAACGAAATTTCATGAAAGAAAATTATAGGTTGAAGGTTAAGGATGTTAATATGACCAAAATGCCCTTATGTTAACGACCTTTAGATGAGGGACCATGGTATGACAAAATCCATCATAGATACTTTTAGTATAATCAACAAAGTTTAGGGATAACTCATAGTTTGTATAAATAATAGGGTAATGTAAAAAACCAACGTCAAATCAGTTATTACACCAAAAACGTATCCATAAAAGTCCCTCAACTTAAAAACGTTTTCGTAAAAATCACTGCACATAAAGTGTTTCCATAAAAGTCCTTTAACTTAACGAAATTTTATGAAAAATATCTGAAAAATCTTTAAAAAATCCTATAAAACAACACAATTCGTAAAAAAGTTCAAGTTAAATGACTTTTATGGAAATGTTTTTGGTACAGGGACTTAAACAAAAAATATCAAAAGTGCGTTGGTTTTTTGTATAATTTTCCCTGAATAATAAAACCATACTACCATAGGGACAAATTTTGTAACATATCTAAAAATATTAAAATAACATACTTTAGTTGATTTAATTGTTTTAGGTGACGTTTGATACGATAAAATTATAATATTTGTAACTGTTTACATCTTATAAATATTTTTTTTAAATAATGATAATCACACATACATAGAGATTGACAAAAATAAAAAAAATTAAACTTTGTTGTCTTTTCATATTTTTATTCTTTGTATGTTGATAAAAAAATGAGAATTGAAATTTATGATGCAATCAATTTTTTATTCTTTTTCATCAAGGCTTGAAGTTTTCGTTACAAGATAAAAAAAACTTATAAACGTTACAAGATTCCATTATCTATATTAGACTATAACAAATGTCCCTTAAAGTTTTACAAAATTGTATACGATATCATGCAATTGTTGAATGAGACTAAATGTGTAACGAATATGAACTGATCCATAAAATCAACAAATGTGACATTTGTGGAATTTTATAAATTCTCACGTCATTGATTTAGGACACAACTCATAGTTTGTATAAAACCATACAACCATAGGGACAAATTTTTTAACATATCTAAAAGTATTAAAATAACATGTTTTAGTTGATTTAATCGTTTTTAGTTGGCATTTGATACGTGAAATCATAATGAATGCAACTGTTTAAATTTTAAAAGTTTTTTTTAACTGATGATAATCACACACACATAGAGATTGACAAAAAAAAAAAAAAAAACTATAAACTTCATCATCTTTTCATATTTTTATTCTTTGTAAGTTGATAAAAAAAATGAAACTTGAAATTTACGATACACTCTATTCTTTATTATTTTTCATTAAGACTTGAAGTTTTTGTTACAAAAAAAAAAAAAAAAAATTTATAACCACTACAAGATTTTATCATCTAGATTATACCGTACCAAACATCTCTTAGATGTTGTTTGTTTTTTGTTAGAAGATCTTCAAATCTCTTATGTCTGCGAACTCGAAGACGTGGGAAGACGTTTTATATAAAAGTGCGTTTGTTTTTTGCGTCTGCCCGCATCTGCAGACGTCTTCCCGCGTCTGCGGATGTCTTCCGCATCGTCTGCGGACGTCTTCCGGCGTCTTCTGCGGGCGTCTTCCCGCGTCTTCGGACGTCTGCAAACCGTTAGGCCACCTCTTCAGACCGCAGATTTCTACAGCTAAGTTCGCAGACCGCAGACATCAACCTCTTAAAAAACAAACAGCACCTAAAATTGTTGAACAAGACTTAAATGTGTTACGAATCTAAACTGATCCATAAAATCAAAGAATTAACATTATCGATTCTAATTTTTTTGATTTAATATATTACCTTTTATAAAAAAGATAGAAAAGCATTATTCGTATAATAACCGTACAAATTTTTATCTAAACTAAAGGGAAAATTATGTAAAAACAACATATTTTCAATATTTTTTTAAATAAGTTATTGTACCAAAAATATTTTCATAAAAATCCATCATTTTAAAACGTTTTCATATAAATCATTGCATATAAAGTGTTTTCACAAAAGTTATTTGACTATAAAAAATCTTATATGAAACTTTTGAAAAAATTCTTAAAAAATCTCATAAAACAATACAATTCGTAAAACATTTCAAATTGAAAGACTTTTACGAAAACATTTTCAATACATGAACTTAATAAAAAAATATCAAAAGCACGTTGATCTTTTTATATAACTTTCCCAAAACAAAATAAACTTTTTGGTGTTTTGGCATGGAGAAAAGGAAAAAAAATATCAGCCAATAATGCTTACGATATGTTACATCATGATGACGCAATCATATAATGAGTTTTATTGTAAATGTTAAATGAGAAAAGGATCAAAAAATAAGTCAGTCACAATTGGTGCACACCTAATTCCTCCACGACACCCCCTTCCTCCTCTCAACCATTATATCAGTGCCGCTTCCAAATGTTCTAGAAAGTCAAACACACACACTATATATACCCCCACATTCCAATCCCTAAATTTTAAATCAATCAACTAATTTTCATGAGATTTTTTAGATCTGCTATTATCACACCACGATTCGCGGCGTTTTCCGGCAAACTTACCAGTAAATTTGTAATGACTACCTCTTCATCGGAGGCCGTCGGGTTCGTTACACCGAGATTTGTGACGAAGAAAGTATTGGCCAAGAGACAGAGTGAAGGCGATGGTGCCGTTGTTCGGAGAAGCATCGGAAGGTGGTGATTGTGATTGTGATTGTGTTTGTCGTTGATTTTATTCGTTTTGATCTTATCGCATTTACTAAAATTATGATTTGTGGTTTGTTTGTTTTGCAGGCTGGAATTGAAGTCTCTGGATCCTTTCCTAATGTTAGACGAATTTTATGGTAATTTCATTTCGATGATTTTTTATCAACGTCACATTTTAGTTTTTATTCGAGCAAACAGATCGTAGTTGAAATGAAAAACAATATAACTATTAAATTGATTTTCCTTTACTTGTGAGAATCATTTTTTGAAGAACAGGATGATCATAAGCAGAAGTAGGTTTAGGGGTAAATCGTAAGTTCAAATTGGTTGTGTAAACGGTAAACACCGAAGAACTGATTGTTATGACTTAAATTAGTGATATCAGATCATCGTATCAACCACTCCTCACAAGTCACAACTTTATTTTTTTTTCAATTACTATTAATAATTTAGAGATTTAATTAAAATGTTATTTTTCAGTTTCACCTCCAGCTGGATTTCCGGATCATCCCCACAGAGGTATATGATATGAACCTTTCTCCTTTGGCTCCCTATATATTTATTTTACACGTCACTAATTATTTTATAATAAAATCTTGTTTTTTTTTTTTCTAAACAAAATTTGTTTGGTTAATGTGGCCACACATGAAATTGAGCACAATTTTGCAAAAAAATAGACCACTTATTTCTCGAGAAGAGACGGAAAACATACTCAATATCATTTGATTGAATAGTTGATCCAGCCCCTTGTTGTTTGAAAAATTTCTCCACTTCAGTTGCTATTTTTTTCACGAAAAACAGACATAAGAAAACAAATCCAGTGTTTCACGAAAGATAAAACATATATAGCTATTTACTTTCAATCATACATCAAATAAAAATAAAAAGCACACTTTTCTTTATATTTCAAAAGAAACAACCTATTATAAATTGATATTTAAATATAATATTCCTTTTACAAAGCTTCCTATTATACTATATATGATATTTGACCATAAATAATTGTTTTACAGGTTTTGAGACTGTTACATACATGTTAGAGGTACCTAAATGCAATATCTTTTTCTCTAATATTTTGTTCCCTTTTGTGATTTAAGCTTTTTAATATGAAATATTTTGTTTGTTTAGGGAGCTTTTACTCATCAAGATTTTGCTGGGCATAAGGGTACGATTAGAGCCGGAGATGTACAGGTAAACTTTATCGTGTTTCCATAATTCCATCCCTAATTCTCTATATATGCATAATATCCGTTAAATTTTCATCCAATTACTTAACGACTTAACGTAAGTATGTAACAAGTCAACGAGGACTGAAATGAGTTGTAGCTCGTTCTTTGCACAGTCCCTTTTCGTATATCATATGACGAAAGTGATACAATTCATAATTTTCTTTATTGAAATATGATTATGAGCATAAATAGCCGTTAATATGTGATTTTGAAAAAAAAAAAGATTTATCCGTTTACCTGTCAAAATACTAATACGAATATAAATGTGAATTTTGCATACAGTGGATGACAGCAGGAAGAGGAATTATTCACTCAGAGATGCCTGCAGCTTCAGGTGTCCAAAAGGGTTTGCAACTATGGATCAATCTTTCATCCAAAGATAAAATGTAATAATATTTCTTTTTTTATTAATAACATTTTAAAAACCCTTTAAAATAACACTATTTGACGTCATGTAATGGGGTCAATCTAGTAATTTTGACATAGCAGGTCAAATGGTATGACCGGCCAATCCACCATATTAAAAGCAACTCATATTTTTTAAAACAATCTCAAAAAGTGATATATTATACAACTTTTGTTAAAATATAGTCTTAAACATATAAATTTGGTTTTTTAAGCCTTTGCCCATTTGTATGATTTGAGTAAAAATGATATCTTTATAATGATCTCTTTGAGAAACAACATAATGTTTCTTAAATTCAGGGTCGAACCAAATTACCAAGAATTGTTAAGTGAGGACATCCAACGAGCAGAGATGGATGGCGTCACGGTTAAAATCATCGCAGGAGAGTCGATGGGCATAACATCTCCGGTTTACACTCGAACTCCGACAATGTTTCTTGACTTCACTCTTACCCCAAGAGCCCAAATGCACCAACCCATCCCAGAATCTTGGAATGCATTTGTGTACGTGCTAGAAGGAGAAGGAGTCTTTGGGTCCATGGATTCGTCACCAATCTCGGCTCATCATGTTTTGGTGTTGAGTCACGGGGATGGTGTAAGCGTATGGAACAACGGGTCCAAACCATTGAGGTTCGTGTTGATCGGAGGGCAGCCGATTAACGAGCCAGTGGTTCAGTATGGACCATTTGTGATGAACACACAAGCTGAGATTGAAAAGACTTTACAAGATTATAATTATTGCAAAAATGGGTTTGAAATGGCCAAGTATTGGAGATCTCAGTAAATTGGTTAAAATATACTTACATTGAATCTTGTAGTCATTTATTTGTTCATTACTTGCAAACTCTTTTTTTTTTTTTTTTTTTTTGTTTTCTAAAGCAATCTTTCTCTCACATAGTTGGAATTGACAAATTCAAAAGATTGTACACCTTTTATTGAATAAAGTACAAGTTATGTCATATGAATCTTAATTATAAGAGTGAATTCTAAATATTTGTGGATGTACCAATAGTCTACTTTCATTTAGATCAATCTTACTATGGAGATTTTAATCTAAGGAGATCGAACCGGGATTTGTCGACATTTGGGCCTAGGCGATAACCACCACACCAACCGTTAAAAAAAAATTAGATCAATTTAATGAGTTTATATAAAAGTTATATTGTCTGACGTTCTTTTGTTAATACTTTGATTTATATCACATGCTTTATCATACATATTATTATATTAAATAAAAAAATAAATATAGATATATGTTGACTAAATGGGTGTTTGGGATAGACTTCTCAGTGAGTTTTCATTTATTTGAGATTTTAAAACTTAAAAAAAAAAAAATTAAAACATGTGTTTGGATAAACTTGAGTTATGAGCATTTATTTGCTTTTTTGGTCAATATTTATTTGTGTCTTTTTTTTTTTCACAATTCATTGAGCAAATCTTAACACCAAAAAAAACTATTTATATGTTATTGAGTGTTTAAAACTAACAACCAAACCCAAACACTATATGTTTACCAGTATTGCAGCTATTACTTTTATTTATTAGTTTTGAAAGCTTATAAGCTTTTATCAAAAAGCAATATCAAACACCCCTAAATTATGCTTCTTAATTGGTATTTCTCTATTTGAAGTTGAATGAAATATTGCATGTTTCAAAAAGATTATATTTCATACATGTGTTCCAAAATTTTATACGAAAAAAGCTAACATTATGAGTTATTTCGTCAATATGATCAAAACAAAATATCATCTAACAATGAGAATTAACATGGAGATGAAGATGATGATGGAGTGGTTGAAAATGATCAATCACATGAAAGTATAACTAACCAACAATATATTACTAATTTAACGAAAAATTAAGTGATAATAAATCCTAAAAGGAGATTGATAATTTATAAAAATGAATGCATGTTTCTTTTTTGCTTAATGGACATGACACAAACATAATTTAATCTAGTAAACTATATGTTTTTATTTTTATTTTTATAAATTAATGTGTGTTTTCCAAAACTTTACACTCAGAAAAATCATCAAATAATTATATGTTTATTCAATAATGGTACCAAATAAAATGTTAAAGAGACCATTTACTGCATATATAGACATGTATTTTAGGGTTTATTACGAAAAAAACCAACATGTTTTCACATTTTGCGTTTTCGTCCCCCTATGTTTTTTTTTCATAAAAGTCCTCAAGTTATTTTTTTTTTTTTTGGTTTAGTGAAATTTGGACATTAGAAACCGGTTATAATTAGTAAACCGAGTTTTTAAAAACTGAAAAACTGGGTTTTCAAATTTCACTAAACCAAAAAGAAAAAATTAACTTGAGACATTTTATTGAAAAAAATAACATGGACGAAAACACAGAAAAAATGTTTGGTTTCTTTTTTTAATAATAAACCATATATTTTATCCAGAACACAAAAACAGCCCTTCGTGAAGATGATAAAGGCAAAATATTTCACACATTATGCTTCTGATTAACTTGAACTATAAGCATAATCGTTTATGGGCTGACCCGAATTTGTTAGAATCCTAAATGGGCTGCTACAGCAGTGCTCTCTAAGGCCCAGTCTCTAGAAATATATACATTACTATTTACTAGGTTACAAAAATCATATATTATATGAATTGGTTAATAAGATATTATAAAAAAATTAACTTATAGATGCATGCTTGAGCGTCAGGTTCAAAAAAGTACAACTCGAAGTCAAGTGCACCCGAAGGTACCAACCTTAAAAAACTTTTTTTTAAATTTTTTTCTCATAACCATGTTTAAATTAATGTTGTACACATGATATATGAATTTCACATACATTCACACTTTCTGTGTCCTTAAAAATTATGTGAATGCTCAATGCATATTTATGTGAATGGTCATCCATGTGAATGGTCATTTCACACAATGTGAATGGTGTGAATGACCATTAACATGATCTTTTTTTAACATTCACAAGATTTATGATGTTGCTCCTTTTGAAAAAAAGTCTTATAACGTTGTCTTATACATGTCTATTCAAAAAAAATATATATGAATGATCATTCACATTAGGGTACGCTGGAATCTCATAGGTACGCTAATGAACCTAATTCGTATGCCAGATATATATAAAAATGTGATAGAAATAAAAAAATGAGTTATAAAACACAAATGTAAAACTATTATCGTATGGACACATTTAAATTGCAACTTACAATTAAATGATATGTATAATACTTTATTAATACCATTTACTATTGTAACATCCCGATTTTGAGATAGGTACGTGGAATTATTTCATTGGATTAGTTATTTAATTTGGGACCCGGAGATATAAATTTGTATTTTGGGGTATCGGGATCGGTTTTTGGGTATCGGACCGAGTTTAATCGAAAACGTATATATATGCCTCCTTCTTGGATGCTTGCTTCATTCTTTGTCTCCAAAAATCAGATTCTTAAAGTGTATGTGTGTGTGTGTTGTGGATTTCAGCAGCTGCAATCAAAGAATTAAGCCCCAATTCGTGATCCAAGCCTCCAATTCCTTCATCAACTTCCTAGTTACATATTGAGGTAAATTGGTTATTTCTTCTTGCACCATATCTACTTTCTCAAACACCACCTCTATGCCTTTGACCTATAAATTTTCACCTTATGATTGGACAAAGAGGTGTGAATAAATAAAACATAATGATGAGTTATAAAAAAAAAGATATTTTAGCCAATTGTAGAGATATAGGTGTGGTGCATGAAGTAGCACCCAGGTAAATTTTGAGCTCCAATTCTTGGGATTTGATGTTAGTAATTGTGAAAAAGAGTTGAATTGGGTTTATATATGTTTCTGAATAAATTTGAGTGTTTTTGTATGCCTGTGATCGAGTGGAATAGTGATTGGGGATTAATCCCCTGGTCTGTGATAAAACAGAGCATTCCTGGTTCTGTTCGTCCGTGAGCGCGACCGCGATCCCCTGATCGCGGGCCGCGATGTTCTTGAGATGATCGCAGGCGGTTTGAGCCCGAGCTCGGACCGCGATGTGAGCGCGGCCGGGTTTGAGGTCAGCGCGGCCGCGACAGCGATAGGGTCAGTGCGGCCGCGATTGTTTGAGTGCGACCGCGATTCGGCTAGGGTTTTCAGGTCGGGTTTTCGGGTTCTATGAGTCGTGTATTTGGGTTTTTGGAGTCTCGTGAGTTGTCGAGAGTTGTGTATAGAGTTGTTGGGTCGAGTTTGTGATATTGTGTTGTGATATTGTGATTTCAGGGTCTCGTGTTGACAGGGTAGGGAAAGGGCAGGGAACCGAGACTTAGTGTAGCTAGCTGAGCAGGTGAGTTTGCATGTTTTTGTTGAGATACTTGTACGATTATTTATTAATACATGCATGATCCTTTACTGAGCTTTTTATGAGATATTACGAGTTTTCTTACGAGTTTTTATTGAGATACTATCATGCACGTATTATTGTGTTATATTGAGAACTGTGTTTTATTATATGAGATTTGGGACACTTGAGCTGTTGAGATACTAAACCGTACGGCTGGGCAGGGGTTGGGTCGCTCCCAATTCCCTTTTGAGTTCCTGACGACTGCTTTGTGCGGTCTAGGGATTTTGGTACGTGGACCTATCCACGCGAGATGAGTACTTATTGAGCTATCTTGTGGGATCTCATATATTTGTTCAGTAGAGAACGCTGAACGTTTTATTGTTGAGTTAATTATTTTCTGAGCTTTATAATCGTACACTAACCCTTGCATTCTCACCAGCTTTAGCTGACCTATATGTGTTGTTGTGTGTGTCCCAGGTGATCGGACTGCTAGTAGGCCTGCTGCACCCAAGTAGGTTTACATTTCTGTGATCGAGAAGTTAGTTACCCGTGTAGAGGTAGTTACATTTTGTGGACTGTTTATGTACTTCGGATAGGTTGTAATTTCTTTAGAGATTCCCGTGACTGTTATTATGTAATTAATGTTTTAAAATTATCGGGTTTCTGCGTGTATGCATTGGGAATAGTGTAGAGATTATTATATTATATCGTTGCTGATGTGTTATTCGCGTGGCATTGGGGATTAGTTTGAGGGTGTTACAACTATACTTTTAAAGAAAAATATGAAAAGGTTAATACGATACTATTTTATCTTATTTATTAGAATAGTTAGATTGGATAGATTAGATTTTTAATTTATTATATTTTTATTCTAAAAGACTTGTATAATTAACATTTAGGTGTATAATTCTTAGTGTTGATATTGAAAAAATTCAACTAACTTTTTTCATTTTATCAATTAAGTTTCCAAACTTTTTTCCATCTATTTAAGTCTCTAAACAATGTTTGTCTTATTCAAAAGTATCTTTGACCGGCTACTGGATTTGCCGGTAAAATAACTAATAAAACAAAAGGTTTAGAGATTTAGTTACTAAAATATGAAAAAAAGGCGAGTTTTTTGTAACATTAATCAAGTGAAAAAACTAAAGGTTACTTGTATGGTAACCGGTCAAATATATACTTTTGAATAAGACAAAAATAGTTTAGGGACTTAAATAGTAAGACAAAAAAATTTAAGAATTTAATCGTGAAAATAAAGAAAGTTGTTGGGATTTTTTTTTCAATATTAACCCTACATTTTAATAATAGTTAACAAATACTAAAAAAAAAAAGAAAAAAGAAACAGGTCCACTGGTTGAACTTGACCACCGCATGGTTTTAAGTGGTTCTTCAGTTCTTCCAAACCGGGTGAAGATCAGGGTACCAGATTGTGTTGGTTTGAAGTTTAAACAATTCTTTATTTTTATAAACAAAAATAACTAAGTTATATATACCATTGTATTACATGGGTTGAATTTAAAACAATTATGAACAAATATTTATAAAAACACATAAATTATTATTAAAAATTAAGTTTATTAGATTCTAGTTAATTATATATTAGATTAGTTAGATTGGATTATAATATATTGAATAGGTTAGGTACGCATGTATTACATAGCTTTAATTTTAAAAATGCTTAAAACCCAAATATTTATAAAGATATTTAATATAAGCAAAAATAATAGTTTATTAAATTTTAGTTAGTTATTTATTAGACTAGTCACTTAATTAGATTATAACTGACTGGATTGGATTGATGTATATATAAATTGTATTTTAATAAAGTAAATGCCGTGGCAAAAGGTAGTGTTGACACATGACATATTTAATGAGTTGATAACATAAACATGTGACATATTTAGTTACTCATTTTTTGGTATTTATGGATTATAGATTGGATTATATTTTAATTAAAATTTAATTTTAGTAATGACACGTGACAACTTTAAGTTTTGATACATGACGAATTAAATTAAGGGCCGGCACGGCGACACATAACAAATTATTAACTTAATTTATTTAATAGTATTTATTTATAGATGTTTATTTGAATTTAAAAGACATAAATTTGATTTAGAATTTTCCATAATCAAAACCACCATAGGAAGAAGTCAAAGTTCTTATCTTATGAAATAAAATATATTTTTGGTCGGAAAAAAAAAATTCACAATATTTTTGTGGGGAGTATTTGATTGTTATATAGTCCTCAAAATTTCGCATTATTTTGTGGCCTAAAATACTCGTCACTGATTCAGCCATACGTGAGAGAATGTTAAAAGATTTGCTTCAATATACATATAAATTTAAGGAACATTTATTTAAAACAATTTTATGTATATATATATATATATAGAGAGAGAGAGAGAGAGAGAGAGAGAGATGAGATAATTGCAGAACCTAAATTTAGTGTAGAACTGTAGAACCAATGTCGTCCATAGATTAGAATAATCTAATGGTCTTGATTAAAAGAGTCTAGTTTGGAATTAGTGAAAAAAAGACTGGTAATAGTGATATTTTAATTGTAAAAAAGAAAAAGATTGGAAATAACAAAAAGATTGACATTAGCAAAATAAATATCTTTTTTCTTTAAATTAAAATAACATTAATATTATTAATTTTTAAATCAAAAAAATTATACCATAAAAACGAGAATTTTATACTCTTTAAAACGAGACCGGTCATGATATATTTTTTTCGAAAAAATTTTACGTGTTTATTTTCGTAAAAAAAAAATTACCCAGACCACGATTCAATATATCATGGTGAGATAATGAGATCATTCGATATCGAATGAACACTTTGATATCGTATATTTAACGTCAATGCAACACTGCATATACGCTCATTATTAACAGAGCTAAAATAATAATCACAATTAGTAGTCAAAGTTGGTGGATTTAACGAGAACGGTTATGATATATATTTTTTATTTTTCGTAAAAAAAATTTTACACAGACCACGATGCAATATATAATGGTGAGATCATGAGATCATTCGATATCGAATGAACACTTTGATATCGTATATTTAACGTCAATGCAGCATTGCATATACGTTCATTACTAACAGAGCCAAAATAATAGTCACAATTAGTAGTCAAAGTTGGTGGATTTAACGAGAACGGTTATGATATATACTTTTTTATTTTTCGTAAAAAAAATTTTACCCAGACCACGATGCAATATATCATGGTGAGATCATTCGATATCGAATGAACACTTTTATACCGTATATTTAACGTCGATGCAACACTGCATATACGTTCATTATTAACAGAGATAAATAATAGTCAAAATCAGTAGTCAAAGTTGGTGGATTTAACGAGAACGGTCATGAATATATTTTTTTGAAAAAAAATTTACGTGTTTATTTTTCGTAAATTTTTTTACCCATACGACCATTCGATGTCGAATAAACACTTTGATATCGTATATTTAACGTCGATGCAACACTGCATGTCCATTATATATTAAAAGAGTTAAAAAAAAAGTCAAAGTGGACAGTCAAACTTGGTAGGCTGATATTAATTCAATGTTAATTGTTTACCATCTTATCCCTAGTGTCATATTATAATCTAATGGTTTAGATTAGTTTTATGGTTCTGCACTAAATTAAGGTTCTGCAATGATCCCAACCCTATATATATATAGGATCATTGCAGAACCTAAATTTAGTGTAGAACCAATATCGTCCATAGATTAGATTAATCTAATGGTCTTGATTAAAACCATAAAGTTTGGAATTAGTGAAAAAAAGATTGGCATTAGTGATTATTTAATTCTTTGAGGGGTAAAAAAGGAATAGATTGGAAATAGCAAAAAGATTGACATTAGTAAAATAAATATCATTTTTCTTTAAATTAAAATAACATTAATATGATTAATTGTTAAATAAAAAAAAATTATACCATAAAAACGGGAATTTTATATTCTTTAAAACGAGACGGGTCATGATATATTTTTTTCGAAAAAATTTTACGTGTTTATTTTTCGTAAAAAAAATTACCCAGACCACGATGCAATGTAGCGTGGCCGGTATCATTCAATGTCGAATGAACACTTGATATCGTATATTCAACGTCGATGCAACACTGCATGTACATTCAAAATTAACAGAACCAAAATAATGGTCAAAATTAGTAGTCAAAAGTTGGTTGATTTAATGAGAACAGTAATGACATATTTTTTTCGAAAAAATTTTACGCGTTTATTTTTCATAAAAAAAAATTACCCAACCACGATGCAATGTAGCATGACCGATATAATTCAACGTCGATGCAACACTGCATGTACATTCAAAATTAACAGAACCAAAATAATGGTCAAAATTAGTAGTCAAAAGTTGGTTGATTTAATGAGAACAGTAATGACATAGTTTTTTCGAAAAAATTTTACGCGTTTATTTTTCGTAAAAAAAAAAAATTTCAGACCACGATTCAATGTAGCATGACCGATATAATTCAACGTCGATGCAACACTGCATGTACATTCAAAATTAACATAACCAAAATAATGGTCAAAATTAGTAGTCAAAAGTTGGTTGATTCAATGAGAACAGTAATGACATATTTTTTTCGAGAAAATTTTACGTGTTTATTTTTCGTAAAAAAATTTTCTACGTAGACCTCAATTCAATATATTATATAGAGATCATTCAATGTCGAATTACAGTTTATTTCACACATTCAACACTGCATGTACCTTCGATATTAAAAGAGTAAAAAATGGTCAAAGTGGGCAGTCAAATTTGGTAGGCTACTATTAATTCAATGTTAATTGCATAATTACCATCTTATCCTAGTGTTATATAATAATCCAATGGTTTAGATTGGTTCTATAGTTCTGCACTAAATTAAGGTTCTGCAATGATCCCAACCCTATATATATATATATATATATATATATATATATATATATATATATATATATATATATATATAGAGGAGGTTCAATGGAAAACCAAACATGCATCGGAAAACTTTAGAAAACCACCATGCACCACCACAAAATGCATCACAATTCCCGCGTGATGCATCAAATTCCCCGCTTGATGCACCAAATTCTCGCGTGATGCACCAAATTCACGCGTGATGCATGATGATCACCTGATCCAATGGCTATAAAGTGGTTTTCGGGTTTTCCGATGCATATAGGTTTTCCATTGAACCCACCCCTATATATATGTATATGTATATATATATAGATTTAGGTTCAAGTGAGTACCACCTCTAATGCAGCGCACCAGAAGGTACCACCCTTAAAAGTACTTTTTTTGAAAAAAATTTTCATGAACATGTTCTAATTAACATTACACAGATCATATGTAAATTTCACGCAAATCCGAACACTCTAAGTGCATGAAAACACGCATCACATAAATGCACGTTCACATGTCTTCAAAATTATGTAAGTGTGTGTTCACATCATTTTTTACGAGCTAGAAGATGTGAATGCATGTGAAATTTACATATGATCTTCATAATGTTAATTAAAACATGTTTATGAAAAAAAAATTTAAAAAAAGTTTTTTTAAAGGTGGTACCTTCTGGTGCGCTGCATAATGGGTGGTACTCTCTCGAACCATATTCTATATATATATATATATATATATATATATATATATATATATATATATATATATATATATATATATATATATAGGGGTGTTATTCGGGCGGGTTAATTGGGTATCGGGTTATTCGGGTATGATTGTATAGGTTAGCTACCCGAACCCGAACCAAATAAGGGAACGGGTTAATCGGTTTCGGGTTAAATGGGTATCGGGTTATTCGGTTTGGGTTAAATGGGTTATTTGGTTTTGGTATAAAAAATAAAATCATCAACAAAGTAGTTTTAACGAGTTAAATGAGTTGGGTAATTTGGGTAAAACGGGTTAAATGCTTTGAGTATCAAAATTGAGTATTTACATTCAATATATAAACAATACTAGTTATAATTATAAACAAATAAAAAAATGAAAAACATATATTAAACGGGTTATTCGGGTTATTTGGGTACCCGAATAAGCATGAATCCTACCCGTAAACCGAACCGAATTACTTATTCGGGTACCATTAAACCCGAATAAGAAACCCGAAAACCAAATAACCCGACCCATTTAACCCGATTAAGGTTCAGTTCGGGTGGGTTATTCGGGTTCGGTTATTTTGCACGCCCCTATATATATATATATATATATATATATATATATATATATATAAAATTACAAATTAAAATATTAAACAATATTTTAATGGTGTAAGTGATGCAAATTACTCGTGAAATACTAGAACTCGACTCGTTAAAAAAGTTGAGGTCAATTTGAACTCCGGTCATAAGCTCGCGAGCTTAAACGAGTCTATATACAAAAAAAAATAATAACATATAGTAAAAAAATACGTACGGACTAAAGTGAAGCAAACACCCATTGTCAATACAATCATAATTCTTAAAATTCCATGATACTTTTGTTTAATTTTTTATTAATTTCTATTTATATATTTGATTATTATGTAAAAGTTAAATGAGTCAATTGAGAAGTTAACTCTAGGAGCTTATGGGATAGGTTAGCTCACCTTATGAATAGGTTAGCTCGACTTATAGAAGAGTGAAGAGAGGAACCTTCGGAGCTCCTCTGCTATCGTATCGATTGAGGTCAAATTAAGGGAGCCCGAGTTGACTCAAACATAACCAAAAATTTCTTGTTAATTTCAAGCCAAACCATTTTCAAATCGCTTTAAATTCATTAGTGGCGTTTTTTTGAATTATCAACCTTATTCATTGTCTTTATACGTACCTTATTTCTACCATTATTTATAAAATTTTAAGAAGATATGAATTGATAACAAAAATATTTAATTTTACTAAAACAACATAATTTTTTATAAAATCATAGCTTTATTTATATACAATTACTTGAATATTTTTTTAATAAAAACGTGTAATATTGATCAAATCACATGAAAAAACATAGGATATAATATCACTAAATTGATCAAATCTTGTTAAAATTTTTTAATTAATCAGTTCTTTTTAATTTATAAATTGATATAATAATATATATTTGGTATATAATGAAAAAAACAAATCATTGCTTATAAGGCCACAGGGAGTGGTCTCGGTATTGCCTCGGTACCGAGTGTGGCAATGGGGGGAACACCGCCCCTTCACTTCGGCGTCGGCATCCATGGCATGGCAACGGCATTCTAATGCCGAGATATATCTCTCTCCCATTTCATATTTAATATATATATAATGATATAATTATTAATATTTTCCACACCCTCGGAATGACATGGAAATGGCAAAGGATGGCAAAGCTGACGTGGCGCTGACGTGGCGGCAGATTTGGATGGCATCCATGGCAACGAGTCCCTTTGGCCTAAAACCTTTTTTTTTTTTTCTTGTTTTCATACAAAGGCGTGATAAAATATTCAAACCACAAAATATTTGCAAAATCATGTACTCTACACAACATATGTTGACAAGATGTGGGGTCAGATTGTAACATAATTCACACCTTTGATTTATTATTTATATATATAGGGTTTATTATCAACTATTTTCACGTTTTTACGTTTTCGTCTTTTCATGTTATTTTTTTAATAAAAGTTCTCAAGTTTATTTTTTCTTTTTGGTTTAATGAAAAATTGAATATTAGAACCCGGTTTTTTAGTCTCTATAAAACTCGGTTTAAAATTTTAAAAATGGGTCTAATAGTCAAATTTCACAAAACTAAAAAAAATAACATTAATGGACGAAAACGCAAAAATCGTAAAAGCATGTTGGTTTTTCATAATAAACCCTTGTATATACGATAAGAAATACGTTTTAACTCAATATAATAGTTTTTTTAATCTATAATGTTTTAAGTATTTGTCTGTAATTCTTCACATGATATAGTATGTTTAATTGTGTACGAGAGTTATAACTTTAGAATCTCATATTAAATGTACATGTTTATTGTTATAAAAGATTTATTTTATGTAAAATGTAATATATACATGTTCAAAAGTGTATAATGATTAACCTGTTTACATCATTCATTGTAATTTTTTAGAAATACAATTTTTTTTGTTGATACATAAAACACAAGATATTATTTGTACATAAACTCTTGTCTTCCTACATTAATCTTATCGAATTTATGCACAAATAATATTCTGTATTTTACGGATCAAGAGAAAAAAATGATTTTCTAAAAAAATAACAATAGATGTGTATATTGATCAAAATTAAAAAAAATATTGATGAAAAAATAAAACTTTTAAATTGGTTTTCTGGTTTCGAAAGTTAGGTTCTCATTTGAATATACACACACACATCGAGAGATAACCACTCGGAAGTTAGGTTCTCATTTCATAAACATGTTTTAATTAACATTAAAAGATGATATGTAAATTTCAAATACATTCACATCTTCAAACTCGTTCATGGTTAATTCATGCATCGTATTCACCGTTAATCGTTCATCAATGTGTGCATACTGAATGTTATCGTTCATCATTATCATGATCGTTCTTTATCCATTATTCATCATCATCATTCATCGTCATCGTTCATCGTTTGTTATCGTCATTCGTTATCATCGTTCATCATCATCGCCGTTCATCGTCATGGCGGCTGCGAAATGCGACGGTGGTGGTTGCCGAGGGTGAGAGAGATAGAGAGAGACATGGTGGTTGCTGATGCATGCAACGGTGGTGGTGATCTTGCAAGCCGAGAAAGGGAGAGGGGGGAGATGGTGGCTGAAAATTTGAGGGAGAAGGAGAGGGAGAGAGACCGGTGGTAGAGGGAAAGAAAGTGAGCTGGGGGAGAGAAAAATGGAAGGTGGTTTAATCTTAAGAATTCGTTTGCTAATTAAATATAATCTAATTTTAGTTAATTAATTAATTTTGATATTACTTGAATATTCCACAAATGCCATTAATGCATCATTATTAGATTATTCGATGCATAAAAGTGTCTTGAAGTTCCCTGAAATTTTAATTGAACCTCAATCTATATATATAGACACACATGACTTTTAATATGTTTTTGTCTTTTAAAATACTTTTGTTTTTGTAATTTTTAAATACATAAAAACTTGTGTAGGTAAAACCAAGATGATTTTACATTTCAATTTAAGATAAAATGGGTTAGTACGAAAAAAAATTACCATACTTTATTTTTATCGCGTTTAGTTTCTTAAATAAACTTTTGATGATTTAGCATTTTAGCCCACGTTTTTCTTTCTTTCTTTCTTTTTTTTTTTTATTTTTATTTTTTTGATTTTTTAAAATTGAAATAAGTTTCTGTTAACTTGTTTCAATATAATTGTATCACACGTGACATTTTAGTATTTGGGGATGTTGTTGTTGTCGGCAGCATGCGGCGAAAAATAATTGTTGCAACAATAGGCCCATATTAACCTTTATGTTTTTAGTGCTTTTCAAAACAAGCAATTCGTAAATATATTAATAATTCATTAAGAATGAATGAAAAATAAAAATTATAATAAAATCCAAATGGTGGAAATTACAAAAAAGAATAAAAAAACACAGACAAATTAATATTTCAAAACCCAAAAAAACCTAGCTAGCACAACGTTCCCCATCTACAATTAGAGGTTACACACCTATGGATTATTTATTGTAGGCCAACTCTACCGCACTAGTACCAATAGGCGGCACAGAAGAAGAAGAAAAGAAGCACTACGCCGTTTAAAAAGAAATTCTGTATTATCAGTGCATTTCAATTCAAACCAAGTAAAGAAATGAATTGTGTTTTATTATTAACTAGTTTAGCAACCCATGTATAATATGTGTATATTTAATAAAACATATATAAGATAATAAAATGTTGATATCAAAATAATATAAAAATTATCATCAAATATGAATTTAAATATGATACAAGCTAATTATAATAAAGGAAATAGTCACATAAAAACACTTAAAGCCAAAAAAAACATTTAAAAAAACCTAAATTCAATTGGTTGTTATGATTGATTAAATAAACATATTAGATCATACCATTAATAAAAAGGTAAAAAGAAAATCTATTTATAATCTATAAATACTGTTAAACGAGTAAATAAACATTTTACTTGACATCCTTTAAGCTATGACATTTGTCTTTTTCTAATTTTAATATTTATTAATTACCATTTTATATTTTAAAACAACCTTTCACTTTGAATTATTTCAGAATGTAACTTTGAATCTGAATCTATTTATAAAAGGTGTGAAGAATTCAAAATTAAATTTATATTTATATATACATATTATTTATAATTATTATAAGATTAATAACTTGATAAGCTAATATTTTTTTATCATTATAAATATAATAATAGTGAATAATAATAAAAATATTTTTTATTTGCAGTTGAGGAAATTGACCACAAAATTAAAATTGAAAAGGAAAATAAAATATAAAATGGGAGAGAGATGAGATGAGAAATGAAATGAAGAAATTGACCAACTTCCAACCGAAAACTACCTTCCATTTGTGGCGATTGAAGCCATCCTCAATTCCACAAGAAAGTTAGGTAAGCTCCAAACAACATTTTCTCTGAATATTCATTCAATCCTCTGATTCTTCTTTACCACTATAATTTTTCATCATCTCATCTCATCTCCTTCCCTTCCCCCTTTTTGCTCATTCACAATCAGATTTCCGGTAAGTTGTTTGTGTTTCTGCATCTGAATTTTGGTAATCTAATCAGCTTTACTCTTTGTTTTTGGAGTTGGTCAATATATTGATTTGTATGTAGATCCTTGCAATTGGAATTAAGATTAAGTTCCTTTCTTTGACTAGGTCAGTTTATGAAGTTATGAGGAATGTTGATTTGGAGTTGAATTAATTTTTCAATTATTGTAAATTAATGCTTACAGGTTTACTGTTTTTATGCGAACAGATTTCGATCTCTGTTAAATTTTTCTCCAAATTTTTTAAGAATCACTTTGTGTTGTGTTGTTTGGAGTATGTGTGTTGTGTATGTGTTCTTCTTCTTGTACTACTTCTTCTTTTTTTTTTTTTGGAATTGGGGTTGTCAATCTGGAATTTTGTCTTATTCGATTAAGAACATTCATAATCTTTACAACTAGTAGAAATGTAACCAATTTGCCCTTAGAATTTCGAATTAAAAAATGAAAATTTTGTCTCATGTACCCTAATTAAGATAGTAAGATGGGTCGATTTGAGTATGTTTTTATCTCGGGTCAAACAGGTAAATCAAGATTTTTTTAAAAAAATGGAAATATAGAACTAGTTGCAGTAATTATCGTAAGGTTTAATACAAAGAAAATAAGAAAATTAAAGAGCAATTCATATCGATTTCAAATGTAACATGTAGCCTTTACAACTGAATCCCATTAGCAGTTCTATTTCTTTGATCGAGTGTGATTTACATTTAACAACTGCGACTCATGTCGATCTAAATATGATTTACAGATTCTTCTTTACAAGCCTTTGATTGTATACCACCAATAACTTATGACCGTAGTTTTGGCTACTTCACCTTGACATAAAAAATTTCCAATTAACTTGGAACTTCAGAGGGCTTACTTTCTATCATGCTTCCATTTACAGCATATTTGTCATCACTTGCTTCTGCAATGTCGAGTTTGGAGGAGCCCCTTGGTCTGGACAAATTGCCAAGCTTGAGCACCATCGATCTTTCTAGAAGGTTCTCTTCCAAACGTTGCAGCACCAGCGGGGACGACAATGGAATGGGATATTGCTGGATCGATGGAAAACCTTGTGGATCATCCAGTAACTATGAGTATGTATTGTTGCTAAAACTCTTTTATCTGCATTTGGGCAGCTTTTTCCAAATACACAGTTCATATAGCTCATGCAACTAGGAACATTCATATTCACATCAATCTTTACAACAAGTACTAGAAAGAACATAACAAAAGAAGTTGAAATGTAATCGGTTTGGCTTCATGTGTCATAGAGGTGACAAAATCAATCCGTTTACCAAAATATGGGTCCGTTTTGAATATATTCAATCTTTATCAAATGAGTAAACCTACAAATGAAGTGGGTCAAACCACCAAAGGGCTATGCAGTTATCACTTATCACCGTCAAAAATCATATAGTGATCAAGGGCTGCTATTTGCTGTAGCGGTTATCACGGTGGTATAACAGTTTATACACACACACACACATAAAACTAAAATCATAAAAAGTTATATAAATACATGACATAATACATCTATATAATTAAAATAATAAAAGGTTATATAAAAAACATAACATAATACATATATAAAATTAAAATCATAAAAAGTTATATAAAATATATAATTAAAGTCATAAATGGACTGACCCAGGTTCTATAGCGCTATTTTGACTGCTTTTGCTGATTTTTATCCAAAATTGCGTCCATATAGCGGCAAATAGCATCGCTAATAGCGGGACCGCTATTTGTCACAGCTATTTTGTGAATGTCTGCTAACCGCTATGGCAACACTATAGCACTGCTATTATCTGCCCAGCCAAAGGGCTTGTAGCCTAGTGGTACCAAGGTATTAACCTTGATTCCAGGTCAAGAGTTTGAGTCACAAGTGTACAAAAGGTGTAGATTCAGGAGTAGGAATTAGATGGTACGTGTGCTGTCTTTAAAAAAAAACGAGTCAAGCCGGTCGAACGTCGTCTCAAAATAGCGGTGACAATTATTTTTTAAACTGAAAACTAACTAAATAAAAAGATGCTGGATCTTGATTCAAACCATTGTGACACAACCCGACCCGGGCAACATGAACTATAATTACCCAAACCTATTTTGACACAACTGCCACTGACCCGCCCGTTTGCTATCTTTATTTAAATGTACCTCTTTTTTCTGGGACTGAGTAATGCTACCTGCATCTGCATTGCTGAATAAATATATAACACTATATGATAATGATTTTTCCTGTTTATTCCTTCTTACGAACGCCTCTGTTACCAACCTGCTCACATATTCAGGGAAGATTTTAAAGAATACAGACTAGAAGCTTTCACTTGGAGACACCATACAAGAGAGATCCCACACAATGATATTGTTTGGGAAAGCAAAGCAAGAAACCATGAAATAAACGGAAATCGGTGTCATTCACGACATATAGCAAACCTTCAGCACAGCTCATACTGCAATGATACCAGCCCAAGGGACATTACAAATAAGGTGATTAATTACCAAAGTTGCTACACTTTTGAACGTACAAAGTACAAGTTTGACTTAAAATGTCAAAACATATAATTTAAATCAAGATTTGAGTTACATCCACTAATCTTGTTATCTTTCATATCAGCTTTTTAGAGGCATGCCAAAGTATGTGAAGATAGTGGAAGTTGGTCCAAGGGATGGATTACAGAATGAGAAGAATATGGTACCGACATCTGTGAAGATAGAATTAATTCATCGGCTTCTTTCTTGCGGATTATCTGTTGTTGAGGCCACAAGCTTTGTTTCCCCTAAATGGGTACCTCAGGTATACACACACTCCACAAAAGCAAGCGGGGTAATTTCATGGACATATTTGCATGTAATATAAATGTACTTTGGTCAAAATTCTATTTAGAGAATGCACTTTTTAAAACCAAGGTTTAAAGGCCTAAATGAGTATAATCAATATTTAGTTCTGGTAATCTTTGATTTATACATATACACCATTATATGCTGATGTTAAAAGTATGTTTTTTCATGTTCTTTTAACATATCTGTTAATAACACCAAAGGGCTAGAACTAGTAGTCAATCTTGTATGCCTTATGTAGTTATGATAACGTGGCATGAGATCTCAAGTTCGATTTCTATAAGGTGACATCAGATTCTTTTGACTGCACCCTCGTTGGTCAAAACAAGACAAAGGCCTTATGTAGAATGTATTTGTTATATATATAATTTCTTAAAAAGCTTATTACAACTTTTATCTAATTACAATTATGATATTATGAAGCTGGCAGATGCAAGGGATGTCGTTGAGGCAGTAAAATACTTGGAAGGTGCAAGATTGCCTGTATTGACACCAAATTTAAAAGTGTGTACAGTACATCAATATATATATATATTATAACAGATCAAATATTGTACGCTTCTGTGAACTTACATGCTTTCTGTTGTTGGTCAGGGTTTTGAAGCTGCTGTTGCAGCCGGAGCAAAGGAAATAGCAGTTTTTGCTTCAGCTTCTGAGTCCTTCTCAAAGGCAAATATTAATTGTACTATTGAAGAAAGTCTTGCTCGTTACCGTGATGTTATTCATGCTTCAACAAAGCTCTCGATCCCTGTCCGTGGGTATGCACTCAACTCCTGTTCGTGCTATGATTTTGTATTATTATAGAGAAATATAATGAAAACGTTAAGGAAAATGAGAACTTTCACTATGCAACCAACTACACAACTTACTATTATTTACCATCTAATGTAACACACTTATTATTTTTAACCATTAAATTTAATTCAACATAGACAACACTTACAATATTAATGATTGTGTAGACTGGTAAGAATAGTAAGTTCATCATTTAATCAAGGGATAATAGTGCAAAAAACCCTCAAGTTGGACCATTTTAGTGACTAAACCCCCCCAACCATTTTTCGTTGCACAAAAACACCTCCAACCGGCAAAATCTCAGGGAATTGGGACATTACCGGTTGTAACCGATTGAAATTCAGAGACCACCGTTGACAAGTAATTAGTGACCACCAGAATTTCACCGAAAAAGTAAAGTCCAACAAAAAAACAGATTCGAACAAAGAAATCAACAAGAAATGTGAATTTGAATCATAAAACACAGACAAGTGAGTTCACTGGAAAGAAGGGTTGTTTGAGATGAAGGTTTGGTAGCAGATTGCAACCAGTTCATCAGGTTGCAAGTCATTTTTTTTATAAAAAAAAGCCTCAATTTGATAAGTATTAGTCTTTTTTGTGCAATAAAAAATGATTGGGGGCTTTAATCACAAAAATGGTCAAACTTGAGGGATTTTTGCATAAATATCCCTTTAATTAATACAATTTTACATAAATTGGTAAGAAACACTATGTTACATTCGAAGGTAAATAAGGTAAGCTAATTACATTAAATGTAGAAAAAAGAATATTATGTCACAGATTGTAACATGATGGAAGTATCAAACATTTTCCAGTTAATCCTAAATAAATTGTGCATGAACATATGATTGATAGTATGTTCTTTGAACAACCAAATCTGCTTGTTCGTGTTAGCTCTTGCTCAATGTCTAATGTAGTAACATCTTATGATTATATAACATTGTTTGTTATAAACCAGGTATGTATCATGTGTGATTGGGTGCCCTGTTGAAGGGGCAATTAGTCCAGCAAAAGTTGCATATGTCGCCAAACAACTTCACGACATGGGTTGCTGCGAAATCTCACTTGGTGATACGATAGGGATCGGTACACCAGGTAACTTTCAACATTCTATTCGTTTATAGGTGGCAAGATATGTGTGCTCTAAGGGTTGGATAATGGGTCAAAACAAGTTAATGTGTTAGAAGGGTCAAGTTGGTTTGACCCACAAACACTTTTTTATGCCTTTGTTCTCTTTCTTACAATTTTCTTGAATAATGATTTGGAGAACTATTATTTTATAGGAAAAATGTCATAAAATACCAATGTACTTTGAGTGTTGGTCCGTTTTGGTTATTATATTATTTTTGGACTCTTTTAGTAATTAAACTTATTGAAATGAACTATTTTAGTAATTATGATGACTGTTTACCGATTAAACTGATCAACTTGCTGATATGGCCTTCAACGTAATTGGTCACGTCATCTTTTTGAACACGTGGTTCCACGTACTCAGCCGCATCATCTTTTTAAACACGTGACATTCCACATAATCAGTCATGCCATTATTTTTAAACCCACATGAAATTCTGCATAGTCAACAAGTCATGTACAAAATGCCATGAAATTACCAAATTAGCCCGCCACAATAATTAAAGTATAATTACCAAAACAGACCAAAAATAGTATAATAACCAAAACGGACCAACATGCAAAAGTCTTTGGTTTTTGTATGACATTTACCCTATTAAATAAAATAAAATTCTTTAATAAAGCTATTTAAATGTGTTGAAATTGCTCCCACAAGATTCATTGTGAGATCCCATCTTACACCGATTATTCCTGCACAGGAACCGTAATTCCTATGCTTGAAGCTGTGATGGAAGTTGTTCCTGTTGAAAAGCTTGCGGTTCACTTTCACGACACTTACGGCCAATCTCTTCCAAACATTTTAGTATCCCTTCAGGTAATCAAGCGAACTAACTACTTCCAATGTACAAATAACAGACCGATCATATAACAGATTAATCAGTGTTCTAACATTCCCAATTCATCACAGATGGGAATAAGCGTTGTGGATTCTTCTGTTGCGGGGTTAGGTGGGTGCCCGTATGCTAAGGGAGCTTCAGGGAATGTAGCCACCGAAGATGTGGTGTATATGCTTAACGGCCTTGGTATCAAAACCAACGTTGATTTGGGGAAGCTATTGCAAACAGGTGAGTTCATTTGCCAGTATTTGGGACGTCCGTCGGGATCAAAGGTTGCTGTCGCCTCCAAAATTTAAGAGCGTCGATCATGCCGGTTTCTCCCTACTTACTGCCAGTATATTACAAAAAAGGTATGCATTTAGATACCACAATATGGTATGCACTATAAAATTTATGCAGGCAACATTGCCAATGTCATGATGCTGCTTGTATTACGGCAGCCTGAATCTTATATATTTTGTTGTACCATACAGATTTATATGATTTGGTTATGCGTTTTGAACGAGATTATTAGCTTATTACGTTATAATAACGCAAATAATTGATTTAAAGTGTTTGGATTGCATACGTTAATAAGTGAATATTTGTGTTTAGTGTTAATAATACAACACTTTTTCATAAGTTAAAAAATGAAGCTTATTTGCTTAATAATTGATTATTTGATCATTTTACAAGTTAAAATGCAAATCCAAAAAATTTAAAAACTGATTATTTGATAATTATTATAGCAAACAGCAGAAGTTAAACCAAATACAGATTTCCGGTAGCACATTTTGTTACAGCTATTATCTGATTATTAGTTTCCAAAACGCTACAGCGCTTCTTTAAATGCAAATCCAAATACCCTTTTAAGTACTAAGTGAGTTATCAAGAGTTGATGGAGTATTTGTTAACCTTAAAGTTTATTAGAGAAGTTTTTTAAAAGATGGCATCGAGTAGACAATGGGTCCACTTCCCCCCTTTTTCTTCCATGTATGTACCTTCAACTTATCAGTGTTAAAAACTTGGTTGCCATTTCGTGTCATGGTTAATTCCACATTTCCACCGGTTATGTTTACTTTAATTCTTGGCTTTAGTTTTCTGCTGTCAGGAAACATCATTTGCACCACCTTGCAGGTTGGTAGGTTTTGAAGTAAAACCAACTTGATATTGTTATCAAGGCTCCTCCTTCCTATGTGTATCACAATGAGCTTTTCCTTTCGATATTTCATTCATCTTAGTTACTTTTTGAACTTCATGTATGTCGCTATAAAACTCTTTTCAAAGTAGAGCACAAACCCATAAAATAATAATTATATATCTACCTTTTATATAATTATATTAATTCTATATCGTAATACTTAAAATATGAACAGATTGGTTAAAAATTCGAATGGACAAATTATTTTAATTCACCACAAATTTAAGCCTGGAAAGTTTGACTACATTTTTAATAGATTAAATCTTCATGTTTTTAAGCGTAAACTTTTTTCAGATTTTTATATTACTACTACTACACATTTAAATCTGTGGAGGTT
The DNA here is from genome assembly GCA_020465985.1 of Centrapalus pauciflorus. Classification (NCBI taxonomy): domain Eukaryota; kingdom Viridiplantae; phylum Streptophyta; class Magnoliopsida; order Asterales; family Asteraceae; genus Centrapalus; species Centrapalus pauciflorus. Next base: position 512,845 of record JAANYP010001713.1, on the reverse strand, counting down.
TTCTGTATTTATACGTTTATAATCGTGTATTTTTATAATTTATTAATTTGATAAAACTTAATTTTTTTCACACAATTTTGAATTTCTTTTACACACTTCTAAGTATGATCAAAGATTAATTATTTTTACGCGCTTTCATTTCCTGCGGACATTTAACATTTTTGTAGGGTACTATATATTTTATACCATATCTTCTATAAGGATGCAAATTAAATTATTAGAATTACATGTTGTAGGACACATGGTATAGAAGTCATTTTTAGATGCAAATTGTGGGGTATTGCTACATGTACAACCTTGTTTCTTTAATTTTTACTAATCACACAACTCCTTACTTACACGATTTTTGTTAATGATTAAAAGTTAATCTTCTCTCACATTAAGAATGAGATGTGTGATTAGCAACTGAGAGAGTGTGCGTATAGAATTGCCTCAAATTGTGTCAACAGAAGAATAGAAACTTTTGGCACCTAAAACATTTTATGAATTAAACTAGTCCATATCACTAATGATGTAATTAAGTAATTAGTGAGTTTTAATAATTTATTATGCAAAACCATTTTTGGAAATTACTTTCGCGGATTTACCGGGGATCATCCGCTAAAAGATGGGTAAAATGAACCTAATTTTATTTCTTATTTTCTGTGGAGAAAATTAATAAAATGACGTCGTCACCACCACCACCACCACCTTCTTCCGCCGGAGAACCAGAATCCGCTCACATTCTTCGCATCCCCGACGAGTTACTACTCCTGATATTCACAAAAATAAACATTGCAAGATCGCTTTGTATTTGTAAATTAGTTTCCAAGCGTTTCTCCGCCGTCGTCCACCAAACACCGTCGATTTTCCTCACATTTCCTCTCTGGAATTCCACCAATCGTAACGAGAATTTGCCAAAGAAATTGTTTAATTACCTGTCCAAATCCTTCTTCCGCAAGCCTCAGCAGCATAAATTCGACGGAGCTTTGTTACAATCGGCTGTTAATTCGCTAAAACGTTTCCAAAATGTTAGAGACCTGCGAATCGAGCTCCCTTCGTTCAATCAAGACGAATCCGTCATCAAATGGCACGCAGAGTTCGGAAGAAATCAAAATCTATGCGTTATTTTATTCGCAACGTCTTTGCATAAAACTACCTCATCGAATCATCAGATCCAAAATCCAGACACTCTGTTGACCAATCAGCTTCTACAATCGAGAATCTCGTTGTCGAATCAGTGCTTTAGAGAGGCAACATGGCGACAACATGTTCTCCGTCATGTGGCGGAAAACCACCGCCATACGCTAGACGCGGTGGAGATCTGCGATTCGAGCAAAAAAGGTAGAGTCGTTGTAAGGGGAAAACAACAACTTAGCGATTTGCTTGATCCGCTGGTGACAATGCCGGTATCAGGATACGGAAAACTATGGCATATGCAACTGCTCCGGCTGCCACAATCACGGTGTGTATTGCACGGCGCAACGCTGGTGGCGATCAGGCGTACGGAAATGCATGAGGAAGAGCATGAAGATGTTGGCGTGAAGCATTTGATGAAAAACGGGTATGAATTTGATGATCATCTTCTTTTGTGGGAAGTTCTTACATATATTTCTGAGAATCATGCACCTTCAAGGAGTCTAAATATAAATGCGATAAGAAGATGACAATTCGATCAATTGGGTTTGTTCAAATGATTATAATTTCCTTTTTGTGCACTCAAATTTGAATTTTTATATATGTATTGTTCAAGGAAATATACAAGATTGAAAAAGGAATCGTTTTCGAGTATCTTTTGAACTGCATCCGATATTGAATGAAAGACGAGCAAAAATCTCATTTTTCTCGACTCATACCCGTACCGTCACGAACAGGTTCCGGACTTTCAGTACGGTCCCAAGCTCATCCCTAATCTGATTATTAAAATTTGTCTTTTCATAATTAACGTCTTAGGAAAGAAATTATAGAGAACTGATAACTAACAAACTCGCATCTAAATGGAATAACAAATTGCAGCTTTTAGCATCATAGAAGAGAATGAACAAAATTAACAAAAGCCCTAAAAATTGATAGACTCTTTAATGGACCGTTTGGTTTGCAGATTTTTTCCTCTAGGATTTGCATTTTTCAAAGGATTTGCATTATGCAGCATTTGCATTTGTCAGGATTTTGTCAAACAATTTGCATTATCTTATAGAAAAAATTTACTAATCTGAAAAATGCAAGGTAACTGTGATTTAAAATCCTAGGGGGGAGGCTGGGATTTTAAATAACAAGGAATGGAGAGATTTAAAAAATCCTGGGATTTTAAATCCTTACTGAAATCTGCGAACCAAACACAGGATTTTAAATGCAAATCCCAGGAAATCCGCGAACCAAACGCACCCTAAAAGTGTTATACAATAATAGAAAGTCGAGAACCAAGCAAGGTGAAACAAAACAACGACATAAAATAATTCTTCTAAAGGGGTTAAACACTGTTTTCATAAAACATTAACGCATCTTTGTTTAAACCTTTCCGGATCGAGTCGCATAAACATAGAACATATACACAACTAGGCATGACAAAAAAACTCATCCCGACGGGGAACTCGTAACTCGATCCCGATTTGACCGGGGAATCCCCGAGTTGACCGGGGATGGGGACAGGGAATCCCCGATTTAAAATAGTGGGGATGGGGCGGGGATGGGAGACACGTAAATCCCCGACCCCGAACCCGACCCCGGTTATAAATTACGTTTTAATATAGATTATTATATATATTTAACTTTACAATGTAAATTATTCATTACATTTTATATAATATATTAAGTATCATTGTATATGACTTCTCTATAGTTTAAATACTATTGTTTTTTTCATTTTATTAATTTTGTAAATTATTTGCATACATTTCTTTGTTTTAGTTTTATTATAAATTATACATTATATATGTAAATAACTCAAATATGTTTGAATTAATTTGTTTTAAAATTATCTACATATATATCTATATCTATATATATTAATAAAAGAAAATAATTTATGCCACATGTCATTTTATTAGCTCATGAAAATTTCATTTTCCCGCCTAAAAAGCTTCCATATATATATCTATTCCAATTTTATTTTTAATTAATTTGTAAATAATTATATTTAATTACCACCTAATTAAATATTTAACCATCATGAAAGTACCATTAAAAAAGAAATCTAACCAATGATTTTAACAACTTTCCGATTTAACCCATAATCAAATTCAAAATGATTTATTTTAAATTGTTTTGTTAAACATGTTGGATTAATTCTTATATATTATAAAATTTCAAAGTACAACTAATAATAGGTATTGAATAAAACTTTATCAATAATTATTTAAAAATATGGTTTAAGATATATTCACACACTCATAATTTTTTTGATTTAAAGAAAAACATACATGAATCTTCAATTATGTCTTTTAACGTAATCTGTTGATTGAATGCTCATTATTGACTATTTAATAAAAATTGTCATCTCATTGATTTAAAAAGAAAATTTCAATGTTATAAAATTAATAATTATATATATAATTATCCTAAAATAATAACATAAAAGGATTACTATATAAGAAAACTAATTTTACTAAAATAATAGCATAAAAGGATTATCATATAGAAGTTTTATAATTTTAATGTTCATAAAATTTATAATTGTTTTCATTATATTATTATAAAACTAGATTAATACTCATGTATTACATGAGTTAATTTAAAAACTAAATATTTAACCATGTATAATATAGTAGTTTTATTATTTTAAAACTAATAAAATTAATTTAACTTTAATTAATTACTTATTAAGATCAGTTTTGAATAGAATTGATTTGCTTTAAAATATAAATTAAATTTAGTAAATGAATTGACTAAAAGAGAGCGTGACACATAACAAATCAAATGAAAACACGACACATGGAGTATTATTTACTTATTTATTGGTACTACGTTTGTTGACCAACGTATTACGTGAATATTTAAAATAGAAAATATATTAACTACAAAAAGAAATAAATTAAGAGTATATTAAAATAATTGTTTAAGAAAATTTGAAAGAAAAAAAAATATTTTTGAATGATATATTTAAATATTTAGTATATATTAAAAATAATATATTAAAATATAATGATATGAACTATAAGACGATCTTAACGATTTAACATAATTTTGGTTATTTAAGTTTACGATACTTTAAAACAAAATATGAGTTATCATAATTATGGTTTCAAGAAATTAAATACAATAAATTCATTATTATATTTTTATTTCAATTAATTAATGAATACAAACATTTTGTTTTATTAAGAGAATGACAAGTGGCGAAAAACATTTTGCTTTATTAATATATATATAGATATAGATTTCGTATTAAATATTGTTACATATATTGTAATATTAAAAATAAATGTTAAGTGTCATTTTGACCATCCAATTTTTAATTTTTTTATTTAGTCATTTAACTATTTTTGTCCCGATTTAGCCACTGAACTATTTTTTGTATATATATTTGCCACTAAACTTTCTTTTTACCATTTGACCGCTGAAAATTGTCCCGATTTAACCACTAAATTATCATATTTTGTACCGATTTAGCCATTAGTTTTATTCATTTTCTCCAAAATAGAACACTGAGCTAAAGTTTAGTGGCTAAATCAAGACAAAAAATAGTTTAGTGGCTAAATGGAACAAATTTGAAAGTTAAACGTTTAAAATGATACATAACCCTAAAAATAATAATGGTTTATGATGTAGTAATTTGAAAATACTTAACAACATATTTGATTTTTTTTTTCCATTTTTCTTTGTTTTATTTTACACTTCTAAAATATATTTGTTAGAGCATGTGTGCAAAGATAATATCATTGACATGTTATAGCTGACGTCATAAAACACTAGAGGGTCATACCGAAAAATACAACAGTACAATTAAATAACATTAATTATGATGTTGGATATTATTATTGAGAGACTTGTCAATCATTTGTTTATTAATTATGACAACCACAAATTAGAGGGATTGATATGTAGTATATGATGTTACATTGGATGAATTATCATACAATGATAATTTAATTATCCAAATTATTAACTACTATAAAATAATAGTTGATATAAACATAATTGACTACTAGTTATTATTATAAGATAATGCTAATAATATCCATCATTATCCATTTAATTTAGAGTAAATTACACAAATGGTCTCTGTAGTATAGGTAAAATTATGGTTTCCGTCCCTCAAGCAAACTAAGTACACAGATGGTCTGTAGGTCCCGAGAGGTTCCCAAAGTATATAGTTATAAGCTGTAGAGGGGGGGTGAATACAGCACTTTAAAAACTACACACTCTTTTCTCAATGTTTGTATGTATTATCAACAATTTGTTAATTACAAACAAGCTTGAATGCGGAATTGTTCAAGCTGAGATGACAGATACAACAGTATGCTTACTAGTCTAAGACAGACTCGAACTAGTATACAATGAATACACTCACTAAGAAGCACTCACTGTGTTTACAAGACTTAAGGAACAGCTTAGGTAAAACAGCTTAGACACACAGAAGCTGGTTTACAGAAGACTTGCATGCATGAAGATCACACTTGCACGTTCACTCTTGGTTTAAGCACTTAGCTTTCTTCACTCTTCTTTCTGACCTTAGAAGCTTCCTTTTATACTCACTTAGAGGATCTCAGAGAAACATCTTCATTGGACAAAATGAAAAGGAAAAGTCTTGTTGAAAAGACAACATAACCTTTTCTGCACTTTTCTGAAAAGCAGACTTGTCTTCATATGTGCAGAACTTTTGTCTTTTTACTTTGTCTACTGTTGCATTGCCTTTAACTAATTTAGGGATGTCAACTTTGCGTCTTTCTTCCCTGTAAAGGCCTATTTTGATATAAGAAAAAGGTCTGTCACCCTTTTTCAAATATCCTTTTGTCTTCATGTTACAGAACAGCGTGGGCAGGCTGAGCAGTTCTGTTTTCCACTTTGTCTTCGACTTTGTAAACTGATCTTGTAGTCAAAAACAATACATGATGACTTGGAAACAAATTCCATAAAGTGTTTAGCCTGTTCACAAAGAACAGGTTCTGTTCACAAAGAACAGAACACTTTAAAAATGCCCAAGCTACTCAACAGTGAAGAGCAGCGTAGACAGTTTATGTCCAGCCTGTTCAGCAGACAAAGCAGCTTGGACAAACTGTCTTAGTTGCAACACATGCAACATATAGAACAGCTTTAGACTGATATTGCAAATCATTTTCAGGTTTCAATAAGGCATATAACAGGCCTTAAATTCAACCTTCAAATGCATCAATAGGTTTGATTATAAAATCTCCCCCTCAGATGTAGAACAGGTTTGACTGAGGCCTTTTTGTGCCTAACAATCTCCCCCTATTTGCAATAACCAGTTCAAGCTGGTCTTGTCAAAAATCACTATATATTTTTACAGTACATTTGCTGAAATAAAATTACAACATTATAGTAAAGTAAAAGATCAGTTTATATATACACTGATTCTTGACTATACTAGAACAACACATGTTCTTACAAGAGTACAACTAATGTACTAATGTATTTTACAACTAATGTAAAATAAAAAATTACAACTCATGTAATAATGTACAACTAATGTACAGGATGTACAACTTATGTACAAGATGTTTGGACTGTTTGAGTTGGGAGCAGAAAACGGTAAGCCTGTCCAACTGATGGACAGCTCCCATTCTTCACCTACCCAGACGGTAGATGGACTTCATATCACTGGAGAAGGATCCTTAACCATCCTTTCCAATTCTTCCCTTGTATCCTCAAGTTCCTCAACTTCACTTCTGATGATCATGAACTTGGGATCATTGAGCTCTCCTCTTTCATAGAAGCCTCTGAGCTGATCCCAGATGGCTGCTCTCCATTTGCTAGACTGCCTAAATGAAACTGCAAGTCTGAAGGCGGCAAGTTGTCTCAGATCAACTTTGTACAGCTCTGAGGCTCTTTGGAAGCACTTCTTCTGAGTTAGGGGATCTACAAAAAATGCCCCCAGCTCAGGTTCTTCTATAATCTTGCCATCCTCAAACTCTATTCCTTTAGGCAGACTATGATCAACTCCTTTTATTTCAATGGCATAGTCGCCCTGTTCAATCAGCGTAAGGAGTAGCTCCATTTCTGTATCCTTCTTTGTCTTTCTGGCCTTTATTTTGGGGTATGTCACAGAGACACCCTCTTTTACTTCTTTTGGAATCAGGCCCAACTCACTTACTCTTTCCATCAGCTTCTTGATGTATGCCCTGATAGTCTTAGCCGTTTCTGACTTAGACTGGCTCAGAGCAACTGCCAGTTCTACCCATTCCCTGTATCCCATCTGTGCAACATCAGTGTGATCGTAGGATTCCATTTCAGGGCCTGTTGCACCCATCCTGGTGATCTGAAGTTTCCACTGTGTGCCTTTTCTTGAAATGGAAACAGCTTTGACAATCGCTTCCTTGGCAAGCCTTCTAGTAGCAACATCATGAAATTTCTTTCTAGCCAAGTTGTCAAAGTGGAATTTGGCTCTGGCAGAGGGTACTGTTGATTTGGTCACAGAGACCTGAGTACCTTTCTCTACTTCCTTCTCTTTTTCTCCCGCTGATTTCCTGGCAGCTTCCATTATTTTCTTTTGCACCTCCAAGGTAGACATTTTGATTTTCTTTGCTTCTTGGAGGGCAAAGGACTTAGCAGCTTTGGCAGATTCTTCTTCTTTTCTTAATTCCTCCAGAGCTTGAAGCTGTTCATCCCTAAACTCAAAGTATTTGTGCATAGGGAGGCCCATCTCTTTGGCTCTGGCCTTGTGAAATTGCATTTCTGCCTGTTTCTGCTGCATAGGATCCTTAGCTACCGTTTCTTTTCCTTTAGCTGCTGCTTTAGGAACAGCAGCTTCAGGAATTTCTTCTTCTTCTTCTGATAGAATAAGGTGCCTCCTTTTGCTGCTAGGCCTGTCCTCAGGAATGATTTCCTCCCCCTTAGACTGAGCAGGGTTTGGAGAGACAGCCTGAGTAGGCATAGTAGCTTGAGAAGCACCTTCAGCAGCACCTGTTTCAAAAATCTCTGCTGGCTGACCAGTGTGAGTTGCAGACACTGGTATCTCCTTAGGAGAAGAAGTTTTCTCCCCGTTAGACTTAGTCTTCGAGGCAGATGACTTCTCACCCTTTGAAGGAGATGAAGCAGCGACTTCAACACCTGGTCTGCCGGAAGACACAAAGTCAGCAGGCTTGCCAGCAGGTTTACAGGATTTAGGACCAACAAGGCTGTTCACTAAGTAAGCCAAGTTATCCTTCACCTCACTAAGTTGGGAAAGACAGGTTTGAAGAGAAGATGTGTGGGAATCAGCAAGAGTGGTCAACTTAAGAAGATTTTCCCTATCAGACGCTGTGAACAGCAGAGATTGCAGCTGTGCAAGATGAAGTTCTAGTGAATCTCGCACATCAGCAAGGTCTGATGATACAGAGTTGGATAGGGAACCAATGATGGTTTGTAAGCTGGCCAAAGTGTTAGGAATAGTAGAGTTGCAAGAAGTGAGGATAGATGACAGCTGTTGGGAAATGGCTGCCATGGAGGACACAGAGTCCTGTTGTAAGGAGAGGATAGAGGAGAGAGAGGTGGATACAGTTTGCAGCTGTGCAGTGAGTGCAATCAGCTGTGGAGAGTTGTCAGTTTAGGGAGTGACTGGGAAGGATTCTTTAAACATATCAAAGAATCCTTTGAGCTGCTCAGACATAGAGTCTGAGATGAGGGATGGTAGGGAGTGCATGGTGTTTTCCAAAGAACCAACTTTGTTGGTCAGCAAAGAAAGCTGATCCTTCAAAGGCAGGTCTTTGGGAGATGGTGGTGTATGGGTGGATTGTTTGGAGTGGGTAGAGGGAAACGATGATGATGAGGCTGGAGTATGAGGATGTGATGGAGAGGGAAGAGGGACTTGGGATAGAAGCTCCATAGCCTGGGCAAAAGTAAGATGGCACAGGTTAGAGGGATCAAGAGGTCCTTCAGCAGCGGCTGTAGCTGCATCACCAGGAGAAGAGGATGATGTTTGGGGCCTTTCAGATGCTGCTTGTGTTGCAACACCCTCATGAAGACCAGTGGTGGTTCCCTCTGCAGTGCCTTGGTCTAAAGGCACCTCATCATTGGGAGATGGAATATGCATTTCAACAGCAGCAGTGGTGAAACCTGCTGATGGAATTTGCATTGAGGGAGCAGCCTCACCAGAGGGATGGTATGATCCCTGAGGTTCATCAGCTTGGGATAGTGGTCCCTCAGCAGTTGTTTGGTGTTGAACAGCTGAATCATGGGGAACAGAAGTTTGAGGCTGAGTTGCTGATTGGTCTATATCAGCAGCGTGGGCACCTCGTGCAGACTCAGGGTGTGAGGAGATATGAGAGGGGGACAGTGTGGACACAGTATGGAGTTGAGAGGACTCCGGTCTTTCAATATCCTCAGCCTGTTGGGAGGCTGGGATAGTTGATGTGGGTATCTCCATTTGTACAACTGGTTCCTGTTGGGAGGAACCAGAGGGTCTAGGCTGACTCAAGGGTGACTCAGATTGGAGTGAAGCAGGCTCCAGATGAGCTGAACCTTCTCCCAAAATAGGAGAGGCAGCTGGGGTTGCTTCTTTTACAACTGAACCCTGTTGAGAGGGAACAGAGGAGGTGGTTTTGTGGGCTGTTTTCTTTTTGGCTAGTGATTTTCTTTGGTAATGGACGGATGATGTGGGGGATTGTGGAGTAGGGAGAGTATCTGTTTGGACAGGATGTGAGACTGGGCTAGGAACAGTGGGGCTGGCCTGTTCCATCGTCTCTTGTGCCACAGAGGCACCAGCCACAAAGGCTTCAGGCTCAACAGATGAGCCAGGGTGAGGAATCTGCTCTCCCTCAGCCACAGAGGCTAAAGGAACAGACTCAGACTGAGCTGTTTTGGCCTTCTTTTTCACAGGCCCAGCTTCAGTTGCCAGGGTCCTTTTGACAAGCTTGGACCTGGCTTTGGATTTTCTGGTGGGAGCAGTCTCTGGATCCACCCTCACAGTAGAGGGTCCTTCCACCAAACCTAGCAGCCTCCTCATTGGAGTTGATAGAGGAGGCTCATTCTGCAGAACTGGAGTATAGAAAACTCTATTCCCTATAACTGGGAATGCAGCAGTCTTAAGAAGAGGCTGAGAGTTATAGAGATGCTCACCACATACATGCTTGAAAATGAGGCTCAGAAACCTGGGATATCGAACAGCAGCTGGTCTTGACTCTTGCTGCACCAGGTTCCTCAAATTCAGAAAAATCCATTTGGCCATATCCATGGTAGTTCCATCCACAAGCTGCAGAACTACAGGGATTATATCACGGCTCAGTTGGTCAAATGAACCAACTTTACTACTGAAGCACATCACCACAGAGGCGAATAAGAAGCTGTAGGTAGGAGAGAGATCCTTCCTGAACAGTGTTGCTCCAACTTTGGGTTCTGCCACACCACAGAAGCGTAGCAGATTGCCCATTTGATCATTTTCAGCTTGGGGCTCATCGTAAGAAGCAGCAGTTGGTAGATGAAGCACCTCCCTGAGCAGATCAGTGTTAATCTCAATGGTCTGAGTCCCATTGAGTATTGTGCCCTTAATGACTTTGGATTCTGGAAGGTAGGCACAGGTATACCAGAACTCATACACCATATCCTGGTACAGGACACCAGGAGATGCAGTCATTGCGTAGTTCAACGGATGAACTGTCAGAAACTCCACCATTTGTTCGTAACCTTTCCCCTCATAGTTTTTGGGGATAGTGAGGTTTGCAATGTAGTTGGTGGGTTTTATGGTCAGCATCGTGGTGATGGGTGAGTGTTTGACGACATCCTCACCAACAAATACTGGTAGAAAGGGATTAGGTCTTTGAGCCATTTGGGAATTTTTGAGGTTTGAAGAAGCAAAAGACACTTAGTCGATTTTAGGGTTCTTGAGGATTTCTGGAAATGATGAGGAAGACGAAGATGAAACAGTATGTAGGTATTTATAGGATTTGAATGATCGTGTGTATGAGAGAGAAAAGGTTTGGGCGGTTTGATTTGAAATGATAGTTGACGAAAAAACGGAACGGTTGTCCATGTCAGAAACATTTGTCAGACCACTTGACCTTGTTAATCACTAACACACGTAACACACATTATCCGCAGTAATTAAGTTAAATTAAAACATAATTTAAGTAACTTAATTATGAAGAAAGGTAATTAAACTTTTGGTCTACGCTGTTGGTCAAACCTGTGATGATCAGGGTCAACACAAGGTTCTCAGTCTTCAAGCTGTTCTTCCTTCAAACTGTGCCTTCAGCCTGCTCTCCTTTGTGAGAACAGGTTGTGTTCAATAGTTGAACAGGTTACAAGAGAATGGCTTGTAAGACAGTGTGAAGAAGTGAACAGGTTGAATATTGGACCATCAGAGCAGGCTGGACGAATAAACAGGTTAAACTGTTTTTGTTCAGCCTGTTGTATGCTCAAGCTGTTCAAGTTTTTCAGACAAATGACTAAGTACAGAACATGTATAACCTGTTCTGTCTAAGCTGTTCAGAAAAACTTGAGCAGTGTAAAACATACAAATTATTAGACCTTTGAGAGACACTTAGTCACACTTGTTTAACATGCCCAGCTTGCTGACAAGATAATTAAATCTTGTTTCATCCAGAGGTTTGGTGAAAATGTCTGCGAGCTGTTCATTTGTGGAAATAAAACTTACCTCCACATTACCTTTCTGAATGTGATCCCTGATAAAGTGATGTCTGACTTCAATATGCTTTGTTCTTGAGTGAAATACTGGATTGTTGGAGATGGCTATGGCACTTGTGTTATCACACAGAATAGGAGTTTTCCTATACACAAGCCCATAGTCTTCAAGCTGATGCTGCATCCACAGAATCTGCCCACAGCAGCTTCCAGCAGCAATGTATTCAGCTTCAGCAGTAGAAGTGGACACTGAGTTCTGCTTCTTGCTACTCCAACTGATCAACTTTCCACCAAGGAGTTGACATCCACCTGTTGTGCTTTTCCTATCTAACCTGCAGCCTGCAAAATCAGAATCTGAATAACCTGTTAGTTCAAGGCTTGAGTCTTTGGGGTACCAAAGACCCAAACCTGGTGTACCCTTCAGGTATCTGAAGATTCTTTTAACAGCAGCTAGATGTGATTCCTTTGGATCAGCTTGGAACCTAGCACATAAACAGGTGGCAAACATAATATCAGGTCTACTAGCAGTCAAGTATAGCAAGCTCCCAATCATGCCTCTGTAAGCTGTTACTGAAACAGCTTTGCCACTGGCATCAGCATCCAATTTTACATTGGTTGCCATTGGGGTTTTAATAGGAGAACTTTGATCAAATTTGAACTTTTTCAAAAGATCTAAAGTGTACTTTCTTTGATTTATAAAAATTCCAGTTGAGGTTTGTTTAACCTGTAATCCTAAAAAGAAAGTTAGTTCTCCCATCATACTCATTTCATACTTAGATTTCATGAGTAATGAAAAATTCTTGCATAACTGCTCATTAGTAGAACCAAATATTATGTCATCCACATAAATTTGAACAAGCATAATATCAGACTTCACTTTCTTTATGAACAGTGTGGTATCCACTTTACCTCTGGAGTACCCATTGCTCATAAAGAATTCAGTAAGAGTGTCATACCAGGCTCTAGGGGCTTGTTTGAGACCATAGAGAGCTTTGTCCAACTTATAGACAAAACCTGGGTGTTGTTCATTTTCAAAACCAGGAGGCTGCTTGACATATACTTCTTCTTGCAGCTTCCCATTCAAAAATGCACTCTTCACATCCATTTGAAATACCTTTATGCTCTTATGAGCAGCGTAGGCTAGATACAAACGAATTGCTTCTAGCCTGGCCACAGGAGCAAATGTTTCATCATAGTCAATGCCTTCCTCCTGTCTGTAGCCCTGAGCAACCAGTCTTGCCTTATTTCTAATGACATGACCTTGCTCGTCCATCTTGTTCCTGAAAACCCATTTTGTGCCAATTATAGTTTTACCTTTAGGAGCAGGGACCAACTTCCATACTTTGTTTCTCTCAAACTGATTGAGTTCTTCTTGCATGGCAGTGATCCAATTGGCATCTTTTAATGCTTCATCAACCCTCTTTGGCTCCATCAGTGAAACAAAACTAGAGAACATACAGAAGTTCCCTAAGCTGTCCCACCGTGTTTGTATCCCTTTGTTGATGTCACCAATTATTTGATCATTGGGGTGACACCTGACCCACTTAGGATCATTTTTCAATGATGATTTTCCTGAGTTGTTAACATCTTCAGCAGGTCCTGTCGAACAGCTCTCAAGATTTTCAGACACACTGTTGTCTTGAGCCTGTTCACTTGTGGAACATGTCTGACCACTATTGAACACATCAGCAGAGGAACTGGGAAAATCAGCATTGATAGGTTCTGGACATGCAGTTGTAATTAAGTCAGTACATTTATTCACACATGGTGTATTGACATAATCATCATCATGTCCATCATGATTTACAGGTTCCACACTGGGTGTAGTGGAAGCTTTTGAGTCCTCTTCATTGATTGAATGCATCAGATCATCAAAGTTAAGGTCTCCTGAAACTGATTCAGGAACAGCTTTGGTGGAGGCATTCTTGGACTCTTCCAAGGTGACATTGATAGATTCATCTATCACCTTTCTTTTGTTGTTGTATACTCTGTAGGCTTTGGAGATAGTAGAGTAGCCAACAAACACACCTTCATCAGCTTTAGGTTCAAATTTCGACAGCTTGTCCCTTTGATTCAGAATGAAGCAGGGACATACAAACACATGGAAGTAACTGACATTTGGCTTTCTCCCTTTGAGCAGCTCATAGGGAGTCTTGTTGAACCTTTTCACCACTAAGGATCTGTTTTGGGTGAAGCAGGCAGTGTTAATAGCTTCAGCCCAAAATGATGAAGGTAAACCTGATGCACACAGCATGGTTCTAGCAGCTTCAATGAGAGTTCGGTTTCTCCTTTCAGCAACTCCATTTTGTTGAGGAGTTCTTACTGCTGAAAAGTTTTGAGAGATACCTTTCTCTTCACAGAAGTCTTCAAGAGTACTGTTTCTGAATTCAGTACCATGATCACTTCTAAATTCAGTACCATGATCCCTTCTAAAGCTGCTTTACTTGGGCGAGTTCCGCATTTTCCCATCTTTTGACAATCCCATAATCCTCTCAGCAGCCCTCCCTTTGTCTCTTCAGAAGATACCCATGTGTACCTGGAGAACTCATCACACATCTACAAGGAGGTATCTTCTTCCTCCTGAATTGGGACATTAACAGGTCCAAACAAGTCCATATGGATTAAGAAGAGTGGAGTATCAATAGAGAAATTATGTTTGGATTTAAAAGATGTTTTTCTCTGCTTGCCTTTTTCACAAGCTGTGCATAATCTATCCTTAGCAAAAGTCATAGAAGGCAAACCTGTCACCAACTCTTTCTTACAGAGTTTGTTGATGTTTTTGAAGTTCAGATGTGACAGTCTTCTGTGCCATAGCCAGTTTAGATCAGCATTTGTTCTTGTGAGAAAACAGGTTTCAGTTGTGGGGTCAGCAGAATGCATATCCACAACATATACACCTTTCTTTCGTTGAGCACACAGCACAACTTTGCCTTGGGAATCCAATATGTAACCCAGGTGCTCATCAAAGTTAACCTTGTAGCCAGCATCACACAGTTGGCTTATGCTAACAAGGTTATGTTTTAGCCCAACCACATAGGCTACCCTTTTGAACACTGCAGCACCAGCTTTAAGAGTTCCATATCCCTCAGTGGATCCCTGCACATTGTCACCAAAGGTGACTTTTGGCCCTTTTTCAGGCCTGAGTTCACTCAGCAATTCTTTACAACCTGTCATGTGCCTGAGCAGCCACTGTCCAAGTACCAAACCTGGGAAGGTTGTTTTTCCTGCAGAGTGATAAGAGAACTATTAGTCATTTTTAGGGGAACTCATCACAGAGATGAGTTCTCCTACTTCATCAACATTTTTTGATGGATTTGGAATGTCCACACTAATATTCCCTATCTGAATGGTATCAGCTTGTATACCATCCTCAGTGACTGTGACATTTCCACCACTGCTTGTGACAGCTGTGAAGGAAACAGCAGAGTCAACAGGCCTCATGTCCTCGGATTCAGGACAGTCCTTGGCCAGATGTGTCTTCTTCCCACATTTGTAACATTTTCTCTTTTTAGTATTCTTGGAAGAAGATCCTTTAGAAATACATTCTGAGCTGTTTTTGTTGATTCTTTCAGCAGGTTTAGCCTTCTTTGTTGAATCAACAGCTTGTGTGGAGGGTTCAATAGCCACAGCTTTGACTATCTCTTCTTTCCTCTTTTTGGGAGGACAGATGTCAAAGACAGGAAGCTTGATTGGCTTTTGAGCTTCGACAGGTTTGGGAAACTTATTCCCATTTGTCTCAGTTTGAGCAATGGTTTTGCCTTTGCCCCTACTGGATTGTGATTTATACTGCCTATCAGCATACTCACTGTGTTTGGTTTTGAAAAACTTATTTTCATTTAAAACCAATTTACCACTATGATTTGAAAACTTATTTGAAATCACAACAGTTTTGTTTTCAATATGAGACTTACCCTTGTTGAAAACAGGATGCTTACTTTTTGAAAACTTATTTTCAAAGTGTTTAGCATCAAAAGGATTAACATGCTTTTTACCAACAGCTTTGGACTCAGAACCTGTTTTGTCAACAGGTTTAGCATCCACAGCTTCAGTTTGAACATGTTTTCCTTTCTTTTGCTTGTGTGAGCTAGCAAAGCACTTAGCAGGCTGTTTTGGAGAAAAAACTCCAACATCAGCTTTTGAGCTGAGTTCACACAAGCTGTCAGTATTTTGAGGCCTGACAAACCTGTTTGTTGAGATTAGTTTACCATTCACATTTTGAATGAATGTATTTGGAAGTTCACCAAGAGTGGATAAATCTTCTTTCAAATTACTTATCTCAACAATTGAAGCTGCTGTGTCAAGATCCCCTCCAAGATAGGCTTGGATTTGTGCAGGAATCTGTTGACTTATACAATGGCTGACTTTTTTTGCAGATTGGCACCAAGAGTCAACTATCTTTTGAAGCTTGGCATGCTTTATATCTGTTTCTCTCTTTTCTTCCAGTAAAATGGAGTTGACGTGTTTTAATTCATCAAGCTCAGTTTCCAACTTATGGAAACTGTCCAGTTTACTGGATTTAGTTTTAAGATCAGCTTTAAGCATAGAGATTTCAGATAATAAAGCATCATGCTTCTCAACAGCAGCTTTGAGATCAACAAATATATATTCAAACATTTTAACTTTTTCTTCAGAACTGTAAGCCACAAAGTTTTGTACCTTATACATCATTGTAGGATTCCAGTTCTCTAAGCTGCTGAAGGCTTCAGCTTCAGCCATATCCTGTTTGAAACTGCTTGTTGATGGGACATCAGTGTTGGCCATCAGACATTGATTATCTTCTTCATCAGATGATGAATCAGATTCCTCCCAGTCACATGTCTCTGCCATAAGTCCCTTTTGGCGATTGGAAGACACTGAGTTTTCCAATTTCCTCAGCTTAGCCATGGCCATAAGGTACTTAACCCTATAGCCATCATCCTTGTTAGTCTTGTTGGGTTTGGATGACTGACCAACAGCTTTTGACACACAGTCAGCAGCTATGTGACCAGTTTTGCCACACTTGAAGCACTCAGCTTTGGATTTGTCAAATGCTTTCTTTTTGCCAGCACTTGAACCTCCTTGCAGCATATTTCTTCCAAACCTTTTCTTGTTGAACCTTTTGACAAGCATGGCTATCATTTGCTCATCATCTTGTTCAGCAAGATCTGCAGCATCTTCTTCGTCTGACACCTCCTCCTTTTCATCATCCTGCTGATCAAGTTGAATGAACACATCACTCACCTGATTTACAGGCTGTCTCACACTAGCCACAAAGGCTGCACCTTTTCTGGACATTTCCAAGGCATTTCTCTTTTGTTGCCTTGACTGTTCATCATTCAGTAAGGATCCATACAGATTGAATAGATCCATACTTCTGATAGTAACTGAGTTCCTTAGGATTGTTGAGAAGTAGTTCCACTCTTCAGGTAAAATGTCCAGAAATTTGTTCACCAGGGTAAGACTGTCCTTGGTGATCCCAACAGCTTTGAGATCATTCACTAGAGCAGTGAACCTGGTGTAGGTTTCAGTGAGAGTCTCCTTTGGTTTAGCAAAGAAGAGTTCATACTGTCTAACAAGATTGTTGATCCTGTTATCCAGTGTGATTGTGGGTCCATCATAGACGGTACACAAAGTATCCCACATCTCCTTTGCTGTCTTCATTTTCTCCACCTGCTTGAACACATCATCAGGGAGAGAAATGACCAGGTTGTTTCTGGCCTTTGCATCCAGAGCCACCAATCTCTTGTCTTCATCAGACCATTGAGCTTTAGCTTTCTCAAAGGTCCTGATTTCAGGGGCAGCTCCTTCAACTGCTGGAGTTATAGTAGTAACAGAGGTTGGCACATAGGGACCCTCCATCACTATCTCTGGTAGTTGTACATCCAGATTCTCTAAGTAGAGCATCATTCTGCACTTCCAACCAGAGAAGTTTTGATGATTAAATTTTGGAGGCTTGCCCATAGAGCCATTGTCATAGTAAGAAGAATTTGCAGCACTGTTGTCCATGGAAACTTGGGAGAATGAGAGATCTAGAATGACACACACTCTAAACTGCTCTGATACCAGTTGTAGGTCCCGAGAGGTTCTCAAAGTATATAGTTATAAGCTGTAGAGGGGGGGTGAATATAGCACTTTAAAAACTACACACTCTTTTCTCAATGTTTGTATGTATTATCAACAATTTGTTAATTACAAACAAGCTTGAATGCGGAATTGTTCAAGCTGAGATGACAGATACAACAGTATGCTTACTAGTCTAAGACAGACTCGAACTAGTATACAATGAATACACTCACTAAGAAGCACTCACTGTGTTTACAAGACTTAAGGAACAACTTAGGTAAAACAGCTTAGACACACAGAAGCTGGTTCACAGAAGACTTGCATGCATGAAGATCACACTTGCACGTTCACTCTTGGTTTAAGCACTTAGCTTTCTTCACTTTCTTTCTGACCTTAGAAGCTTCCTTTTATACTCACTTAGAGGATCTCAGAGAAACATCTTCATTGGACAGAAAGAAAAGGAAAAGTCTTGTTGAAAAGACAACATAACCTTTTCTGCACTTTTCTGAAAAGCAGACTTGTCTTCATATGTGCAGAACTTTTGTCTTTTTACTTTGTCTACTGTTGCATTGCCTTTAACTAATTTAGGAATGTCAACTTTGCGTCTTTCTTCCCTGTAAAGGCCTATTTTGATATAAGAAAAAGGTCTGTCACCCTTTTTCAAATATCCTTTTTGTCTTCATGTAACAGAACAGCTTGGGCAGGCTGAGCGGTTCTGCTTTCCACTTTGTCTTCGACTTGTAAACTGATCTTGTAGTAAAAAACAATACATGATGACTTGGAAACAAATTCCATAAAGTGTTTAGCCTGTTCACAAAGAACAGGTTCTGTTCACAAAGAACAGAACACTTTAAAAATGCCCAAGCTACTCAACAGTGAAGAGTAGCGTAGACAGTTTATGTCCAGCCTGTTCAGCAGACAGAGCAGCTTGGACAAACTGTCTTAGTTGCAACACATGCAACATATAGAACAACTTTAGACTGATATTGCAAATCATTTTCAGGTTTCAATAAGGCATATAACAGGCCTTAAATTCAACCTTCAAATGCATCAATAGGTTTGATTATAAAATCTCCCCCTCAGATGTAGAACAGGTTTGACTGAGGCCTTTTTGTGCCTAACAACTAAGCATATGAGTAAATCTCTTAAGCCTAAACTACACGGTCACTCATGATCTCAACATCTATGGAATCAAACAATATAAAAGAATTACATTCAGACGACATGCAAAAGAGGCATACATATATATAAAAAAATTTGAATGGTGGCACCCCAGTTAAATAATAAATAAGCGAGTAAAGCGTTAAGTCAGTAATACCCTAACCACATTAGGAGTCTCACAGCATCAGCAGTGATCTGAAAAGCATGGGTCGGAACCCTATCTGTGTCGTCCTTCCTCGACTGGAGCTGGACCTGTAGCGGGTTGACTGATTGATGCATTGCTATCACTCATATTCCACTACTAGAAAAATCGCAAATTGCAACGATCATTTTTCGTTGCTAAATGCCTTAAAATCGTTGCTAATCCGTGTTTGCAATGAAATTAGCAACGAAATTATGTCGAAGCTGAAACGCTCGATGCTAAATAAAATTAGCAACGAAATTATGTAAGTCGTTGCTAAAATAGCAACGAAATTCGTATATTGTCTTAAAAATTGAAAAATGTTGATTTCGTTGCTAATTTTTCCATTTAGCAACGATACATTATTCCTTGCTAATTTAGCAACGATATTTATTCATTGCTAATGTCTATGTATAGCAACGACTTCCAATCCTTGCTATTAGAATATTAGCAATGAGATTTTAGTAACAAAAATGGTTGGTAATATCAGCAACCATACAATGTCGTTGCTAATGTTAATAAAAAATTTGGCAACAATTTGTTTTTTGTTTTTAAACCACTTATTTTGAAAAAACCTGCATTTGTAACACAATTCTTTCATGTAAACTCATTTATAATGATAATTCATTCACACAATCCTAGTTACAATCATAATTTCATACACATACCAAAAGCATATTGTAAGTTAGGCACTACCAACCACAATTAATACATAAATTAACCTATACATGGTCATCTATCAAATAAACCATGCAATATGTAGCTAGTGTTTGTCGGTTCCAAAAACACCATTAAGCTACCAAAAAAGTTAGTAGTATTTCCAATCATGGATATTGTAGCTAGTGTTTATAAGCTACCAAAAAGTTATTACCGTATACCATCGTTCGTATCCTCAAGGGTTGTCCTCGCCAAGACCAAACATATCGCTAGTAGTCGAGCTAGTTTGTTGAGAGTTCATCATCTGTTTCACTTGTTCTTGCATTTGTCGCATCATCTCAACATTGAATGCTTCCAACCGACTCTCTACTCTAGCATTGACTTCTGATTCAATCCTAGCTTCCATGTCGACGGGAGTTGAAGGGTATACACGAGCTCGTTTTGCTGAAGTTGGAGAAATTAACTGGCTGCGTATTACTTCTGCTTCTTGTGTGAGCCCAAAACCATACACCTTATTTTGTTTGGGTACACCAGTTGCCTTTATCCTTGCTTTTGGGTCAAATGGAACATTGGAAAGTTGATCAGCACCATCGGCATCCTCGTTCTCATAAGGCTCTAATACATGATTTTGCTTAATTATCTCCTTATATGCATTGACAACTTTTTTAGATTTTGTATCGCACCATTAACCATTTCCCTTTTGTTTTTTATGCATCTTCTCAAAAAAATCAATCTCTGAAAGCTCTCTGCCAGCATCAGCCTCCTACACATGTAAGAAAACAACCTCAAAAATGTGTTATTTCGCTTTGATTAAAATGAAAGGCCAAGAATGATATGTATAGAGATAATATGTACAGCTAATGAAAATCTAGGATGACATCCATATGTGAAAATACAAACAAGTTAAATAACTAAGGAAGAGAAGAACAACATTCCCATCATTTTAATATCATATAAAATTAACAGAGTATTTTAGCAGAGATACTAGGAAAGACTTATAGGATTGTTTAAAGTTCAAAAAGCTATTACACATCTGAACTTTAGTATTTTTAACAATCTGCTTGATGATTAGTTTCTTACTTAGAATGGACAAACAGATTCTATCTACCTCCATCTTCTAGAATCTATAGAAGAAGCTTATTTTGTTTATGCTGATGCAATACCACACGTATGGGCAATGGGAGGACAAAGAGAGAGAGAGATAGATGAGAGAATTTTAAAAACTCAACAATGTTAACATACAGCCATATCTATAATAATAACACATAAATTTAACTAAGTCCTACCAAAAGATTTAAAAAGCCATCAATTGAGTTAAAAAAAAACCGGAAAGCAGAAAGCCATCAATTAATTAAGCCATTTATTTTGGTTTGGATAATTATAATGATTATAAACTGAACCTCAGCCAAGAAAGTATATATGCAGCCAAAATACAGCCAAGAAATATACTTGGGTGGCCGGTTATAGTCTTAACAGAATGCAAAGAATTCAAATAGTGTAGGAGAGACCATGATTGATGATTTTAACCATTGTATATAAACTATTCAATACAGACATATCTATAATAATAACACATAAATTTAGTTAAGTATAAAGTCATACCAAAAGATTTAAAAATTAAGCCATCAATAGGGTTAAAAAGAAGCAGAAAACCATCAATTAATTAAGCCATTTATTTTGGTTTGGATAATTATAATGATTATAAACTAAACCTCAGCCAAGAAAGTATATACGCAGCCAAAATACATCTAAGAAATATACTTGGGTGGCCGGTTATAGTCTTAACAGAATGCAAAGATTTCAAATAGTGTAGGATAGACCATAATTGAGGATTTTCACCATTGTATATAAACTATTTAATACAGACATATCTATAATAATAACACATAAATTTAGCTAAGTATAAGTCCTACCAAAAGATCTAAAAATTAAGCCATCAATTGGGTTAAAAAGAAGCAGAAAGCCATCAATTAATTAAGCCATTTATTTTGGTTTGGATAATTGAAATGATTATAAACTAAACCTTAGCCAAGAAAGTATGTATGCAGCCAAAATACAGCCAAGAAATATACTTGGGTGGCCGGTTGTAGTCTTAACAGAATGCAAAGAATTCATATAGTTTAGGATAGACCATAATTAAAAATTTTCACCATTGTATATAAACAATTCAATATAGATATAACTATAATAATAACACATAAATTTAGCTAAGTTTAAAGTCCTACCAAAAGATTTTAAAATTAAGCCATCAGTTGGGTTAAAAAGAAGCAGAAAGCAGAAAGACATCAATTAATTAAGCCGTTTATTTTGGTTTTGATAATTATAATGATTATCAACTAAACCTCAGCCAAGAAAGTATATATGCAGCCAAAATACAGCGAAGAAATATACTTGGGTGGCCGGTTATATTTTTATCATAATGCAAAGAATTCAAATAGTGTAGGAGAGACCATAATTGAGGATTGTCACCATTATATATAAACTATTCAATACAGATATATCTATAATAATAACACATAAATTTAGCAATGTATAAAGTCCTAACAATAGATATAAACATTAAGCCATCAATTGGGTTAAAAAGAAGCAGAAAGCCATCATATAATTAAGCCATTTATTTTGGTTTGGATAATTATAATGATGATAAACTAAACCTCAGCCAAGGAAGTATATATGCAGCCAACTACTGCCAAGAAGTATACTTGGGTGGCCGGTTATGGTCTTAACAGAATGCAAAGAATTCAAATAGTGTAGGATAGACCATAATTGACGATTTTCACCATTGTATATAAACTATTCAATAACCAATATAGACCACAAGTTGTATTTCCTCAAATACTTAATCAACATGAAAATATATTGAAATGTACGTGTACGTACCAGTTGGGCATGGTGCATCCCAAAGTTTTTGGAACCCCCTGTGTGTCTAACATATGGGGAACTACCATGTTCAACCCCAGGAACCTTTTTCCGATTTTCAATACGTGCAGGCGGACTGCCTTTTCGACTTGTCTGAAAGCCAAGTCTTGAGGATACCATCCCAATCCTCTTGGTGTACAAATTCAGGACAATATTCTTTCCAATCTGCTATATTTTGACTACCTGATTTCTTTTTGCACTTGTCCCTAACTAACTTCCATAAACCCCGAAATCTTATTTTTTATCTTTCTTCCCAAACGGTCCTAGCATAATTAGCATCCACTGTTCCCCTCATACTGATACTGGTCCTACAAAGGACAAGAAATTAAAATATGGTTAATAATGGACCAATGACAACAAAGTAAAATATAATGAATGGTTGTCCCCTTGTAAATCCTAGAAAGATATGGTTGATAGAATTTTAATTATGTCCTAGGAAGTCAATACCATTATATGTATATTAAATGTAATCACCTCAAAGCTTTTGTACATTTTTTCCATGAGACCCCTATCAAGCAGATGCCATTGTGTTTGATTCCCACAAAAGTGAGCCTTAAAATTCTTGGTGATCGTTCGAACAACATCTTGCTCCTCGTAGCTAAACAAGTGTAAGCATGAGATTATTAAAGAATTATAATGATGTTATAGATTCTAATGATACGTTTTCAACTTACTTGAAACCTTTGATAATATGTAATACTTTTCTCTCAGACACATTCCTTGGGATATTTTTACTCAAATAGGATCCCCTACTTTCCGTTTGTTGAATACCTGAGCCTTGATCTCTCTCTCTCTCTATATATATATATATATATATATATATATATATATATATATATATATATATATATATATATATATATATATATATATATATATATATATATATGCACGTGTGTGTTAATATCCATAAGTAACACAAAATAAATCAAATTTAAATACAAAAATAGATGGTACAATGTACCTGTGCTATTAGGATGTGTACAACTTGCGTCAACATCGACATGTTCTTGGGAATCGGGTAGTGTTGTTGCAGGTGATGTCAAATCATGTGTTGGCGATTGGGAACATGGTGTTGGTGATTGGGAATGTGGTATTAGTGGTGGTGAATAAGGTGTTTTCTTACCACGCTTTGTCATTCGATGAACACCCCTACCTCGACTTCCTTGACATTGAGCTCCTCCAACCATATGTCAAGTAACAATTGTAAAAATATTATTAGAAAGTAAGGTAATGATGGTAAAAATTTTGCAAAGGGATCAACTAGAGTAAATCAAGATAATTGGTAAAATTTCCTTGAAAAAACCTTGAAAATAGTTAATCACCCATATCTCCCAAAAAAACAAGTCATGTAGATTAATAAAAAAGCATACATGGTAATATCATTAGTCTAGATAAGAAACATCAGATGTCAAAATTTAAAATAATGTCACTCATTATTACTGCTAGATATGTCAAAATCATCTTCGTCTTCATCAATGTCTTCCCCTTCTAAACTTTCTCCATCTTCAACAACTAACTCATGTGTAGATGTATCATTGGTGTGATCATGTGCCACCTCTTCAACTTCATTTGACCATAAAGAAACAACTTGATCCAAATCAATGTCTACTTCCACTATGGTTGGAGGAGCCATTTTGTCTTCTTGGTAAAATTCGTCTGTCGTCACGTCATCATCTTGCACAACGTTAAAAGTGACATTATATGTTCCTTGTGTTGGTTTTAAACACTGCCCACCACTCACTTCGGTTTCTCTTTCTACCAGGATAAGTAGTGTAATAAACTTGTTGAGCTTGTTCTGCTAACACGAATGGATCATTCCCAGCCAATGTTGACTTTGAGTTGATATCTACTAGACCATGCTTACTATCAACCTTAACACCTATTTCACTATCATACCAATGGCATTTAAACAATGTAACTTTGTTTTCCCCAACATAATGCATATGTATAACATCACTAGTACTCCATAATAATCCTTCTCAAAATCATTGTAACAGCTCCCTTTTATGCATACACCAGTATTTATTGTTGTCTTGTGCTCACTATAGTCCTTTGTGTGAAACTTGTAACCATTGACAAAACAACTACTATAGCATGTTGCATATTTGTTGGGGCCATTGCAAAGATCATGTACACCACCAACCGTTTTTTCTATACAGACCTGTCAAGAACAATATATTAATAATATGGATCAACATATTATTTGACGTTAGAAATAAAACATTCACCTTTTTAAACCCATTTAGGAAACTCAGAGTCACGTAACTTGTCGAGTTCTCCATAATATTTGGATTATTGGTGAGCATCAAATCATCAAATTCTCTGCATCAAGAGTTGTCATAATTTGTAATGAAACATATGCATATGTGTAAGCAACCCATGTTGAGAATCTTACTTCACAAATGGGACAATCTCTTCACAATTTAAAAAAACATTATCGTTCTATAGCTTTTTACTCTGTTGGGAAATATTCTAAGTAGTTCAAACTGTTAGTTAGACTTCTCAGACTGTTAGTAGTTTTTCTAAGTAAGTACAAAGTTCATGCTGTTAGTTGAAGAAACTCGAGCTGCTAGTGTAAAAGTTCATGCTGCCAGAGTAATTTCACTCAAGCTGCCCTGCTCAAACTGCTAAGATTCAAGCTGCTCAACGGTTTCATAAACAGAAAGTGCTGATATTCAGGAAAAGGTATTTACACGAAGATTCCAGCATATCTACTATCAAAGAAGTCAGAGTCCTTCAAGGAAACAAATCAGAAAGCATTATAGTTACATAGAATAGGTTTTTCTATTGTATTAGAAGTTTCTGCATATTCAAGTTTGTAATTGCTTTTTGTTTAAGTTTTCATAAGACTCTAAGGTTGTAAAACCCTAAGAACAGTTTGTGTTCTTCGTCTAATCAAACAGATTAGAGGTGATTGTAACCATTCTGATTCAGCAATACAAACAATTTTGTTTATTCGTTATGTTTATTTGTTATGCATTCTGAAAGCTTTTATCAAAATAATTAAATGTTATTCCGCAAACTTCTTAATTAGACTTTGATTTAATACAAGATTATTGTTTTACACTCTGGTCAATTCAAATCAGTTAATCTTAGGTAGTTAAGTTCAGATCCTGACAAGTGGTATCAAAACTCCTCCAAAAACTGAACTTGAAAGAAAGGCTAGAATGAATGAAGTGAAAGCTCTTACACTTCTACAAATAGCCATTCCTAATGCTTATCAACATCAGTTCAAAAAGTTTTACACTGCTCATTCTCTTTGGAATGCTTTAAAGAAAAGATTTGCTGGTAATGCCAGTACCAAGAGAAATCAAAAGGATCTTTTGAAACAGCAGTATGAGAACTTTTCTGGTGGCAAGAATGAAAACCTTACTCAAATCTTTGACAGGTTCAACAAACTGATAAGTGAACTGGAAAGTGCAAAAGTCAGCCTGGATCAAGGTGAGGTCAATCGAAAGTTTCTCAGATCTCTTGGAGAAGAATGGACAGTTTATGCTGCTCAATGGAGAACAAAAGACACTCTTGTTGAAATAGAACTGGATGATCTGTACAACAGTCTGAGAGTGTTTGAGACTGAGATTGACACTAAAAAGAAATCTCTTTCTTATAATTACAATAATGCTCTTCTGTCATCTGAAAAATCTAATGGCAGTGATTCCTTTTCAGGTGGTGATGGCAGCTCTACTGAAGCTCACTATGAGGCTTTTGTTGCCAATGATGGACTGTTTGCTCTAAATGCTGAAGATCTAGAACAGATTCATCCAGATGATCTTGAAGAGATGGATCTAAAGTGGCAACATGCAATGCTGACCATGAGGGCCAAAAGGTTTCTTAAAAGAACTGGCAGGACCAACTTTCAAGCCAGAGCAGAAGGCAAACCAGCTTTTGATAAGTCAAAAGTTGAGTGTTATAAATGTCATAAGCTTGGCCACTTTGCCAGAGAATGCAAATCTCAAATTCAACAATCATCAAGGCCTCAGCAGACTAATCAGGCTTCATCATCACAAGCACTTGTCTCTCAAGAAGACAATGTGTTTGACTGGAGTGATCAGACAGAGGAAGAGTTTCAAAATCAAGATCTAATGGCAGAAACATCAAATGTCTCCTCCACTGAACTACCATCTGAGGTAAATTCTAAACACTGCTCTCAAACATGCAAAAATATGGTTAAAAAGTACAGAGATCATAATGAGAGCATGTGTAAAACTCTAGCTAAGATGGAAGAGAGGAGATATGAATACATGCAAGCCATAGAAGATCTTGAAAAACAGATCAATGACTATAAGGATAATAAGATTCAAATGGGACATGATAGAACATATCATGAGTGGGAGAAAAAGGAGCTAAATAAGAAAACAGAATCCCTAAATAAAAAGGTAGAAGAGACTGAACAAAAGGTGTTTGAGGCTAATAAGAAACTAGAATCTGTCAATATAGATCTAGGCAACTTCAAATTGGCAAATCAAAAGCTGGAACACCTAATGGAAGTCCAATTTAAAGATAGGGTAAAATCTCAGGTTAATCCCAAAGAAGGTATAGGCTACAGAGCTACTCCACCTCCATACAACAACAAATACATTCATCCAATGAGTGAGGTTGCTGATAGGCTTGTCAATGAACCATTAGATGAGTCTATGACTACTGTAGATCCTATCCTTGATAACAGTCCTGAATCTAAAGAAGATCAGATTCAAAATAGAGACTGTGAGTGCACAACAGTTGAGAAAGAACACAAAACAATGAGTGCACCTATAGCAATCCAAGCCCCCAATAAGAAAGGAAAGGAGAAGATGAGTGAGTGCAATGCTGCTTCACAGGTTTCTGTACCTTCTAACTGTAACACTGCATCTTCTTCAAAGAATAATAAAAGGGGTAAAAATGTTCCAGTCTGCACATGCCAAAAGCATGGTGTCCAAAAGTTTCCCAAACAACAGCAGGTAAGGGGAAATCAGAGGAATAAGAACCAGAAATTGTCAAATAAAACTGGTTCTCCAATTCAAATAGTCAAAGAATGTTTTCATTGTGGCAGAAAGAATCACTTGGCAAGAGATTGTTTTTATAAACCATCTGTTGCAAAACAGACTGTGAAACATCCAAAGAAAAACTCTCAAAATTCAAAAAAACCAAAGGCCAAACCTCCTACTGCATCAGTTCCAAAGAAAACAGTAGATCACAGGTTCACAAAAGTTAATAAAAAACAGTCCACACACCAAAAACAAGTTTTAGCTAAACCAAAAGTAAATTTTAAACAAATATGGTGTGTCAAAGGTATAAACTCAGGTGAACCTGTTAATACAAATGTTGAAACTGCCAAATCTAAAGTTGAGACTGCTAGTGCAAATTCTCAAGCTGTTAGCACTACAGACTCAATTCAGACTGGTAGGCTCAAAATTGGGACTGGCAATGGATCATCTGAGACTGTTACTGAAAAGGATGGACAAAATACCTGGATACCTCATGTGCTAACTAAGTACTTTCCACAAAATCCATCAGTGGATCTTACTAAGTATAAGAAATCCAAGACAGTATTTAGTTATGTTAATGCACAAGGACAACCCAAAACCAACTTGGTTTGGGTTTACTCCACTGCTAACTAAGCTTCTATTTGTGCAGGGCAACCACAGGTCACCACATAAAACAAGATGGCATTTGGACAGTGGATGCTCTAGGCACATGACAAGCAATTCTGAGTGCTTGTCAAATTTCAAAGGCTTTGATGGAGGATTTGTTGCATTTGGAGGCAACTCCAAAGGAGGTAAGGTTACAGGTAAAGGTACTGTTAATGCAGGCAACATGATTTTCAATGATGTTTTGTATGTTGAACAGCTTAAGTATAATTTATTGAGTGTCTCTGAAATCTGTGACAAACAAATATTGTTTTGTTTACAGATTCTGAGTGCATTGTCCTTTTAAAAGATTTCAAAATTCCTGAAAATCTTGTTTTACTAAGAACACCAAGAAGGACAATGTATACTGTTTGGAAACAGAACTTTTATCCAAATCAAGTACTTTAAGCTGTTTGATATCCAAAGCATCATCCAATGAGTCTGCTCTTTGGCATAGAAGGATGTGTCACATGAACTTGAAGTCCATGAATGTTTTAGTCAAAAAGAATCTGGTAAGAGGTTTACCACAAAAGGAGTTCATATGTGACGATCATTGTGTAGCATGTCTTAAAGGCAACCAACACATAACTTCTCATAAGGCCAAAGAAGTAAATTCAATCTCATCTGCTCTTCATCTGATTCATATGGATCTATTTGGTCCAACATTTGTTTTGAGTTTGAATAAAAGGGCTTACTGTTTAGTCATTGTTGATGATTTCACCAGATTTACTTGGGTTTACTTTCTTAGGTCTAAAGATGAAACTGCTGAGCTAGTTAAGTCATTTATTCTTAAGATAGAGAACCAATCCAACTCAAAAGTCAAGGTGATAAGATCAGACAATGGAACTGAGTTTAAAAATCATATTCTAAACAGTTTTTGTGAGTCCAAAGGTATTGCTAGGCAATATAGTGCACCAAGAACACCACAGCAAAATGGTGTAGCTGAAAGAAAGAACAGAATATTAATTGAGGCTGCTAGAACCATGTTAGCTGATTCAAAACTGCCAATGAACTTTTGGGCAGAAGCAGTCAACACAGCCTGTTATGTTCTAAATAGGGTTCAGATTGTTCAATCACAAGGGAAAACTCCATATGAGTTATTCCATAATAGAATACCCTTAATAGCCTTTTTCAAGTCATTTGGCTGTCCATGCACCATTCTTCACACTAAGACTCACTCAGGGAAGTTTGAAAGTAAGGCTGAAGAAGGTTTCTATCCTACTCATATCAAAGCAAAGCCTATAGAGTATATAACAGTGTGTCTAAAACCATTTAAGAAAGTGCCAATGTTGAATTTAATGAAAATACTGCTAATGTCAAAGGCACTGGTCCTGATTGGTTGTTTGATTTAGATTCACTAACAAATTCTCTGAGCTTTGTTGAGTATACTGCAGAAGTTGACGCAAACAGGATTGAAGCTGTCAACACAAATTCTCATGCTGTCAATGCAACTTCTCAAGCTGTTGGCACAAAGTTTCAAACTGCTGCAGATTCAAACAATTGGGATGAGTATACACTTATACCTCTTCTATCCTGTGACCCACCAGGGATTCTGAATGCTCAACATGATTCAAATCTAGACACTGAAGTGCATCTCCCAAGTCCTGTGAGAACAGCTCCAACACAAAGGGAAACAGTCCTAGATTCAAGTCAAGCTGTTCCAGAAGCTGAACCATCCACTGGTCCTGATGGAGATGATACAAACCTTGGATCTTCTTTTCAGACAGAAAGAGAGCCTACGCCCAGGGTTCATAAGTATCATCCTCTCAATCAAATAATGGGTGATCCACGTACACCTGTGCAAACAAGGAAAATGGTTCAAAATGAGACTGCTGCTGCTGAACAAGCAGTTCCTGAATTCAGTCTAGCTGCTTTTGAACATGCCTGTTTCATGTCTCAACTAGAACCTAAAAAGGCATCAGAAGCTTTGAAAGATTCATCCTGGATTGAGGCAATGCAGGAAGAGCTTCTACAATTCAAGATTCAGAATGTATGGACACTTGTTGATCTTCCCAAAGGAAAGAGAGCCATTGGTACAAGATGGGTGTTCAGAAACAAGAAAGATGAGAGAGGGATAGTCATCAAGAACAAAGAAAGACTAGTAGCACTAGGGTACACTCAAGAGGAAGGCATAGATTATGATGATGTATTTGCTCCAGTGGCAAGAATTGAAGCCATCAGACTGTTTTTGGCCTATGCAAGCTTCAAAGGTTTTAAAGTGTATCAAATGGATGTGAAGTCTGCTTTTCTATATGGCACAATTGAAGAGGAGGTCTATGTGTGTCAGCCTCCTGGTTTTGAGGACTACAAGTATCCAGACAGAGTCTACAAGCTAGACAAGGCTCTCTATGGACTCCATCAAGCCCCCAGAGCATGGTATGACACTCTGTCATCATACCTTCTACAGAATGGGTTCAAGAGAGGCACTCTGGACAAAACACTATTCACAAAGTCCATCAAAGCTGAGATTCTGCTTGTACAAATCTATGTTGATGACATCATCTTTGGCTCAACAAATGATTGTCTGTGCAAAGAGTTTGAGGCATTAATGCACAAAAAGTTTCAAATGAGTTCAATGGGAGAACTCACTTTCTTTCTAGGATTGCAGGTCAAGCAGAAGCCCACTGGTCTCTTCATAAGTCAATCAAAGTATGTCAAAGACATACTGGAAAAGTTTGGGTATCAAGACACCAAAGTTGCAAGTACTCCAATGGATCCTCACAAGCAGCTCCATACAAACAAAGATGGCATAGATGTGGACATTCATTTATACAGATCTCTTATAGGATCCCTTATGTATCTAACATCTTCTAGACCTGATATTATGTTTGCTGTCTGTGTGTGTGCTAGGTTTCAATGCTCTCCAAAGGATTCTCATTTGGTTGCTGTTAAGAGAATCTTTAGATATCTCAAAGGCCAACCACATTTAGTCCTCTGGTATCCTAAAGACTCTCCTCTTGAACTAACAGCCTATTCTGACAGTGATTATGGAGGATGCAATATTGACAGAAAATCCACAACTGGTGGATGTCAATACTTGGGAACAAGATTGGTCTCTTGGCAGTGCAAAAAGCAAACAACTGTCTCCACGTCATCTACTGAAGCAGAATATGTAGCAGCTGCAAGTTGCTGCTCCCAAGTGATGTGGATTCAAAATCAACTAAGAGACTATGGTATGAATTTCCTATCCACTCCCATTTATATTGACAAATCAAGTGCAATTAGCATTGTACAAAATCCAGTGAAATTTCCCAAAACCAAGCATATAGAAATTAGATTTCATTTTATAAGGGATTGCAATGAGAAGAAATTAATCCAAGTTACCAAAATTCACACTGATGATCAGTTAGCTGATCTATTTACAAAACCATTTGATGTAGGAAGATTCACCTTCCTAGTATCAAATATTGGTATGGTTAACATGGATTAATTTGTTTTTTCTGTGTACATATGCTTGATTAAGGGGGAGTCACTGTTTCATTAACAATCGCCTAATTTTCAACTAACAGCTTGAGTATTTTCTCAAGCTGCTAGTTCATTTTCTCGGACTGTTAGTTTTTCACTTGATCTGTCAAAGTGTGCAGGGTAATATGGTCATTTCCATAAGTGTGTGCACGGGTTTAGATATTTTCAAAACCTTTAAAGGTTCTAGTCGTTCTATTGTAACTACCATTTGCAAACTATCTTCTTGAACCCTTCTTGATTCTCTGAAACAATTCCCACGCACATCACTGAAACCCTAAAATCTCTGATTGATCTTCAATGGAGTTCGTCAAAGAACACAACTGTTTACCCTACTCTCTCAAACACACTAATCTTGAACCGTTCCATGACATGATGGAATTCCTTCGAAGTTCCCATATCAATCATGCCCTCAATATCAATCCCACCATATACATCTCACATATTGAGCAGTTCTGGAACCGTGCTTCTTTAAAAACCATCAATGGAGTCTCTTCTCTGACTTCCAAAATCGATGGCAATATCATCACAGTGACTGAGGACTCCATCCGACAACATCTGCATCTTCAAGATGCCTCAGGTATAACAGACCTATCCCTAAATGCTTTACATTCTGGTCTTTATAATATTGGATATAGGGGTCCTGCTGATTCTTTTACTTTCTTTAAAGCACACTTTTCACCTAAATGGGAATATCTTGTGCACATTATTCAGCAGTGTATTAGCCCTAAAAGAACTGGTTGGTCCGAATTTTCATCAAACATTGCCACTGCCTTGGTGTGCTTTTCAACAGGCCAACAGTTCAACTTTTCAAATATGATTTTCCAGGGGATGTTAAGGCATCATTCCTTAAAGAATGGGAAATTTTTTATGTATCCTAGATTTTTAGCAGAAATAATTGCAAAAACTTGCACAAATTTTATTATACATAAGAGGATACATGTTTCCCATAGGCACTCACTATCTTCTATTAAAAGGCTTCTAAAGCCAAGTGCCAATTTTTTGAGTGTAGATGTCCCATTGCCTTCTGCAATGATGGGCATCATTCCAAGAAACAGAGGAGAGGGTCCTGAGCAGGCTCAGCCTAACATTACTGCTTCACCCCCAGGACCACAACCCACTCCTCATTATACACAAATGACTTCTGTTCCTTTTGTTAAGCCCTCATCCCCACTCCTACTATATAAAAGGAAAAGAGGTCCAGGAGCTCCTCCCTCCTCAGCCCTCATACAAGAGCCAAATAACCCTGTGCAGGAGGACACTTCTGCACAGAATATCCAAAGGGCACCCATTGAGGACACTCCCAACCTCAATCAGGAGGTGGACATCTCACCAGAGATAGTCCATATGGGTTCTGTGGCTGACACTACTGTTGCTTCTGCACAAGAGGCACAGGACAGTGCCAACATCATTAAGACCACACCCATGGCAATAGCAGGTGTGCAAGCACCAGCTGGAAGTCCCCAGTACCAAGAACAGAGGGGCGCAGAGGTTTCTACTTCTGGTATTCATGCCAGTGATAGATCACAAGCACCACATTCGTTTGCTGATCTTGAGGCTAGTCTGCAACTCATGTTATTAACGGATCCTAAGCTGCAACCTGTTGTAGCAATGTTGGAATATCATCAGTCCGTCATTGCTGCACAGGGGGCACAAATAATTGCACTCAGGCAGGCAGATGCGGATCAAAATCAAAGAATGGATTATCTCCATAAAGGGTTTACCCTCTGTGGGAATAAGATCATTCAATTAGAGCGTATGATTCAAACCCAAGTGGCAAAGGTTGTAGGTCCTCCTGACCAAACCAATGCTTCCATAAAGGGGGAGAATCAGGAGATCCCTAAAGCAGTCCAAGCAGCTCCAACAGAATCAGTCCAAGCAGCTCCAACAGTTCAAGAATCTAGGCTAACAGTCCCAACAGCTTCTCAAGCTGTTAGCCTAGAAACTCAAGCTGCTTCTACAAAAGCAACTGGAGTTGTTATAAGAGAAGCAATTCAAGCTCCCATCAGTTCAGTCCAAGCTACATCTTCTGCTACAAAAGATAAGGGCAAGGGTATTCTTGTTGAGTCTCCAAAGCATAAATTTTCTACCAAAGAAGCCCAGATTGCCTTTGATGCTGAGATTGCCAGAAAGTTAGCAGAAGAACAAGATAAAGCTTTAGACCAGCAAACCCATGCCCCAAATGCAAGATGATGAAACCTTAGGAGACTATCTAAGAGGGTTTGTGGTCAAGCAAGGTGAAAGTAAAAGGAAGATGCCAACAGGGCACTCAAAGGCTGAGCATAGAAGATTTCTGATAAATGTTGCCTTTGCAGCTGGTATCCCAAAGAAGATGGCTCAGTCCATGAGCACAGAAAGGCTGCAAGATATCCATGATAAGGAAATGGGAAAACGTAAGGTAGCCAAAGTCTCCCAAGAAGTCCAAAGTTCAAAAGATTCAGTTCAAGCTGCTGTCAGTAATCCTGCTCCTTCTGTTCAAGCTGTTGCTCCTGTTCCTCAACCAGAGTCAATCTCACAAGCAAAGCTTCATCAGGTCAAAAGGGTGCTGTTTGAGCATCAGCTGCAACAAGTCATGGAGATAGAAAAGTCCCTTGACCAGCATGATTTCTCTAAACCTCTTATTACTTACTGGTATGCTAAGCCAATGGATAACATTGACTTAAGATATCATTTTGTAGTAAGAAGAGAAACTGGTCCTGAGGAAGAGTATAAAAGCATAATGCATATGGCTCAAGGAATGACAAGAGATGAGCTTACAAGGATGTATCATGTTGGGACTGCTACTCAAGTCAGATCTTCCCTCCCACAAGTAAAACAAGCTATTAAAGATCTACAGAGCATTTTTTATCCAGAGTCAATAAGGAAGGATATAGAAGATGCCAAGGAGATGAAAGTTGTACAAGTTGATCTGTTTGTCAAATCAAAGACTTACAGAATCAGGTTTGCAAATGGATCCTGCATATTCTTCAATTTTGAATTCTTTGATCTTCCAAAGGCTATGTTACTTCAAATGAGGTCAGTAAGAATATATTGTGATAGAGAAGATTTGAAGAGAGAATTTTTGAAGGCTGTCAATCAGAAACTTGCATAGTTGTAAGTTTTTGAAAGCCTTGGTTTGTAAATAACGGTTTACTTATTTTATTTCCTTATTTGTATAGAACTTAAAGTCTTGTGTAAAGAATTTAAGTTAGGGGGAGATTGTTGGGAAATATTCTAAGTAGTTCAAACTGTTAGTTAGACTTCTCATACTGTTAGTAGTTTTTCTATGTAAGTACAAAGTTCATGCTATTAGTTGAAGAAACTCGAGCTGCTAGTGTAAAAGTTCATGCTGCCAGAGTAATTTTACTCAAGCTGCCCTACTCAAACTACTAAGATTCAAGCTGCTCAACGGTTTCATAAACAGAAAGTGCTGATATTCAGGAAAAGGTATTTACACGAAGATTCCAGCATATCTACTATCAAAGAAGTCAGAGTCCTTCAAGGAAACAAATCAGAAAGCATTATAAATACATAGAATAGGTTTTTCTATTGTATTAGAAGTTTCTGCATATTCAAGTTTGTAATTGCTTTTTGTTTAAGTTTTCATAAGCCTCTAAGGTTGTAAAACCCTAAGAACAGTTTGTGTTCTTCGTCTAATCAAACAGATCAGAGGTGATTGTAACCATTCTGATTCAGCAATACAAGCAATTTTGTTTATTCGTTATGTTTATTTGTTATGCATTCTGAAAGCTTTTATCAAAATAATTAAGTGTTATTCCGCAAACTTCTTAATTAGACTTTGATTTAATACAAGATTATTGGTTTACACTCTAATCAATTCAAATCAGCTAATCTTAGGTAGTTAAGTTCAGATCCTGACATACTCATTTTCCTCCAATAATCTCTCAGTTATTTTCCAAATGGACGACAATGATGACTAAAGATATGAAGTTTGTTACTATCACCCATATAACCCCCATCATCATTCCTTGGAATACGATTTAATTTTGTTTGAACATGAGGTTCAAAATAGAGTGAGGAGAAGGTTGACATTTCTTGAATGAGATATGCCTCACATATTGAACCTTCAATGCATGCTCTATTCCGAACTTCTCTTCAAGTTCATCATACACCTAAAGATATTCTATATGAGATAAACAAAAATAATAATCTAATACACGTTATTGAATAAACAAAGCTTTAATCAATCAAGTACCTCTCAAAAGGATACATCCATCGATATTGCACCGACCCACCCACTTTAGCTTCATATGCTAAATGAATGGGTAAATGCTCCATCGAATCAAAAAAAACTTGGTGGAAATATCTTCTCTAGCTTGCACAAGGTTTCCAATATGTTTTTCTCTAATGTCTCTAGATGTTCCACGTGCATTTCAGTTGCACATATGTCTCGAAAAATTACATAACTCGGTCAACACATCCCATATAGAATTGGGTACCCTTTCTCGAAAACCAATCGACATTAATCGTTGCATGAACACATGGAAATCATGGCTTTTTAGCCCATAGAGCCTACATTCTTCCAAGTTCACACATCTTCAAATATTCGATGCATACGCATCCGAAAACTTTAGCTACTTGATCCATTCACATATTGTCTTTACTTGTGGCCTTGACATTGTGAATTGTGCTTTTGGATTCATTAATTTACCTCCTTGCTCAAATAGATTCAAGTTAGGTCTTTTACAATATTGTTTCGTATCTTGTCGAGACTTAACATTATCTTTCTGTTGGGAAATGAACTAAGTATGTCAAGCTGTTAGTTAGGATTTCTCAAGCTATTAGTAGTATTTCTGTGTAATTACAAAATTCAAGCTGCTAGTTCAAGATTGTCGAGCTGCTAGTTCAAAATGTTCAAGCTGCCAGAGATAAAGTTCAAGCTGCTTCTAAGATAATAACAGAAAGTGCTACAAATCAGGAAGTGATAAAGATTTCAAGATTTGAAGATCTTCTGAAGATATCTACTCAAGAGAAATCACAGTTTGTCAAGGAAACAAATTAGAAGGTTATAAATAGAGATAGGCTAGGTCTTTCTTATAAAAATCGGTGCTCAACAATTGAAATTGTAACTTGTATTCTGATTAAGTTTTCTCAAGCCTCTAAGGTTGTAAAACCCTAAGAACAATTTGTGTTCTTCGTCTAATCAAACAGATTAGAGGTTCTTGTAATCCATGGTTATAAATACAAGAGGTTTTGATATTAATAGTGTTTTTCTATTTTACTTATTCTGTTCTTACTGACCTGAAAGTTTTTCTTAAAACAATTAAGTGTTATTTCGCAAATTTCTTAATTGGACTTCGATTCAAAACAATATTATTGGTTTCACTCTGATTTATTCAAACTAGTTAATCTTTGGTGACTTGATCTAGACAAGTGGTATCTTAGCCATTGGTTTCGTTTTTATTATTTGTTTTCAAAGTCAGAAGCTTTCGTTTTTAAATATCTAAATCTTTTAAAAACTTTTTCTGCGATGGAGTTTGATGGCAGCAGTAGTGGATCTGGGCTAGGACTTAAAGTGCCTATGCTCAAACCCACTGAGTTCGAGATGTCGAAACTCAGGATTCAACAACACATTCAATTTATTGACTTTGCTCTATGGGAAGCTGTTGAAAACCCTCCTGCAGTTGATCCTGAACAAGATGCTGAAGGCAAACCTAAAAGAACACCTCCTAAAACTGAGATTGAAAGGAAGGCTAGAATGAATGAAGTCAAAGCTCTCACTATTTTACAAATAGCTATCCAATGCTTATGAACATCAGTTTAAAAAGTTTTATACTGCTCATTCTCTATGGCTTGCTTTAGAGAAAAGATTTTCTGGCAATGCTAGCACCAAAAGAAATCAAAAAGATCTTTTAAACAGCAGTATGAAAATTTTACTGGTGGAAAGAATGAAAACCTTGTTGATAGGTGAATTGGAGAGTGCTAAGGTTAGTCTGGACCAAGATGAGGTAAACATAAAATTCCTCAGGTTTCTTGGTGAAGAATGGACAGTGTATGCTGCATAGTGGAGAACAAAGGACACTCTAGATGAAATAGAGTTAGATGGTCTCTACAACAGCTTGAGAGTGTTTGAGTCTGAAATAGAGAATAAAAAGAAAACCTTTTCTTGTAATCAAAACACTGCTCTATTATCCTCTGTATCTAATGATAAATCAAACTGCTGTGATTCTTTTGCAGGTTCTGATGGCAACTCCTCTGAGGTCAACTATGAGGCTTTTGTTGCAAGTGATGGATTGTTTGCCCTCAATCCTGAGGATCTGGAACAAATCCATCCAGATGATCTAGAGGATATGGATTTAAAGTGGAAACATGCCATGCTGACAATGAGGGCTAAGAGATTTCTCAAAAGGACTGGTAGAACAAACTTTCAAGCCAAATCAGAAGGCAAACCAGCCTTTCACAAATCAAGGGTTGAGTGCTTCAAATGTCACAAACTTGGACACTTTACCAGAGAGTGTAGATCACAAAGTCAGCAGCAGCCAAGAACCCAAAAGACCAGTCAGACACAACCTTCACAGGATCTTGTTTCACAAGAGGACAATGTTTTTGACTGGAGTGACCAGACTAAAGAAGAGTATCAAAATCAAGCTCTTATGGCAGAAACTACAAGTGCCATTTCCATTGACTTACCATGGAGGTAAATGCTAAACTCTACTCCCAAGAAAGCAAAAATATGGTTAAAAAGTATAGAGATCGTAATGAAAGCATGTGTAAAACTCTAGCTAAGATGGAAGAGAGAAGGTATGAGTATATGCAGACAATAGAGGATCTTGAAAAACAAATCAGTGATTATAAAGATAATGAGATTCAGATGGGACATGATAGGATAAATCATGAGTGGGAGAAAAAGGAACTTGAAGAGAAAATAGAGATCCTTAATAAGAAACTAGAAGAGGCTGAACAAAGGGTGCTGGAAGCTCACAAGAAAGTAGATAGTATAAACATTGATTTGGGTAACTTCAAGTTAGCCAACCAAAAGTTAGAATACGTAATGGAAGTTCAGTTCAAAGATAGGGTAAAGTCTCAACTAAATCCCAAGGAAGGAATAGGATATAATGCCACCCCACCTCCTTACAATAACAAATACATTCATCCTATGAGTGAAGTTGCTGATAGGCTTGTGAATGAACCCCTAGATGAGAAGATGAGGACCGTAGATCCTGTCCTTGAGGATAAGCTTGACTTGGTAGATGGAGTGGTTATTGATAAAGATAGTAATAATGAGGAAGAAGAGAGTAATCATAAAAACATGAGGGAACCCATACTAACCCTAGTTTCTAACCCCATTAATGCTAATACATCCAACAGGGAGAGTAAGGATGTTATTAGAGCCATCACCATGAGGGAAGAAACCAACAGTATGAAGAATGAGCCAAACAGTTTAAAAGGCAAAGAGAAGATGAGTGAAAACATGCATGCTTTAAATGTCTCTGTACCTTCTAACAGTAATTTTGCATCTTCTTCCAAAACAGGTAAAAAGGGTAAAAATGTTCCAATGTGCACATGCCAAAAGCATGGTGTACAAATGTTTCCCAAACAACAGCATGTGAGGGGAAATCAAAGGAACAAGAATCAGTTCTGGTCACACAAAACTGGTTCTCCAATAAAAATAGTCAAAAGATGTTTTCACTGGACCTGATAGCGCTTCCCGTTTTTCTATTCCATCCCATTCCATTCCGGGACAGGCGGCTTGAGCAGGAAAAATCATTTGGCCAAACAATACCTTTAAAAGCCAATTGTTGAAAGGCAAACTGTTTTTCGAAAACAGTCTGTTTTACAAAAGCAAAAAGTTTTAAAGACTTCAAAACCTGCCACACCAGTTCCAAAGCACACAGTTGACCACACGTTTGTAAAGGTCAACAAAAAGCAGCCTGTACTGAGACAACAAGCTTTAAATAAACCTAAACAGAGAGTGAAACAGGAATGGTGTGTTAAAGGCAAAAACACAGTTCCAACTGCTGATGTAAAATCTGGAACTATTAAGCTAAAAGTTGGAACTGGTAGTGTAAAATCTGAAACTGTTAACAACCAAAATACAATTCCAACTGCTAAAGCAAAATCTGGAACTGTTAGTGCATCATCTAAGACTGTTGAAGCAACAATTGGAAAGAACAACTGGACACCTCATGTTATAACTAAATACTCATCATAGAATCCACCAGTGGATCTTACTAAGTTTAAAAAGACATAGACAGTATTTAGTTATATTAATGCACATGGTCAACCCAAAACCAGCTCGGTTTGGGTTTACTCCACTACTAACTGAGCTTTTATTTGTGTAGGGCAACCACAGAAACCAACATAAGACAAGATGGCATATGGACATTGGCTGCTCTAGGCACATGACAGGCAATTCTGAGTGCTTGTCAAATTTCAAAAGCTTTGAAGGAAGATATGTTGCATTTGGAGGAAACTCCAAAGGAGGTAAGGTGACACGTAAAGGCACTGTCAAAGTAGGTAACATGACTTTTAATGACGTAATGTATGTTGAACAACTAAAGTATAATTTACTAAGTGTGTCTCAAGTATCTGACAAAAGGAATGTTGTTCTGTTCACAGACTCTGAGCGCATTGTCCTATCCAAAGATTTTAAAATACCTGAAAATCTTATTTTACATAGAACACCAAGAAAGGACAATGTATACTGTTTGGACACTGAAAAATTATCTTCTGCCAATACCTAAGTTGTTTAATATCCAAAGCATCATCTAATGAGTCTGCTCTTTCGCACAGAAGGATGTGTCACATGAGCTTCAAATCTATGAATGCTTTAGTAAAAAATAAGTTGGTAAGAGGTTTACCACAAAGGGAGTTTGGATAAAAGAGCTTACTGTTTAGTCATTGTTTATGATTTCACCAGGTTTACATGGGTCTATTTTCTTAGGACTAAGGATGAGAATGCTGAGTTAGTTAAATCCTTTATTCTAAAAAAATGAAAACCAATCTAAGTTAAAAGTGAAGGTGATCAGGTCAGACAATGGAATTGAGTTTAAAAATCATGATCTAAATAGTTTCTGTGAGTCAAAAGGAATTGCAAAGCCGTATAGTGCACCTAGAACACCACTACAGAATGGGGTAGCTGAAAGGAAGAATAGAACATTAATAGAAGCTGCTAGGACCATGTTAGCTGATTCCAATTTGCCAATGACTTTCTGGGCAGAGGCAGTTAATACAACCTGTTATGTTCTAAATAGGGTACAAGTTGTCAAGTCTCAAGGGAAAACTCCATATGAGTTGTTTCATCATTGGATTCCCCTAGTTAACTTCCTAAAACCCTTTGGTTGTCCATGCACTATACTCTATACTAAAACTCACTTAGGTAAGTTTGAGAGTAAGTTTGAGGAAGGATTCTTTATAGGATACTCCACACAGAGCAAAACTTATAGAGTTTATAACAGTGTATCTAAAATCATTGAAGAAAGTGCCAATGTTGAGTTTAAAGAAAACACTGCAAATGTTAAAGGCACTGGTCCTGATTGGTGGTTTGATTTAGATTCTCTAACCAATTCTCTGAGTTTTGATGAGTATTCAATGAGAACAGTTGAAAACAATGCTCAAACTGGAAGCAAAAATTCTCATGCTGCCAGTGCAAATCCTCATGTTGCCAGCACAAAAGTTCAGACTGTTGGCACAAAGACTCAAACTGTTGAAGATTCTGATAGTTGGGATGAATACACTATTCTACCACTTCTCACTTGTGATCCACCTAGGGTCCTGATTGATCAACAAGACAAAGATACAGAGTTTGAGGTACCAGTCCCAAGTCCTGAAGTAACAGCTCCACCAAATAGGGAAGCAGTCCCAACTCCAGATCAAACTGTTACTCATGAAGCAGAATCATCAAGATGTGCAGAAGGTGATGACACCAACCTAGGAAGCACAATTTAGGTAGAAAGTGAACCCACACTCAGGATTCACAAATATCATCCACTCAACCAGATCATGGGAGATCCACACACATCTGTGCAAACAAGGAATATGATCCACAAGGAAATAATTGTTTCTAAAGAAGAAGTGTCTGAGTTCAAACTAGCTGCATTTAAACATGCCAGTTTCATGTCACAGCTAGAACAAAGAAGGCATCTGAGGCACTAAAGGATCCATCTTGGATTCAAGCCATGCAAGAAGAGCTATTACAGTTCAAGATTCAGAATGTGTGGCAACTGGTTGAATTGCCTAAAGGGAAGAGGGCAATTGATACAAGATGGGTATTCAGGAACAAAAAAGATGAAAGAGGTATAGTGATCAAGAACAAAGCATTGCTAGTAGCTCAAGGGTATACTCAAGAAGAAGGAATAGAATATGATGATGTCTTTGCTCTAGTAGCAAGGATTGAAGCTATCAGACTGTTCTTAGCCTATGCAAGCTACAAAGGGTTCAAGGTGTATCAAATGGATGTAAAATCTGCATTCCTGTATGGTACAATTGATGAGGAGGTCTTTGTGTGTCAACCTCCTGGGTTTGAAGACTACAAGTATCCTGACAGAGTCTACAAGTTAGATAAAGCACTCTATGGGTTACATCAAGCCCCTAGAGCATGGTATGACACTCTGTCTTCCTACTTACTACAGAATGGATTCAAGAGAGGTACTCTAGACAAGAAATTGTTGAAAAAGACTATCAAAACAGAGATCCTACTTGTTCAGATCTATGTTGATGATATCATATTTGGATCAACCAATGACATGCTTTGCAAGGGCTTTGAGACTTTGATGCACAAAAAGTTTCAGATGAGTTCAATGGGCGAATTAACTTTCTTTCTAGGATTGCAAGTCAAGCTGAAGCCCACTGGTCTCTTCATCAGTCAGTCAAAATATGTGAATGACATTCTAAAAAAATTTGGGTACAATGATACAAAGATTGCAAGCACTCCAATGGACACTCACAAACAGCTTGATGCAGACAAAGAAGGAGTAGATGTGGACATACATTTGTGTAGATCTTTGATAGGTTCACTTATGTATTTAACATCTTCTAGACCTGATATAATGTTTGCTGTTTGTGTTTGTGCCAGATTCTAATATGCCCCAAAGGACTCACACCTGTTTGCTGTTAAAAGGATCTTTAGATATCTAAAAGGCCAACCAAAATTGGGCCTATGGTATCCTAAGGATTCTCCTCTTAAATTAACAGCATATTCTGACAGTGACTATGGAGGGTACAATATAGATAGGAAGTCAACAACTGGAGGATGTCAATATCAAGGAGCAAGACTGGTCTCTTGGCAGTGCAAGAAGCAAACCACAGTATCCACATCATCTACTGAGACAGAATATGTTGCAGCTGCTAGTTGTTGCTCTCAGGTTATGTGGATTCAGAATCAACTAAAAGACTATGGTATGAACTTTCTATCTACTCTTATATATATTGATAATTCAAGTGCAATAATTATTGTACAAAATCCAGT
Source organism: Centrapalus pauciflorus (assembly GCA_020465985.1). Lineage (NCBI taxonomy): Eukaryota > Viridiplantae > Streptophyta > Magnoliopsida > Asterales > Asteraceae > Centrapalus > Centrapalus pauciflorus. The sequence goes on along the minus strand of JAANYP010001713.1, from coordinate 469,695 downwards.
AAAGTTTCCCAAAACTAAGCATATAGATATTAGATTTCATTTTATAAGGGATTGTAACGAATAGAAGTTAATTCAAGTTACCAAAATTCATACTGATGATCAGTTAGCAGATCTTTTTACTAAACCTTTTGATGTAGGAAGATTCACTTTTCTGGTGTCAAATATTGGTATGGTAAACATGGATTAAAATCCCTTAAGTTACGATCTCTTGTAATTTGTGTAAATTCTTTGTTTTATGTGTTTAGTTAAGGGGGAGACCCTGTTCAAATAGATATTGATCTGTGTATAACTAACAACTTGAGAATACTCTCAAGTTGCTAGTGTAATTTCTCGAACTGTTAGTTGCTTTCACTTGGTCTGTTAGGTGTGCAGGGCATTTAACTCATTTCAAGGAATTTAAACGCGGGACTAGATATTTTTAAATCCAAAACCCTTAAAAGTCCCAGTTTCGTTCAATTACAACTACTAGTTTCTCAATATCAAACCAGAGCTCTCACATTCCCTCTCTTTGCGATTCCCTAATCTTCTAGACAACCCTAAATCTTTTCGTTCTTGAGCAAAAATGGAGTTTGTCAAAGACTACAACTGCCTTCCTTACACCCTAAAGCATGCTGAACTGCAACCATTTCACGAGATGATGGACTTTCTCCGCAGTTCATCCACCTTCAACTCTCTTACAGTAAACCATACAATCTATGTCTCACACATAGAGCAGTTCTGGAACAACGCATGTTTGAACATTAACCACGGAGTCACAACTCTTGTGTCTACCATCGATGATCAATCAGTCACCATCTCTGAGGACTCAATTTGACAGCACTTGCAACTGCAAGATGCTGAAGGTATAAATGATCTTCCTTTAACTCCTTTGCGTGAAGGTTTACTTGAGATAGGGTATAGGGGACCAATGAATCCATTTACATTTTTTAAAGCAAACTTTGGCCCCAAATGGAAATACCTTATTCATATTATTCAACAATGTTTGAGTCCAAAGAGAACTGGTTGGTTCGAATTCTCTTCAAATATTGCAACTGCTTTAGTTTGCTTATCAACAGGCCAACAGTTTAATTTTTCAAATATGATTTTCAAGGGATGTTAAGGCATCATGACTTCAAGAATGGGAAATTTTTGATCTATCCTCGATTCTTAGCTGAAATAATTGCAAAATCTTGCAATTCTTTAAAAATACATAAAAGGATACATGTTTCTCATAAGCACTCTTTACAAACTGTAAAAAGACTTTTAAAACAGAGTGCAAAATTTCATGTTATTGATGTCCCATTGCCTCAAGCAATGCTGCATATCATTCCAAGAAACAGGGGAGAGGATCCTGAGTAGGCTCAACCCCCCATTACTGCTTCACCCCCAGGATCCCAACCCACTCCCCATGATACAAATATCCCTTCTGAACCTTCTGTCAGACATACCTCCCCAGCCCCATCACTCAAAATATACACTAAAAAGAAACAAAGGGTTGCAGGCGCTCCACCCACCTCAGTCTAACAGCCAGAACTAAATATCCATGTGCAAGAGGATACTCTTGCACAACATATCCAAAGGGTACCCATTGAGGACTCTCCCAACCTCAATGTGGAGGTGAACATCCCTTCTGAGGATGTTCATATGGACTTTGTGGCTGGAACTATAGATGCTTCTGCACAAGGGGCACAGGACAGTTCTAACATCACTAAGACCACACCCATGGCAACAGAGGGTGTGCAAGCACCTTCTGGAAGTCCCCAGTACCAAGCCAGATGCTACTAGTACATCTGGTATTGGTGCCAATGATAGTTCCCAAATACCTTTATCATTTGAAGATCTTGAGGCTAGGCTGCAACTAATGATTTTGATGGATCCCCAACTGAAACCTATTGTAGCTATTTTGGAACACTACAAGTCCACTATTGTTGCACATGGATCACAGATTCATGCACTTCAAAGGCTCTTAGCAGTCCAACAACAAAATCTTGCCCAATTCCAGCTAGGGTTGAAGCTTTATGGTACCAAGATTGTACAACTAGAGAAGTAGAGTCAAACCCTGTTAGCAAAGATTTTTGGTCCTTCTGATCAACCAATGCATCTAAAAAGGGAGAGAATCAGGAGATCCTACATTCAGTCCAAGCAGTCCCAAGTTCACCTCTGGCAGTTCCAACTTCTGGTCTAACAGTTTCACCAGTTTCTCAGACTGTTAGTTCAAAGTTCGAGTTGTTCATCTTAAAAGGCCAGGTGGTGTTTTAATCAAAGAAGGAAAGCAAGGAACATCTTCAACAGTTCAAGCAACAGTCTCAGGCAAAGGCAAAGGCATTTTAATTGAAGAGCCAAAGATAAAGTTTATTTCTAAAGAAGCTCAAGTTGATGCTGATGTTGAACTGGCTAGAAGACTTGCAGAGGAACAAGACAAAATTTTTGATCAACAAGCTCAAGCTTCTATGGGTGATGATGAAACCCTTAGTGACTATCTACATGGATTTGTTGTCAAAGAGGGAGAAAAGAAGAGGAAAAGGCCAACTGGGCATTCAAAGGCAGAGCACAAAAGAATTTTAATAAATTGGCAAGTAAATTCTGCAAGTGCTGATATTCCAATGGCTATTGCACAAACATGGACTACAGAGAAACTCCAGGCTTTGTATAATAAAGCTACTGCCAAAGAGAAAGCACAATCTCAGACTGATGATGTGCCTCAATCAAAGGAACCTTCTCAAACTGTTCCAATGTCTCAACCAGAAGAAATCTCTCAAGCAAAGTTTGATAAAGTGAAAAGGGTTATGTTTGATCAGCAATTGCAGAAGGCCATGGAGATAAAGAAAGCCTTTAATAAGCATGACTTTTCAAAACCACCAATCACTTTATGGTTTGCCAAATCAATGGATAACATTGATTTGGTACATCATCTTGTGGTTAAAAGAGAAGTTGGTCAAGATGAAGAGTATAGGAACCTGTTTCAGATCGTTCAAAGTATGACTAGAGTAGAGCTGACTCAGATGTACAATATTGGGAAGCCTAGTCACTCTAGATCTCCAATTGCATGGGTTCAGAACTTCATGGTAGGTCTTCAAAGCGTCATGGAACCAGAAACGACAAGATCAGAAATAAAGGATGCCAAGGAAATGAAGATTGTGCTGGTTGATCTATATGAAAAATCCATGACATATAGACTCAAACTGGCAAATGGATCCAGCAGATTCTATGGTATTGAGTTTCTTGATCTTCCAAAAGAGTGGCTACATCAGATGAATACAATGAAGACTAATTGTGATAATGAAGAGTTTAAAAGAAACTTACTAAAGGTTTAAGGCAGAACTTGCACAACTGTAAATATGTAAATTTTTGGATGCCTTAGTTTGAAGATAACAGTTTTACTTTGTAAATATTTCCTTATTTTTTAACCTGTAAAGAAACTTAAAGTCTTAGTTAAGAATTTAAGTTAGGGGGAGATTGTTGGGAAATAAACTAAGTATGTCAAGCTGTTAGTAGTAATTCTGTGTAATTACAAAGTTCAAGCTGCTAGTTCAAGATTCTCGAGCTGCTAGTTCAAAATTTTCAAGCTGCCAGAGATAAAGTTCAAGCTGCTTCTAAGATAATAACAGAATGTGCACAAATCAGGAAGTGAGAAAGATTTCAAGATTTGAATATCTTCTGAAGATATCTACTCAAGAGAAATCACACTTTGTCAAGGAAACAAATCAGAAGGTTACAAATAGAGATAGACTAGGTCTTTCTTATAAAAATCGGTGCTCAGCAATTGAAATTGTAACTTTTAATCTGATTAAGTTTTCTCAAGCCTCTAAAGTCGTAAACCCCTAATAACAATTTGTGTTCTTCGTCTAATTAAACAAATTAGATGTTCTTGTAATCAGTGGTTATCAATACAAGAGGTTTTTGTTTTACTTATTCTGTTCTTACTGTCCTGAAAGTTTTTCTTAAAACAATTAAGTTTTATTCTGCAAACTTCTTAATTGGACTTTGATTCAAAACAATATTATTGGTTTAACTCTGATTTATTCAAACTAGTTAATCGTTGGTGACTTGATCTTGACACTTTCGTCTTCCCTTTCACATCCATCACTGTATCAAATATGTTTTCAAATACATTTTTCTCAATGTGCATTACATCTAAATTATGTCGTATTAGATTAGTACTCCAATAAGGTAGCTCCCAAAAGATTCCCTTCTTTGTCCAATTATGATTTGTGCCATAACCTGACTATTTTTGAGCTCTCATTGTTTTCCCAAAAGTGATTTGAGAAACTGATTTAGTCGGTATAACAAGGTTTCTCCAGCTAAACGAGGTGGAGGATCATCATATTCCATCCTACCGACTAAAAAGTTATCTTTATCTTTTCTGTACGGATGATTATCAGGTAAAAACTGACGATGACAATCCAAAAAGCTTGGTTTCCCACCATGGTGAAAGAAAAAGTGTCTTGGTGTTCTCCATACAATATGGACATGACATTTTCCCATGAGTGCTCCAACCAGATAGAATGCCATAGGCAGGAAAATCATTGATAGTCCATAACAGAATAGCGCTCATTTGAAAATTTTGTTCTTTAATGACATCATACGTGGTAACACTAACATCCCAAAGCACCTTTAATTCCTCAATTAGTGGTCCCAAGTATATATCTATGTTCTTCCCAGGACTATGTGGACCAGTAATGATCAAATTTAGAAATAACACAGCCTCTTTCATCCACATTCAAGGTGGAAGATTGTATGGCGTTACAAATACCGGCCAACATGAATATGGTATACTTGAATGTCCAAAAGGATTAATACCATCCGTAGAGAGCCCCAACCTAACATTTCGTCTGTCTGCAGCAAAGGAAGGATACGTACAATCGATATGTTTCCATGCTTCTCCATCAGATGGGTGATTAAGTATACCTTTTCGGCAACGATTTTGTTTATGCCAAGACATGTATTAGTTGTCTTCTTTGACATGAAAAGTCTTTGAAGCCTAGGTGTAAGTGGAAAATAGCGTAACACCTTAAAAGGGACTTCATGATGTTTTTCATTGCCTTTTTTTCCATGTTTAAACCAAGGATGACCACAAACTATGCACTCTCTCTTGTCTCCATATTCCCTCCAATATAACATACAATCATTGGGACATGCATGAATCTTCTCATACGAGAGTATCAATTTTTTCAACATTTTTTTGATTGATAGAAGTCATTAGGCAATACTGCATCCTCAGCCAACATGCTCTTCACTATTGAAGTAACACGATTATAACAACTTTCACTCATGTTATACTCTGATTTGCAATTCATTAATTGAGACAATGTTGACAGCCTTGAATGGTTCTCACAACCATCCCATAATGGCACTTTAGCATGGTGTAGCAATTCAAAAAACTTTGCTGCTTCAGGGTTCGACACTTCTATCGTTGAATTATGCCTTAGTTCAGGGCCAATGACATCAATCACCATATCTCTATAATGGTTCTCAGTCGCCCGTTGCACATCATCATTTGTGGAATGATTTTCATGTGCCTCACGTACTAAAGATTCCCCATGTGCAAACCAAGTCTTATAGAAACTTCGAAAACCCCACCGGTAAAGGTGTATTGTAACTGTTACCCTATCTTGAAACTTTAATAAATCGCACTTGACGCAAGGACATTTAATCATCGTACAAGTTACAAATCGTGGATGACTGTATGCGAAATCCAATAACTTCTCAACACCAACTCTAAATTCTTCTGTAATTGAACAACCATGATACTTAATTCGACGTTCCATCCAACTACGATCATTTGACATACTTCTGCATTAATTGAGAATCACTAGATGATATTTTACAATATACAACTTACTTTTTTTATTACATAAGGCATTGTTATTGTTGCTGTGAATGGTGATGGTTAGAGGAGCTCAAGAAAAAAAGTATATATATTGTATGTATATACACACATATACATAAACCATCATTCCATCAATAAGTTATCACCCACTTTTTAAAATAAGAAAATCTTTGAATTGTATACAACAGTGGCGGATCCAAGATACCTAAACAGTGTATGCACTTTCTAACATGTAAGCCATTGTTACTCTACTTGTAAAAGGTGACTGTTGGTGGAGCTTAAGAAGAAAAAGATAATGTATTGTATATACACACATATATACCTAAATCATCATCATATCAATAAGTTATCACCCACTTTCATAGATCAAAATTTGACATAATTTAACTTAAACCCATCAGTGCATCACAAAACTTCTTGAAACATGAAAATTTAATATAAACCTAGAGTACATCAAATTTTGACAAATTGTAACATAAACCCATCATTCCATCAAATTTGACAAAATTTGAACAAATTTTAAAAGAAAATTCTTGAAACTTGAAAGCCAATGTTAACAAAGTACCCTAGATTTTACAATCACTAACCTAAGTGGTATCCATATTCAGTCAAACTCTCAAGACTCAAAACTCGCTTTTTTTAAAAGAAAGAAAAACTTTGATATGTAAACAAAATCAGAAACAACATCTACACACCACCTCAAACTATATATATGTACATAAGAATGCACATAATACAAAAAATGCACAACTTCGATTATACAAATATACACATTGTATAAGAACTGCAGAGTTTCATTTTATACATAAAAAAGTGCAGATTATACAATTAAAAACCTAAGTAGTATCCATCTTTGATTTGTATACAAAAACAGCACAGCATACAAGCTTACAAAATGAAGAAAAAATAAATTTCAGAAACATAAAAATCGACTTCAATATCGATCGGAGAGGGAGAAAGAGACAGTGAGATGGAGAAATAGATACGGAGAGGGAGAAAGAGAGAGATACCGGACGGCGAGATCGGAATAAGACGGTCGCGATGGCGAGATCGGACTAAGACGGCGGCGACGGCGAGATCTCCGGAGGCAAAGGAGGCGACGGTCGCTTGACTCTCACTCGGTGTGGCGCACGCCTTTGTTACCAACATAGGGTTTTTTTACATTCTATATATATGTGAGATATTAGCAACAATCAATATAGTTGATAATTTACATTTTTGAAATTTTATTTTCAATTAAAAAAGTGTTTATTTATTGGGTAAATTCTTACAATTTTTATATTTTATATTATTAATAATATTAATTTCTGTAATTAATAAAATCAATTTTTATATTTCTGAACTTTTTAATAAAGGATAAAAAATATCAACTATTACTATTAATAATAAAAAATAAACAATATTGTTATAAATGTTAAAATCCCAATATCCGGATTTATAGCAACGACTAAATATAGTTGCTAAATTAAAGTAGGTTTTCTTCTCCAACTTTTACATAAATAGCAACGAACTTGATTGTTCCTAAAGTTAATAAATAGTTGTTAAATGCTTATAAAATATTTAGCAATGACATATAGTCGTTGCTAATTATTTTTGTCTAATTTAGCAACGAATTTTGCTAGAAATTTTGTTGCAAAAACCTAGCGGGAAATTTTCCTTCCTATTTTTTCTAATTAGCAACGAATCTAGCAACGAACGAAAATTTGTTGCTAACAAAATATGATAACATTTTGTTCATTTCGTTGCTGATTTCGTTGCTAATTGAAGATATTAGCAACGACACATGCATCGTTGCTAAAAAAACTCATTACAGTTTGCAGTTTTTCTTGTAGTTTTCTGACTCTGTCTACGCTGAGGACAGTTCCTCACTACATGGCCCTGAACACCATAATCAAAACAAAGCAGCGGATGTATCGGACACTTAACTTTGATGTGTCTGGTATGACCACATGCATGACATCCTCTAGAAAAACCACTACATAACCCAGTATGTCTCTTCCCACACTGCTGACAATCGTCTGACATCTATGTCTGTGATATATACTGTTGTTGGGATTAGGAGAAAGAAGAACCAAATGATTTTATTGAAGCCTGAAATAACTGATCAGATGCCGCAGTCCTAGCTCTTTTGAGTGATGACATCAATGAAGTAGTGAAACCTAATAGTGCCTGCTCGCGCTTCTGCGCACTCATGAATGCCTCCTCAAGAGTCTTATAGTTCTGCATCTCAACAAACTCTTTAATTTAAGCACAAAGCCCAGTCACAAACATATCTACCCTCGTCTCCTTGCCTAGTGAACATCTCGTCACAAACTGGGATTTCTCCCTGAAGATCGCCTCATAATCCTGAATCGTAAGTCCCTCCTGTCGCAGAGACAAGAACTATCTCTCGATCTCTCTAGTCAAGTCGGATGGACAGTACTGATCCTGAAATCTCTTCCTGAACTAAGACCAATTCATCGTCCCTACCAAATCAGAACCAATAGCCCTCGTTGGGTTCTTCCACCATGTCAGCGTTGCACCCACTAACATCCCTGCAGCATACTCTACCATATCAGCCTCCAGACAGTGGCTCAAGCGAAATGCCTATTCTGAGCACTCCAGCCACTCCAGAGCCTTCACTGGCTCTATAGTCTCATCAAACTCAGTCGCCCCAGAACCCTTAAAGGACTTGAACGAATCGTGGTCAGAACATCGTCTACCCATCTCAGTCCCCACAAAATTGCCCCCACCAGTACGTGCGGATGCTATATGATTGCTCGCATCAGATTGAGAAGCATCAATCAGATCACGAATCTCCTGAAGGCTCTGCTGCATTTACGCACTACTCGCATCCATTATATCTCATATATATCGAGTCATGTATCTCATCATCCAAGTCTCACGAGGGGTTAGCGGCCCTCCCTCGGGTCCGATATCATCATTCAAGTCATAATCATCCTCACGCCCTCCATCGGTATGTTCGATATCCTCTGACTCTACAACAACTCGCTCCTCGTGCGGAATACTGTGGCTTTCTTCTTCAGCCATGGTGCTGAAATTAAATTTATGAATTAAATTAAAATTGTCATACTTGATTAATTTTTGGTTTGCTCATAAGGGTATACCTTTGTATAATTATGAAGTTTACAGTTAAACCCTATCTTAGCCGTACCCAATTTCATAAGGCCATCAGGATAGAGTTTACCTCGTACAATCATAACTTACACTACTAGTGATCTTACAGTTTAAGACTAAGCACCAAACAAGTACTTAATTCACTTAAACCAAACCTGTCTCTAATAATTTAAACGCTCCATTCTAATAGCGCGGCGTGATGAGCCGTAGTTGTGGCCCGTAGAAATAACTTTAAATCTAACTATTAGCTTAGCGAAGTAAGGGTCGAATCCGCAGGGAGTGCGTATGTGAATTAGGGTTAATTAGCTACTTTCTTTAGTTTATTAAAAGCAATTAAATTGTGAATTGAGTGATTTGTTTGAAATAATGATTACGACTAATTTAGAACTAAAATTAACGGCAAGCAACTAGTTCATTGATTAACAAAGCAATTTAAAGATAACTATCTACGGAATCACTAGGGCATAAGTTATCCACTTGAATTTCATGCAACGATCCCATAGACATAATCAATTATGTAGTTACATTAATCATAAATACTTTAACCGATAAATCTCGGCATAGCGTATGCAATATTAATTACTTGTCTTAATCCCTACAATAATGGACTCGACACAACTAATAATACCACTATGAACTATCTTGCTTTTACCAATCAAAACATTTACTCACAATAGTAACAGAATGTGTATCATTTGAATTACACATAAAATATTCAAGAAACACGAAATACATCAAAACATAAAGTGAAATTCAAGAATGTAAAACTTTGCGGTAGATCCTCCGCAAACGGCTATGGTGGTTTAGTCGCTCATCGTGTGCTCTTCACCGGGGATGGTTGGAGGCATCATTGTAGGCTTCAACGGGTGCAATCCACCGTCTTCGTAATCAGATCGTGAATAAACTCCGGCAGGGCTTCGTCACTTTTTTCAACACTTCGGGACTCTCTCCAAACGACCATTATGGACCTCTATTTATAGAGGAGGTGGAAATTAGGGTTTTAGGCTCAAAAACACGTCTGCTGCCATTTCACGCCGCACCAGCGTAGGCCTGTGCCCCCCCTGCGCTGGGGGTATGGGCTGGGCTGCACTGGAAGTGCTCTCTAACTATGAAATCTTTTGTTTTGCAGCGTAGGGTGGCGTAGGCCTGCACCCCCTCTGGACGATCGGTTTGCACTGAATTTTCTCGAGCTGCTTCCATTTGACTTCTTGACCCTATAACACAAATTTGGTGTAATAATACGAAAGTTACGAAGCATCAGTGCTTAAAATGAGCCTATTACGATAACAAAACACATAAAATTATAGTTCTATCAAACCTCCCCAACTTAACTCTTGTTCGTCCCCGAACAAGCCGTTGGAATCAAAACTATCTATGTACCGGGTATATACTAGCAGTTTGTCTAGAAATTCTAAGTTAAGCTAGTCTTCGCAATAATGCGTTAAAACTTTTATTATGTAACCAAAGACATTTTCAGTTAAAATATATTTTCCTTAGAATTTATATAATGTATCTCACTCTTGTAAATTACCCTTTTAGCTCAAGGTTACGAAACTTAAAACACGTGGGTCTTTTGACCATCTTTTCCCTGTATTCATGTTTACGACAAAATTTTTCTTTTTTAATGTCATGCTTATATCTATAATTTTCTAATTCAAGTTATCTAGCTGGCCCATATAACGAGATTTAGGTCAATCACTCCCAAATCAGATGGTTTTAGGGGATTAGGCATGAGTGGTACCCCAAGGACTTAATTTCCCGAACCATCTAAACAATAATTGAGTCGTTTTTAGGCTAAAAACGTGCTTAAGCTCTCCCCCTTATTGAATGAGTTTTCCAAAATCTTTTGACACATTACTTATATTTAAGCCTTAATATAATTTAACCTACTTGAATTTGCTTTACATAACAAAAATGTTAACTATTATTACGACTCTTTTCTTAAAGATAGAGTATCCTGTCAAAACTAGCTAATTCCATAGTACATATATTTTTTATTTATCATCATTTTCCACGGCCTGATCGGCAAACAAGACTCAATCGGGGAAGGCATCAAAAACTATATAAACATTAAAATCTAGAAAACGACTCGGCTAAGAATAAAAATAAACACTACTAAAAATAAAGAAATTAAATGCAACTACGAATCTACAATAAACAAAAGAAAAATACAGAAAATAAAGAACAGAGAACAAGGAAAGATAGTACCCGATCATCAAAATAGAGGAGGAGGAGGAGGAGGACCAAAGACGCTGCTGAAGAAATCTCCATACGGGCCTTGATCTGTGGGGTTTTGTGGTAGATGTGGATACAAGTGAATGGGGACCTGATCTAGTAAATCTTGTCTGCCATGTGCCGGATAGCGCTGATAAGTATCTACGGCAGGGTCAGAGGACAGGTAGTTGGGCATAGTATAATCAACATATGATTGATATGGCAAACCGGCTAGGGAATCCTCATGATGTCGGACTCCCTCCCAGTACGCGCAATAATGGTGCTGGTAGAAGGCATTTTGATATACCAAGGCTCTCTGCCCATCCTGAATCCTATCTACTCGGTCATGTAAATGATCAACCCTATCATAAATATGGGTCATTCTCCCATTCGTCTCATCCAACCTCTGGGTCACGTCCTCACGAAACTCACCTTGACCCACCACGAGGTCGTCTAACCGCCGCATAACGTGGTTAAAATCAACATCGTCATTGCCTCGACTGTGCGAGATAAACGCCCCTCTGTTAGGCTCTTCGGGCCGAACCTCTTCTTCATTCGCGACCTTCTGCTCTCTCTCTCTCTCTCCTCTCATCCTCTGTGTAACTCTCGATTTACGAATGATTTGTTTCTTTGTCGTATATCTCAAACCCCTCATCGACTTCCCTAAAGACAAAGGTGGGGAACATGGCGGCCGTAATATACGTCGCCGAAACTGGGGAAGCAAGGGAATCGGGTGAAAGTGCACCCATCCTCTCAAGAAATTTAGTGATCGACCATCCGTGAGGGATGATCGTCTTCTCTCTCTCTCTCTCTCTCTCTCTCTCTCTCTCTCTCGTATCGTACATCGCCCAGATATCATTAATGACTGTCCATGCGAAGGACAGTCTGGGCTTCCCCTTGAGAATGACGTAAAGAACCGTGATGTCCCTATGTATAACCTTAGACAGGTCACTATCTCGTGGCAAGATGTTATTCATAGTTATCTTGTGAAGTATCTTGCATCTCGGGGACAAATCCTTCCTATTGTAGGAAGTGGAAGCCTCTGCTTCATCGACGGTTTGGTTAAACACCTTACACACCTGCTCCAGCCACTCTCCGGACCAGGTTATATCAGTAAAGGCCATTTGGGCCTCAGATTTGTACTCATACCCGCATTGGGTAGACCCTTCGTTGCCTACCCCAGTATCTAAATTAAAAAAATTGGAGAAGGATTCGAGCATCCATCACCACATCCCTACCATGGACGGTGCCTATTAACCTTAACTCATTATATGTGTTACCTGTCTCCCTCCGCAGAGTAGAGATCCACTCTACAACATTGGCCTGCTGAATCAGTGGGCCGCCTAGATCAAACACACCCTCCCAACCCAAGAAATCAAAAGGATATGGAATCCCATAAACCTCAAAATCTGACCTCCTAACCCTCTTTTCTACTAACAGTCGGTTAGAATATTTCTTGTAAAGAAATAATTGGGGCCTAATTTCATCGGGGTGATGGGATAACAATTGGTTGGGGGTCCAGTCTACTAGCACATTAACGTGTTGAGTTCTTTGGCATGTTCTTCTTGCCATCTACAAATTGCAAATCAATCAAATATGTATGAGATAAATTAAACAATGTAACCTATAATTACATTTTTCACAATTACGCTCAATATGTTTAGATGCATATATATAAACTTTACTCTCAATTTTGCACAACTCTTATATATATTCTATAAATTGCAATCATTTTAAGTACTAAACATGTATTTCATTTATCAATAAAAATCCATTTAGCACATAAAATGTATTTTCTAGTTAATTACCCAAACTTTATAAATTATAACCTATATGCACATTTTGGCAACCAACTTTATAAATCCAACTTTTTCCTAGAAATTAATCATGGCAAATTAACTACAATTAGCAACTAAGCATATGTCTCAACATACATATATCAAGATTATCACCACATTTATGCAGTTTAACATACTTTGACTCTAAAAAGTCAAAATCACCATGAAAACTTCATGGATGACCATGAAGCTCAAACTCTCATTTTGCTCAAAAAGTATGAAATAATTTGCATTTTAACCATAAAAACACTAACTTTGATGATTGAAAGCTTAAATACGGTAGAAATCTAACTTTTTCTTCACCCACTTCTACACCCAAACATTCTTCAAAATGGATGAAAATACCCACAAAGAAGTGATTTTTAGCTTGGATCTTTGTTATATATGGTAGTTTGAGTGTTTTGGAACTTGGATTTGCAATTTTTAGCACAAAAATGAGGTAGCCGCACTTGAGCCGTAGGGTGAATGAGTTTTAGGGTTTGTGAAAATGAAGAAGGAGGCTAACTCTGCAATATAAACCCGATGGGGCGTAGGCTGGGCGTAGCCCTGCGCCCCCCTGCGCCCATGATTTCGAACTTTTGATTTTTTACTGGTTTTTGATACGCGGGGCAGCATATCCTTCTTGTTTGTGATAAAAAAAATATGGTCGAAAATTTTTTGTGGAGGCTAAATTAATTAATTAATCATTATCAGAACCTACCCTCCCTAACTTAGACCTTTGTGACGTCCTCGTCACATTTAAGTACTAGAATCACTTAAATAATGAGAGATATATTGGCACACATTCCTTGCTTGAAAATAAATTCAAATAATCTCAAATAAACTTAAATAAATTCAACTAAATTCAAACTCAAACTTTTAATTATAATATCACACCACACTTTAAAATAAAAATAATCAATAGAAAAGATAATAAAGTACGGTTACAATCAGGAATCACACCATATCAGAAATTAAACAACCAAAATAAAACTTAACGTCTCTCACGCAAATCCAAACCAAACATACTTTCGCAAATAAAAATTTAAAACTCTTTCGGAGGTATGACGACTTCTTCTAGCTCAGCCACATTCAATTGTATGTTTGTCAGCCAGTCGGAGTATTCTTGAAACATTTGATCCGCCTTCTTTTGTCCCTCTTGAAGTTTCTCGATATCTTTTAGCAAATCTTTGTTCACGTTAAGCAGGCTAGTCATGACGTCCTTCAGAATATCGATTTGAGACCTCAATAAATTCACAATTGACACTCTTTTCCATGGCCTCTTGTCATCCTCGTCCACCTCCATCCTAGCTTTTCCTTTGTTGTTTTGTCTCTCCTCTGGGTACTCGGGGGAAATAAATGGGATCAGGTTTAATCTAGAAGTTTTAGGGCAGTTAATTTGGTAACCTAGGTGGGTTCTCTAAAATACTAACCCTAACATTGTAAGCTTCGTGAACTAGATCTCATTAGGGTTAAGGTACTTAATCGGTAGCTGTTCCAACACTGCTTTCTCTATAATAAAAAGCTCAGATAACATTCTGCAGTGTGGATAGTTTGTCCCTTGACACATCACATTACATTCCCACAGATTTTCCATTATAATGTACCCTAGAGATATGGTCTGGTATCCAGTCATCAGTGCATGGACTAATAGGATCTCTTGGTGTCTTATAGTGGTCGTGTCTTGGTGTCTGGGAAGCAAGTTAAAAACAAAAAACTCCACAGCACGTTGGCTAGTAGGCACAAGTGTCCCCTATTAAAATTAATGTAGGCTCGTGCATCTTCTATTGACATCCCAAAAAGCGTCACTATCATCTCTACCCATTTCTTAGCCCAACCGTTAATCTTTCGCGCTCTACCCCCTTGAATGTCCAGAGATGACCAGAATTCTAGGCCGTGGAATATCATTATCTATACCAAACTCCTCACACAGCTTCTTCCTAGAGATTGTCACTCTCCTATTTCCCACTATGCCCGTTAACTCAAAATCATGCTCCTCATATCCGTCTGCTCTCCGAACAATGGCTAACCACTGCTGGATCAGACTAGTGTGGATATAGGACAGTCCCACTGTATTGCTTTTGCCCACCCCACCCTCTCGAAACACTCTAAAATTTCAAAACCCTCGAAGTCGGGTTCTTTCAAAGTTCGCTCAATATGGAATCTAGGTGGTTTACCATTATTGGTGTTTGGGGGACTACGGGAAATTCCGCATTGAGAGGTGTCTCAAAACGGACATTCTTAGGGTCATGAGTTCTCATCCTAGGAGTTCAACAAAAACGGTTATTTACGTAATTATTGTCGTTAGCGTTATATTGGCATGACACCTACAATTGAAAACGTGGAGAAATAGGATATTAAATATGGGTTATATAAATGATAATGCATGAATAAATAAAAACCCTTTTTCATTAAATGAACTAATCCTAATTCTCACCAACAATGTGAGCCAAAACTAACTCTATTAATGCATGAACTTTAATAAATAATAATTTGGGTTATATGCCAAAAATAGCAACATCTTTTTGTAGTTTTACCGTTTATACCCACATTATTTATTTTTTATCATTAATAGCAACAACTTTTGTATTTTTTACCGATTATACCAACTTTTGACCTGGAAACCCGCAATAGTAGGTTTCCATCATTTAATACCAACAACTTTTATCTTTTAACCAATAATAGCAACAACGTTTTATATTTTAACAATAATAACAACGACTTTTAACTTTTTACCGATAATAAAAACATATCAAAGTAAAAAAGTTTTATCTTTAACTAATCATTACTTTAAAGAAACTAAATTTATGAAAATCGAAATAAAATCAAATAAGTTCATAATCCATTTTTTTGTTTAAATTTTGTTAGAAATAAATCAAATGCAATGTGTACCTATAAAAGAGATGAAAAATATGTTTTCTATAGACATTAAAAAATGAAGATTATTTTGATATGTCATATTCATGCATAGCCTAGTTTTATAGGTATGATAGGGACGACCATTTAAGTGTAACATGACAACGTGAAACTCAAATTTTTTTGTATAAGATGTCATAGAAATATAATGTGCACATTATGTTACATTTGTATTCTTTTTTGGATACTTAGTTCAACACTATTTGCATTATTTATTTATTTAATAAATAAATGAATAATATTATAAATAATTATGATCTAATCATAGATAATTAATTATTTGAACGTCGTTTGATTTTCATAAATTTAAATCATATATAATCATCCATAAAATAAAGGGATATATCTTTTAAATATTACCATTTTATGTATCAAATAAATAAAGGACTAATCATCCATAATTAGATCATAATTATTTATTATTATTCATTTATTTATCAAATAAATAAATAATGAAAAATATTGTTGTAAGAAGTATCCAAAAAATAATACAAATATAGCATAATGTGTTCATTATAATTCTGTGACATCTTATAGAAAATGAATTGAGTTTCATGTTGTCATATTAAACCTAATTGGTCGTCCCTATCATACCCCTATAAGGCTATGTATGAAAATATGGCATATCAAAATTAGGAGTGTGCAAAAAAACCAAAAACCAATCTGAAATCGAAAAGACCAAGAAACCGGAACCAAAAAACCAAACCGTTTGGACTTTGAATTTTCAAAACCAAAAATTTTGGTTTGGTTTCGGTTTGGAGGTCAAAGTAAACCGGAAAAAACCAGACCGAACTGAAGTTTTATGATTTTAAAATTTATTAATACCATTCATTCGTTACATTTCTTCATTTAAGTTTTTTATTGAAAGTTTTAACTTTTCATTGTCTAAATTTCATATGAGACTAAATATCACTTTGAACATTATGATGATTATTATTGTTGTATTATTATTGCATTTGTATGTTTTTATAGTTTTAAATGATAAAATGATTTAATGACTAAATTTTGTTTGTGAAAGAATGCATTAAATGTTATATATTTTTATTTTATGTATCCATATATATGTTTATTCGAATATATATAGACTATATATATGTATATGTGTGTGTATGTTTTGATTTTAGAAAGAAAGAATTGAAATTGAAACCCATGACAAAGAAAAACCGAAACCAGACTGAAACCGAAATAAAAACCAAAAAATCAAATCGTTTAAAATCCAAACCGAACAGTTTCTTGAATATAGAAACCGATGTTTCGGTTTGGTTTTTGGTTTTTTCCAAAAACCGATCCATGCTCACTCCTAATCAAAATAATCTTCATTTTTTAATGTCTATAGAAAACATATTTTTTATATTTTTATAGGCACACATTGCATTTTATTTATCTCTAACAAAATTTAAACAAAAAAATGGATTATGAACTTATTTTATTGTTTTTCGATTTTCATAAATTTAGTTTCTTTAAATAATGATTAGTTAAAGATAAAAAAAATTTATATTTTTATTATTGGTAAAAAGTTAAAAGTCGCTGCTATTAATGGTAAAAATAGAAAACGTTGTTGCTATTATTGGTAAAAATATAAAAGTTGTTGGTATTAATGGATGGTAACCTGCTATAGCAGGTTTCCAGGTCAAAAGTTGGTATAATCGATAAAAAATACAAAAGTTGTTGCTATTAATGATGAAAAATATAAATAATGTGGGTATAAACGGTAAAACTACAAAAAGTTTTGCTATTTTTGGCATATAACCCTAATAATTTGAACAATTAAAATAACCATTAGACAAAACTTTTTCAAAATATTAAAAGTAAAGCATATTCGGAAAAAAACTATGATTTTTAATAAAACTTTTGCAAAAAAATATATTTGTATGAATTGTATGAATATGTAAAATTATATTTAACCATTTTGCAATAAAAATAATGTACCCAAAAATTTCATCCCATGCATGCATGATAAATCTATAAAATCTAGTACAGAATGAAGCTAGGGGCATTAGGAAGAGTATACCTTCGTAATTCTTGAGAAAAATTAGCACCAGATTGAAGAATTGACGTAAAACGGCGTTATTTGAGAGGTTTTAGGCTTTAAAAATCGCAAATCGCTGCTCTAAAGTCTAGTTTTAGGGTTTATGGCGTTTGGGGCATAGGATTCTGTTTTTATAAGAATTTCAGCGCGTTGGGGTGTAGGCCTGCGCCCCTGTGTTCGGGCCTCCAAATTTTTGATCTGGGGCGCGCACAAGTCTCTAAACCCATTTCTTCAATTTTTAAAATTTTTACGGGCACTCTCCCGAACTTACGATATTAAATCGGGTTAAAATAATTCAGTTTGCGTGCTTAAAAAGCTAATTTCTGACGTGGGGTTTCCTACTCTTTACTTAAATCTACAAACAACTAAAGTTGAGAGGAGAAACCCTCCCCAACTTAGCTGGGCACATAAAACTAACACATAAATTAAAAATAAAACACTTAAA
Organism: Centrapalus pauciflorus; assembly: GCA_020465985.1. NCBI lineage: Eukaryota > Viridiplantae > Streptophyta > Magnoliopsida > Asterales > Asteraceae > Centrapalus > Centrapalus pauciflorus. The sequence continues at coordinate 451,348 of JAANYP010001713.1, read as the reverse complement.
CAAAATAGAATTTAATAATCAAGTAATCCACCTCTTCGTAGGGAATTGCACTTAGCACGTGCAACAAGCCGTTAAACCACTCGGTATCCTGAGTGGACGAGTGTTGTCTCGTGAGGGTTTCAATAAACACACCCACAAAGTTCTCTGGGTTGCCTCCCAGGAAGCGCTAAGTTTTACATTTTTAGCCAGACGTAACGCTCCTATACTAGCCTATCTAACTTTTGGATCTTCTAGTCTTATGAGTTCAGAGACTAGCATATTATTGGTGGCGCCCATTGAACATATATTTTTAGTCTATGTCTATTGACTTTAAATGGTTCACCACCTTTTGGGTCCTAAATTTCTACCACACCATGTGGGTAGACGTCAGTTACTATATATGGACTTGTCCGTTTGCTTTTTAATTTACCAGGAAAGAGTTTAAGTCTTGCGTTAAACGACCACACCTTGTTTGCCTTGGTAAATATTTTATTTTTCAACGATTGATCGTGAAAAGCCTTAAATTTTTCTTTATAGATTTTTGCACTTTCATAGGCTTCGCTACGAATCTCTTCCAATTCATTTAATTGGAATTTTCTATCGACACCAGCATCATGTAAATTAAAATTAGTATTTTTAATTGCCCAAAGAGCTCGGTGTTCCAGTTCAACTTGAAGATGACACAACTTACCGTATACAACTCGATATGGGGACATACCAATTGGTGTTTCAAATGCAGTCCTGTATGCCCATAGAGCATCCTATAGCTTTTGTGACCAATCCTTACGATCTGATCTCACTGTTGTTTCTAGGATTCTCTTGATTTCTCTATTAGAAATCTCAACTTGTCCGCTAGTTTGCGGATGATAAGGTGTTGCTATTCGATGATTAACTCCGTAATGTTTAAGGAGTTTTCCAAAATGTTGATTTTTAAAATGTGACCCTCCGTCACTGATTATAGCTCTCGGGATACCGTGGCATATAAAAATATTTTTCTTTACAAATTTGCAAACTACCCGATTATCATTGTTTCTTGTAGCTTATGCTTCCACCCATTTGGAAACATAATCTACCGCAACCAAGATATATTCGTACCCGAATGATTTAGGGAAAGGTCCTATAAAATCAATTCCCCACACATCGAATATTTCGACAATTAAAATCGGGGTCATGGGCATTTCATCCATTTTTGCAATGTCGCCTGTTTGGTGGCATATTGTGCATCCTTTTACAAATTCATAGGCATCCTTAAATATTGTGGGCCAGAAAAACCCACACTGCAATATCCGGTGGCCAGTTTTCTTGCACTGAAATGGCCACCTCATGAATATGCATGGCAGTGTTTAAGAATATCTTCATGTTCGGAATCAGGGACACAACGTCTCATGATTTGATCCGCACCTATCTTAAATAAATCTGGCGTATCCCAAATGTGTTGCCTTGCTTTAGCATAGAAATATTTTCTCTGTTGTGAGTTCCAATACTCTGGAAATCTTCCCGATACGAAATAATTAACTAAATTCGCAAACCAGGGAATTTTGAAAATTGATAATAATTGTTCATCATGGAAGGAGTCCCTGATTTGATCATTTGAGTCTGTTGGGATCATTTGGAGTCTAGATAAGTGATCGGCAACAACATTTTCTGTGCCTTTCTTGTCCCTAATTTCTAAACTAAATTCTTGCAACAGAAGGATCCACTGAATCAATCGAGGTTTGGCATCCTTCTATGCCAACAAATGCCTTAAAGCGTTGTGGTCTGAGTACACAATTACTTTTGCCCCCCCCCCCCCCCCCCCCCCCCCCAAATATATTATCTGAATTTATCTAGGGCAAATACTACGGCTAACAATTCTTTCTCTGTAGTTGTGTAATTTATTTGTGCCTCATTAAAAGTTTTACTTGCATAGTAAATAACCACTTGTTTTTTCTCTAATCTCTGGCCTAATACAACACCTACTGCATAATCACTAGCATCACACGTGATCTAAAAAGGTTGAGACCGATCTGGAGATTGCAGAATTGGTGCTTCAGTTAATTTCGATTTAACTTTTTCAAATGCTTGCATACAAGCTTTATCGAAATTAAACTCAACATCTTTTGCTAAAAGATTGCATAACAGTCTTGAGATTTCACTGAAATCCTTAATAACCCACCGATAAAAACCAGTGTGGCCTATGAATGATCTTATTCCTTTCACATTGGTGGGGGGTGGAAGTGAAGATATAAATTGGACTTTTGCATTGTCCACCTCCATTCCTTTTTCGGACACGATGTGACCTAAGACTACCCCCTCTTTCACCAAGAAATGACTCTTTTCCCAACTTAAAACTTAGTTGGTTTCAGTGCATCTCTTTAGGACTTTCTCTAAATGTCCTAGTTCGAATGCTTTATCGAATATGGAAAAATCATCCATAAATATCTCAAGAGAACCACCCACCATATCTGAAAAGATAGCCATCATACAAAGCTGGAATGTGGCGGGTGCATTACATAGACCGAATGAAATCCTTCGATAGGCAAAGGTGCCATGTGGAAAAGTAAATGTAGTTTTCTCTTGATCTTCTGGATGGATCGAAATTTGATTATATCCAGAATAGCCATCGAGGAAACAGTAGAACTTTTGACTTGCTAGTTTTTCCACAATTTGATCTATAAATGGCAGTGGAAAATGATCCTTAGAAGTAGCAGAATTTAGTTTTCTGTAATCGATACATATTCTCCATCCAGTTACAGGGCGAGTAGTTATCTTTCCTCCATCTTCGGTGTCAATGACTGTGATCCCAGACTTCTTGGGCACAGTTACAGGGCGAGTAGTTATCTTTCCTCCATCTTCGTTGTCATATCTGACTCTGATCAGATATGAGGTAGATTATCCCAGCGTCCAACCATTTCAACACTTCTTTTCTAACTACTTCCCTTAAATTAGGATTTAACCTCCTTTGTGCATCCCGTGCTGGTTTAGCTTCTGGATCAGTAATGATTCGGTGCATACACAAGGTACGACTAATTCCTTTTAAGTCTGCTATAGTCCATCCTACTGCCTCTTTATATTTAACTAACACTTGCAGTAAGGCTTTTTGTTGTGCTTTGGTCAGATCTGATGAAATTATGACAGACAAAGTGTCACTCTGACCTAAGAAAGCGTATTTTAAATGAACTGGCTACTGCTTCAATTCAAGAACATGTGGTTGTTCTATTGAAGGCTTTGCTGATTGAAGCAAATTAATGGGCAACTTTTCAGTCCTATGGTTCCACGGCGGTTGTTTTGATTCTAGCATGGATTCCATGACTACCTCTAATTCATTACACTCGTGAGAATTCATTTTAGCTATGTCATGCTCAGTAACGAACTATGTTGTTGCGCTAATTCGTTCACCATATCAATCAGATAACACTCTGAATCAATAGCAGCGACATTCGAAGTATTAAACACATTTCATATCAGTTTACGATTACCAAACGCAATGTCTACGGCTCCCGTTCAACAATTAATTTGAGCATTAATTGTAGCTAAGAAAGGTCTGCCTAGGATGATAGCTGGTTGATTGTATCGTATAGAACTTTCTGTGTCCAGGACTAGAAAATCTACTTGATAATAAAAATCCTCAACCGTTACTATAACGTCTGATAGAATACCCCTTGGGCATTTGGTTAACTGATCTGCCAGCTGTAAGATTATATCAGTCGTCTGTAACTGGCCTAGATCATGTTTGTCAAACAAATTTCCTAGTAAATTATTAACACTAGCTCCAAGATCAAGCAGTGCCTTTTTATCTGCACATTGCCAAATGTCACTTGAATCAAGGGAGATCCAGGATCTTTAGCTTAGGAGGCAAAGAACTAGAAACTACTACACTTAATTGTTCAGTCAGATTGATCTGCTTAGGAAGCGAGACCTTGAACTTTCTCTTTTGTGTGCAAATATCTTTTAAGAATTTGGCATAAGAGGGAACTTGCTGAATAACCTTGATCAAAGGAACATTGATCTTAACTTGATTAAACAAATCCCACAAACCCTCTGGTTGTGGGCCTCTTTTGCCATAGGGAGAAGATTTAGGATTTTTTAAAGCAGGCGGGTAAGGAGGAGGAGCTGTTGTGTCCTGATCCTTAACCGCCTCCCCAACATTGGGAGTTGGAATTTCTGCTTTAGTCAGTTCCTTGAACATGACTTTCTTGGAAATCTCATCTTTTGGATCCTTTTTTTCCTTCATACACGACCTCAGTGTCGGTATCTTTTTCTGCCTCTTGCTTTTTAGGCATCTCAATCTTGTTATCTATTTCTGTACCACTTCCTTAGGGTAGTTACCTTAGATACTTCATTCACTTCATTTATTTCATGCTTTTTATCTTTGTTATGACCATGTGAAGGTTTGGGAACAGTATTGCTAGGACGCTTTCCCTCTTCTCATCTCGTGAGCGACTCAACTATCTGACCCATTTGGCGACTCAACATCTCCATGGTCTTCGTACTAATAGCTGACTATTGCTTCATAAATTCTGCAAACTCTGAGAATTGCCAAGAAGTCATGTTCGTTTCCACTTGGAAATGAGGTTGATCACGTTGATCATGTTGGTTTGACTTATAGTATCGCTCATCCTTAGTAGCAGAGGTAGATCACGTTGGTTTGATCAGTTGATCACGTTGGTTTGATAAGTTGATCCATTTTCTTACCTAACTCTGAAATTTCACTCTTAACCTCACGTTTCCAGGCATTATCTATGCCCATAACCTGAACTCCTATGTTGTTCTCAGAACCAGCTTGAACCTTGAGACCTTTACCGAGTTGATTTAATAACTCCCAAGCCTCATCGTCTTCTTTCGCTAAAAACGTGCCTCCAGTGGCAGCAATAATCATGTTGCGACTCTCTTGACTCACACCATTGAAAAATGTTTTGATAAGCATCCATTTATGTACTTAATGATGTGGACAAGCTCTCAACAGTTCATTCATACGATCAAATGCTTCGTAGAACCGTACACCGGTTTTTTGTTTAAACCCAGTAATTTCCTTTCTTTTCACAGTGGTTTTACTAATGGGATAGTATCCATTGAGAAATTTTCTTTTCATTTGATCCCATGCCGTGATGTTATAGGTCGGTAGCGACACGAACCAATTTTTCATTTTCGCTTTCAACGAGAAATGAAATAATCGAAGTTTTAAACCGTCGGTGGTTATACCTCGAACATGGTTTACTTTACAAATAGCCGTAAACTCAACTAAATGCTCATAGGGTTCCTCACTTGGTATCCCTCGGAAAATAGGAAGATTTTGGAATAATTGAGGACGAACTTTGGGTTCGTTCTCATTTTCAGGGTAACGAATAGGCGAAGGGTCGAGCACATCACCAGGGCGGTGATGTGACTCAACCGTCCTTCTCGTGGTTCACACATCCCAGCGACTATACGCTGCGGTTCTTCTTGTTCATGATTTCTTTGCGAAATCGGAACCTCTAAAGTAAAAATTTCTTCCTCTCGCTTGTTTTCGTTCTCCGTAGGCGTCCGCTGATCGCTTAAATTCTCCGTGATTAATCTTTGTTGTTTTTGTATCCTGACAGTATTTTGATGAGACTTAGTTACTTTTCAGGTTCGAATTGTAGCGGCAATCCTCTGGCCGATCGACGTGTATGCATAAACTATTAAAACTTTAAATTAAATTACTTAATTACACTAATTATATTTTTGGAGGTAAAGTAGAGGACTACAATTACCTTTTTGAATTTTTTTTAATTTTTTATGTGATTTTTTAATAACAGGAAATTAAAGACTAAAATAATTAAACTAAAGTTCTTAAAACTTAAACTAAAGTCAAAACTAACTTCTAGCTCTAACTAACGTTACCACTCCCCGGCAACGGCGCCAAAATCTGATAAAGCGGTCGTTGTGGCCCGTAAAAATAACGTTAAATCTAACTATTAACTTAGCGAAGTAAGGGTCGAATCCGCAGGAAGCGCGTATGTGAATTAGGGTTAAGTAGCTAGTTTCCTTAGTTTAGTAAAAGCAATTAAATTATGAATTGAGTGATTTGTTTGGAATATTGATTACGACTAATTTAGAACTAAAATTAACGGCAAACAACTACTTCATTGATTAACAAAGCAATTTAAAGATAACCATCCACGGAATCACTAGGGCATAAGTTATTACCCACTTGAATTTCATGAAACGATCACATAGACATAATCCATTACGTAGTTACATTCATCATAAATACTTTAACCGATAAATGTCGGCATAGCGCATGCAATATTCATTACTTGTCTTAATCCCTAAACTAATGGACTCTGCACAACTAATAATACCACTATGAACTATCTTGCTTTTACCAATCAAAACATTTACTCATAATACTAACCGAATGTTTATCATTTGCATTACACATAAAATATTCAAGAAACGCGAAATACATCAAAACATAAAGTGAATGTTGGGAAATAATCTAAGTATGTCAAGCTGTTAGTTAGGATTTCTCAAACTGTTAGTTGTATTTCTGTGTAATTACAAAGCTCGAACTGCTAGTTCAAAAGTTCAAGCTGCCAAAGTCGAAGTTCAAGCTGCTCAACAGAAAGATAACAGAAAGTGCTACAAATCAGGAAGTGATAAATATTTCAAGATTTGAAGATCTTCCAAAGATACCCACTACAAGAGAAATCACAGTTCGTCAAGGAAACAAATCAGAAGGCCATAAATAGAGTAGACTAGGTCTTTCTCATGTAATTTTCGGTGCCAAAGAATTCATATTGTAATTGCATTCTGATTAAGTTTCTAAAGCCTCTAAGGTTGAAAAACCCTAAGAACAGTTTGTGTTCTTCGTCTAATCAAACATATTAGAGGTGATTGTAATCATAGTTTGATAATATAAAGATTTCGATATATAATTGTGTTTATTTGATTGTCTGTTCTTTATTGTTCTGAAAGTTTTCTTAAAACAGTTAAGTGTTATTCCGCAAACTTCTTAATTGAACTTTGATTCAAAACAAGGTTATTGGTTTAACTCTGATTTATTCAAACCAGTTAATCTTAGGTGATTTAGATCTTGACAAGTGGTATCAGAGCCACAGGTTCTGTTTTTATTCTTTACTTTCAAAGTCAAAATCTTTCATCTTAAAGTATTTTAAATCTTTTTCTGCAATGGAGATTGATGGCAGCAGTAGTGGATCTGGGCAAGGACTTAAAGTGCCAATGCTCAAACCCACTGAGTTCGAGATGTGGAAACTCAGGATTCAACAGCACATTCAATTTATTGATTATGCCCTATGGGAAGCTGTTGAAAATCCTCCTGTAGTTGATCCATAACTAGATGTTGAAGGCAAACCAAAAAGAACACCGCCAAAAACTGAGATTGAAAGAAAGGCTAGAATGAATGAAGTCAAGGCTCTCACTATTTTTTTACAGATAGCCATTCCTAATGCTTATCAACATCAGTTTAAAAAATTCTATACTGCTCATTCTCTATGGCTTGCTTTAGAGAAAAGATTTGCTGGCAATGCTAGCACAAAAAGAAACCAAAAAGATCTTTTAAAACAGCAGTATGAAAATTTTTCTGGTGGAAAGAATGAAAACCTTACTTAAATCTTTGATAGGTTTAATAAGTTGATAGGTGAATTGGAGAGTGCTAAGGTCAGCCTGGATCAAGATGAAGTAAACAAAAAATTCCTTAGATCTCTTGGTGAAGAATGGACAATATATGTTGCACAATGGAGAACAAAGGACACTCTAGATAAAATAGAGTTGGATGATCTCTACACAGATTGAGAGTGTTTGAGTCTGAAATTGAAAATAAAAAGAATCTCTTTTCTTATAATCAAAACACTGCTCTTGTATCATCTGCATCAAATGATTAATCAAATTGCTGTGATTCTTTTTCAGGGACTGATGGTAACACTTCTGAGGTTCATTATGAGGCATTTCTTGCAAGTGATGGACTATTTGCTCTTAATTCTGAAGACCTTGAACAAATCCTTCCAGATGATCTAGAAGAGATGAACCTGAAGTGGCAACATGCCATGTTGACCATGAGGGCTAAAAGGGTCCTTAAACGAACTGGCAGAACAAACTTTCAAGCCAGAACAGAAGGCAAGCCAGCATTTGACAAATCAAAAGTTGAATGTTTCAATTGTCACAAACTTGGACACTTTGCTAGAGAGTGTAGATCACAAGGTCAGCAGCCACCAAGACCCCAACAAACCAGTCAAACACAATCCTCACAGGCTCTTATTTCTCAAGAAGACACTGTTTTTTACTGGAGTGACCAAACAGAAGAGGAGTTTCAGAATCAAGCTCTCATGGCAGAAACTACAACTGTTACTTCCACTGAACTACCATCTGAGGTAAATACTAAACTCTGCTCCCAAGCATGCAAAAATATGGTTAAAAAGTATAGAGATCATAATGAAAGCATGTGTAAAACTCTAGCTAAGATGGAAGAGAGGAGGTATGAGTATATGCAGGCAATAGAGGATCTTGAAAAATAGATCAATGACTATAAGGACAATGAGATTCAGATGGGACATGATAGAACATATCATGAGTGGGAGAAAAAGGAACTAGAAGAGAAAATAAAGACCTTAATAAGAAACTAGAAGAGGCTGAACAGAAGGTGTTAGAAGCTCACAAGAAAGTAGAGTCTATAAACATAGATTTGGGTAGCTTCAAGTTGGCCAATCAAAAGCTAGAACACCTAATGGAAGTCCAATTTAAAGATAGGGTAAAATCTCAACTCAATCCCAAGGAAGGACTAGGATATAATGCTACCCCACCTCCCTACAACAATAAATACATTCATCCTATGAGTGAAGTTGCTGATAGGCTTGTGAATGAACCATTAGATGAGAAGATGAAATCTGTAGATCCTATCCTTGAGGATACGCCTGAGCTGGAACAAGAATTAAATACTACTGAAGGCAGTAAAAGTGAGGAAACAGAGAGTAATTCCAAAACCATGAGTGAACCTATAGTAACTCCTGTTTCTAACCCTACTAGATCAGCAGCTTGAGGGAAGAAAACAACAGTTTGAAAAGAAAAGAGAAATTGAGTGAATACGCCCATGCTTCACATGTTTCTGTACCGTCTAACTGTAATGTTGCATCTTCTTCCAAGACAGATTAAAAGGGTAAAAATGTTCCAGTATGCACATGCCAAAAGCATGGTGTACAAAAGTTTCCCACACAGCAACAGGTAAGGGGAAATCAAAGGAACAAGAATCAGTTATGGTCACACAAAACTGGTTCCCCTATCAAAACAATCAAAAGATGTTTTCACTGTGGCAAGAAAAACCATCTGGCCAAGCACTGTTTATATAAACCAGTTGTTGAAAAACATACTGTGTTTCACAAACACGCCGTTTCACAAAAACCAAAAGTTTCAAAGTCCTCAAAACTTGTCACCCCAATTCCAAAGAATACAGTTGGCCACAGGTTCATAAAAGTTAACAAAAAGCAGCCTGTACACCAAAAACAAGCTTTAATGAAATCTAAATTGAGCTTGAAACATGTATGGTGTATCAAAGGCAAAAACACAGTTCAAACTGCTAATACAAAAGGTGGAACTGTTAAGTCAAAAGTTGGAACTGGCAGTGCAAAGTCTGAAGCTTCTGGCACTCAACATCCAGTTCCAACTGCTAAGTCAAAAACTGGAACTGATAGTGGATCATCTGAGACTGTTAAAGAAAAAGTTGGAAAGAACACCTGGACACCCCATCTCATAACTAAATACTCATCACAGAATCCACCAGTGGATCTCTCTAAGTTTAAAAAGACACAAGCAGTATTTAGTTATGTTAATGCACAAGGACAACCCAAAACTAACTTGGTTTGGGTTTACTCCAATACTAAGTGAGCTTTTTCTTGTGAAGGGAAACCACAAAAACAAAGATAAGACAATATGGCATGTGGATAGTGGGTACTCCAGGCACATGAAAGGCAATTTTGAATGCTTGTCAAACTTCAAAAGCTTTGAAGGAGGATATGTTGCTTTTGGTGGAAACTCCAAAGGAGGTTAGGTGACAGGTAAAGGTACTGTCAAAGCAGGTAATATGATATTTAATGATGTACTGTATGTTGAACAGCTGATGTATAACTTACTAAGTGTGTCTCAAGTGTGTGACAAACAGAACGTTGTTCAGTTCACAGACTCTGAATGCATTGTCCTATCCAAAGATTTTAAAATTCCTGAAAATCTTGTTTTACTAAGAACACCAAGAAAGGACAATGTCTACTGTTTGGACACAGAAAACTTATCCAAAACAAGTACTTTAAGCTGTTTAATATCCAAAGCTTCATTCAATGAGTCTGCTCTTTGGCACAGAAGGATGTGTCACGTGAACTTCAAATCAATGAATGCTTTTGTCAAAAATAACTTGGTAAGAGGTTTACCACAAAAGGAGTTCATATGTGATGATCATTGTGTAGCCTGCATCAAAGGCATGCAACACAAAACTTCTCATAAGGCCAAGGAAGTAAATTCAATCTCTTCTGCTCTTCATCTTCTTCATATGGATCTTTTTGGTCCAACTCCTGTTTTGAGTTTGAATAAACGAGCCTACTGTTTAGTCATTGTTGATGATTTCACCAGGTTTACATGGGTTTATTTTCTTAGGACTAAGGATGAGACTGCTGAGTTGGTCAAATCCTTTATTCTAAAAATTGAAAACCAATCTAACCTAAATGTAAAGGTGATTAGGTCCGACAATGGAACTGAGTTTAAAAATCAAATCCTAAACAGTTTCTGTGAGTCAAAAGGAATTGCAAAGCAATACAGTGCACCTAGAACACCACAACAAAATGGTGTAGCTGAAAGGAAGAATAGAACATTAATAGAGGCTGCTAGAACCATGCTAGCTGATTCCAAATTGCCCATGACCTTCTGGGCAGAGGCAGTAAATACAGCCTGCTATGTTCTAAATAGAGTTCAGGTGTTCATGCACTATCCTCCATACGAGTTATTTCATCATAGGATTCCCCTAGTGGCCTTCCTAAAACCATTTGGGTGTTCATGCACTATCCTGCATACTAAAACTCACTTAGGTAAGTTTTAGAGCAAGGCTGAAGAAGGATTCTTTGTAGGCTACTCCACACAGAGCAAAGCCTATAGATTTTATAACAGTGTATCTAAAGTTATTGAAGAGAGTGCCAATGTTGAGTTTAATGAAAATACTGCAAACATCAAAGGCATTGGTCCTGATTGGTTATTTGACTTAGATTCTCTAACAAAATCTTTAAGTTTTGATGAGTGTTTTGCAGGAATGGTTGGACACAATGATCAAACTGGTAACACAAATTCTCATGCTGCCAGCACAAAAGATCAGACTGTTGAAGATTCTGGTAGATGGGATGAGTACACTATTTTACCACTTCTTTCTTGTGATCCACCTGGAGTCCTGACTGACCAATTGGACAGAGGTACAGAGTCTGAGATGCCTCTTCCAAGTCCTGAAGTGACAGCTCCATCTAATAGGGAATCAGTCCCTACTTCTGATGAACCTGTTACTGAAGCAGAATCATCAAGTGCAGAAGGTGAGGACACCAATCTGGGGAGCTCAATTCAGATAGAAAGTGAACCTACACTCAGAGTTAACATATATCATCCTTTCAACCAGATCATGGGAGATCGACGCACACGGAATTTTATCCACAAGGAATCAACCGCTTCTGATGAAGCAGTTCCTGAGTTCAGTCTAGCTGCCTTTGAACATGCATGCTTTATGTCACAACTAGAACCAAAGAAGGCATCTGAGGCTCTAAAGGATCCATCTTGGATTGAAGCCATGCAAAACGAGCCATTGCAATTCAAGATTCAGAATGTGTGGAAATTGGTTGATTTGCCTAAAGGAAAGAGGGCAATTGGCACAAGATGGGTTTTCAGGAATAAAAAGGATGAAAGAGGTGTAGTGATAAAAAACAAAGCAAGGCTAGTAGCTCAAGGTTACACTCAAGAAGAAGAAATAGATTATGATGATGTCTTTGCCCAAGTAGCAAGGATTGAAGCCATCAGATTGTTCCTAAAATGGATGTGAAATCTGCATTCTTATAAGGTACAATTGATGAAGAGGTATATGTGTGTCAACCTCCTGGATTTGAAGACTATCGGTATCCTGACAGAGTTTACAAGTTAGACAAAGCACTCTATGGGCTTCACCAAGCTCCTAGAGCATGGTATGACACTCTGTCTTCTTACCTACTATAGAATGGATTCAAGAGAGGTACTCTAGATAAGACATTGTTCACAAAGTTCATCAAATCAGAGATCCTCCTTGTGCAGATCTATGTTGATGACATCATCTTTGGATCAACAAATGACATACTTTGCAAGGAATTTGAGACCCTGATGCACAAAAAGTTTCAAATGAGTTCAATGGGAGAACTAACTTTCTTTCAAGGATTGCAGGTTAAGCAGAAACCCACTGGTCTCTTCATTAGCCAGTCAGAGTATGTGAATGATATTCTAGAAAAGTTTGGATACAAGGATACCAAGGTTGCTAGCACACCAATGGACACTCATAAACAGCTTGATGCAGATAAAGAGGGAGTGGATGTTGATATTCATTTGTATCGGTCCTTGATAGGTTCACTGATGTATCTCACATCTTCAAGACCAGATATAATGTTTGTTGTTTGTGTTTGTGCCAGGTTCCAATGTGCCCCAAAGACTCACATCTGTTTGCTGTTAAGAGAATCTTTAGATATCTAAAAGGTCAACCAAAATTAGGCCTATGGTATCCTAAGGACTCTCCTCTTGAACTAACAACATATTCTGACAGTGACTATGGAGGTTGCAACATAGATAGGAAATCAACAACTGGAGGATGTCAGTATCTAGGAGCAAGACTAGTCTCTTGGCAGTGCAAAAAGCAGACCACAGTATCCACTTCATCCACTGAGGCAGAATATGTTGCAGCTGCCAGTTGTTGCTCTCAGGTTATGTGGATTCAGAACCAACTAAGGGACTATGGTATGAACTTTCTATCTACTCCTATTTACATTGACAATTCAAGTGCAATCAGTATTGTACAAAATCCAGTTAAGTTTCCCAAAACCAAGCACATAGATATTAGATTTCATTTTATAAGGGATTGTAATGAAAAGAAGTTAATCCAAGTGACCAAAATTCATACTGATGATCAGTTAGCAGATCTTTTTACTAAACCTTTTGATGTAGGAAGATTCACCTTTCTAGTATCAAATATTGGTATGGTAATCATTGATTAATCTATCTTGCATTACCATCCTCTATAATATGTGAAAAACATTTACTATATGTGCTTAGTTAAGGGGGAGACACTATTTCATTAGATGCTGCTCAGTAAATAACTAACAGCTTGAGACTATTCTCAAGCTACTAGTTCATTTTCTCGGACTGGTAGTTGTTCACTTGGTCTGTTAAGTGTGCAGGGCATTTCAGTCATTCCTAAGGAAGTTATACGCGGGACTAGATATTTTTCAAAATCCAAATCCTGAAAAGTCACAGTTTCGTTCTGTTGCAACTACCAGTTGCAAAATACCTTCCAAAGCCTTATTCATTCTCTCCCTGTGCGTTTGTAAAAGAACACAACTGCCTCCCATACACCCTCAAACACGCTAAACTGCAACCCTTCCATGAAATGATGGATTTTCTTCGCCGTTCTTCTATCAACCATGCTCTTACTGTAAACGCCACTATATACGTCTCTCACATAGAGCAATTCTGGAATGAAGCCACTGTGAGTACACAAGAAGGAGTCACTTCTTTTGTATCTACCATTGATGGTCATACCATCACCATCACAGAAGAGTCCATTCGACAGCATTTGCATTTGCAAGATGCTTCAGGTATATTTGATCTATCTCTCACTGCTTTACATGAAGGACTCTTTGAAATAGGGTATAGGGGCCCAACTGATTCCTTCACTTTTTACAAAGCACACTTTGGTCCCAAATGGAAATACCTTGTACACATTCTTCAACAATGTTTAAGCCCTAAAAGGAGTGGTTGGTTTGAATTTTCCTCAAATATTGCAACTACTCTAGTTTGCTTATCTACAGGCCAACAGTTCAACTTTTCAAATATGATTTTTCAAGGGATGTTATGTAACACCCGCTAATTTTGAGGTAACTAATTTAATTTTAGTCGTTTAATTTAAATATTAATTCGAGTAGATATGGTTTAAATCATTATCATATTCTTGATTTATAAATATATATAAAAGAAGCTATTAATTGTATTAATCAATATGGTGTAGAAAAAAAAATAATAATAATACAAATATATGCATGTGTTGCATGGATACATCAAGAACATAACCATCATCATCATCCATAATCTGCATAAATTCCCACATACAAGAAAAAGAAAAACCCTAACAGCATTTTTAACACTCTCAAATACACACACACATATTTCTGAAAATATTGGGGCTGAATTTCAAGGATTTACACAACAAATTCATCATCATTTGCATCACCATTGGAGGCTCATTAGAGGTAACAATCCACACCATAACAATAATCATATATTATATACATGTTTCAATCACAAAAATGTATTTCTGCCTATAGAATAATCTGGAATTTAAACATTGAAACAATGATAAACAATCCCTCCATAATTTGGTTTCAAGGTTTCAAGAACAACAAAATGCATATTACATGGATTTTTGGGTAATGAATCGAAAACTTACATATAAAATGATTCCAATCAGAAAATAGGAGTAGAAATGACGAATGTGTGAATGATATGGGTTTCGGTCGGAGAGGCTGCCGGCGGCAGCACCGCCGCTATCGGCGGCGGCTGTTTGAGTCAGCCCTACCAGCGTCGCCTCCCTTTTTCCTTTTCTTTTTCATTTCAGTCGATCGAGAGAGAGAGGAGAGGCACCGGCGACTGCTTCGGTCCTCATTCTTTTCTTTTCTGCCATGACCGAGAGGGTTGAGAGAGGTGTGTTGGGTGATGGTCCGGCCGGCGGTCAAACGGCGGCGGCAACGGCGCTGCTCATGCGGCTTTACTTTCGTCTTTGTTTGCATCGAGAGGGAGAGGGAGAGTGTGAGTTGTGTGTGGAGAGAGGTGTTCGGTGGTGGTCGGGCCGTGCCGGAACCGCCTTGGCCGGCGGCTTTTTCTTCCGGCTGGCGACGGCGGCTGATGCTTCATCTCCATATGAGAACCGAGAGAGAGAGAGAGAGAGAGAGAGAGAGAGAGAGAGAGAGGTATGGATTAGGGTTTCTTTCTTTTCATTCTCTTAAATTGTGTGGGCTTGAGTTTTTTTTAATTTTTTTATTATTCTTTTAATTCTTTTTGGGCTTAAGTTTTTATTTGGTAATAAGTGTTGGGCTTGAACAAATTAATTCTTTTGGGCTCTCTTTTATCAACTATCTTGGGCTAGTAATGATAATAAGAATTATAATGGTGTTGGACTTAAAGATTTAAATTGATTATGGATCCACGTTTTTCCTTTATTAATTGGATTGATTAATTAAATTAAATGGGTTGGTCTTTTATTTTTAATCTGAGCTAAAATATAAATTTAGAAGGGTTTGCTTGTATTATTTTGGGTTGGACGTATGTTAAAATATCAAATTTTGGGTTTAATCATATATTTGCTAGGACAGAATAATTATTTGATTTTTGGGTCCATTTAGTTGATCTAAATAAATTAGATTTGAGTTAGTTTATTTTAAAGTCCATTACAAAATTAATGTATTGCGAAATTGTTACTTTTATAATATGAATATTGGGGGTTATATAATATACAAAAAAGATTTGGAATGTAATTAAATAAATTGTGTGAATTAAAAAGGGATTCTATGGGTAAAGTAGTGCGAATTTAGGTATCGTATTATAAAAGGTTTCAAATTTGCATTTTTCGAACTAGACATTGAGCTGTAATTTAATAAATAGAATTACACAGAATTAATCACTGAAATATTAAATTAATAAATGGAATTGAATATCGGACATTTTAAATTATAAAGTTAAGGATATTGATAAATAGGCAATATACTTTTATATCAGGACTCTAGTGGTTTAGTTGGGACGTGTGGCTCTTGATAGTGCTTTCAGTGGATATCGAGTTGTCGTTTGGCGAGTACGGATTTGCGAGCACTGTGAGTAATTGATTTAATTTCATGAATGATCATTTATGATATGTTTGTACTGGTTATCTGATTCATTTCTTTTATCATGTTTATTCATTTCACTACCATGTTGCCTTTGATACATGCTATTCATTTCATTACCCTGAGTTGTTACATAATAACCCTTAATTTCCCCGGTATGCATACTATGTATTTATGTGATGATTGCATGTCTGTGTGGCTGCATAATATTTTTATACGCTGTAAGTCGGGAGTGCCGCAAGCTGTGTTACTGTGTATGCATTGCTGGGAAGGCCGGATGCTACACAGACTACCTATTCGTGGACGCACTGCTGGGAAGGCCGGGTGCTACACATGTTGAATTTGTGCCGATAATTGTATCACTCATATTATTCTTGTTTATTTGTGCTATTAAATCTGTTACTCGCTAGGCGACGGCTTACCCCGGTTGTGGGGGCAATTTTTTCAGGTTTAGCTGATAAGGGGAAAGCACCTGCTTCAGGGTCCAGGGTTTGAGAGCTCGTGGTATCAGAATGACTTCCGCACTTTTCTGTTATATTTGCTAAAATTGTAATTGGGATGGGTAGATCCCTAGACTTTCAATTTGGTTGTAATAACTAGATTATTTATTTTGCGTACTCTGAATGTTATGGCTTAGTTTATTATGCACTAAATTTGAGGTTTGAACTTAGATAACTTTTGTTATATTAGATTTTGAGGTTTATGTTGCAGAATTATAGCAAAAGCGCCGCGTTATTAGAACGGGGTGTTTCAATATCAGAGCCAGGTTAGGTTTAAGTGAATTAAGTACCTTTTGGGTACTTAGTCTTAAACCGTAGGATGCATGATCACTATTAGTTTAAGTTGTGATTTTACGAGTTCAACTCTACCCTGACGGCCTAGGAAATTGGGAACGGTTAAGATAGGATTTAAACTGTAACTTTCATAAATATATAACATGCACTCTTATGAGCAAACCGTAGATTCATAAAGCATGTAAAACATAACGAATTCTTAATTTAACTAATAAATTTAATTTTCAGCACCATGGCTGATGACGAGAGCCACAGTCATCCATGCGATGAGCAAGTTATCGTAGAGTCAGAGGATATAGAGCATTCTGACGGGGAGCGCGAGGATGATGATGAGTTAAATGATGATATTGGACCCGAGGGAGAGCCGCTGACCCCTCGGGAGACATGGATGATGAAGTACATGACCCGTTATGTACGAGAGGTTATGGATGAGAGTCGCGCGGAGGTGCAGCAGGGTTTCCAGGAGATTCGTGACTTGATTGCTTCATCCCGATCTGATGCAGGAAATCCTTTGGTATCTGCACCTACTGGCGGAGGTAATACTGTGGGGACCGAGACTGGCGGACGACGATCTGATCGTGCTTCGTTCAAGGCCTTTAAAGGGTCTGGGGCGAAAGAGTTTGATGGTACCATGGAGCCTGTGAAGGCTCTGGAGTGGCTCGAGTGTTCAGAGAGGGCATTTCGTCTGAGTCACTGCTTAGAGACCGATATGGTAGAGTATGCCGCAGGGATGCTAGTGGGCCCAGCGTTGACTTGGTGGAAAAATACTTCGAGGGCTATTGGTTCCGATCTGGTGGGGGCGATGACTTGGGCTCAGTTCAGGCAGAGATTTCAGGATCAGTACTGTCCAGCTGCCTTGACGAGGGAGATTGAGAGGCAGTTTCTAGCTTTGCGACAGGAGGGTCTGACAGTTCAGGAGTATGAGGCTGCGTTCAGGGAGAAATCCCAGTTTGTGACCAGATATGCGATGGATGAGGAGACGAGAGTAGACATGTTCGTGACGGGACTTCGATCTGAGATCAAAGAATTTGTGGAGATGCAGAGTTATAAGACTCTTGAGGAGGCAGCCATGAGTGCGCGAAAGCGCGAGCGGACGTTGTTGGGTCCTACTTCTACTTCTTCTCTGATGCCACCTCCCAAGAGGTCTCGATCTGACGGTTCATTCCAGAGATTTCAGCCTAGATCATCGGGTTCATCAGCTGGGGCTTCTAGGGGATTTTCTTCTGGGTCATCTGCGCCGAGGAGATTTGCTCCTCAGGGTTCTGGTAAGTTATATCAGGCTACAGCTGGATCGCATGGTTCATCTTTTTCTCAACCGCAGCAGCAGCAGCAGAGATCGCAGTCCCAGGCACCGCGAGATTGTCAGAGATGTGGCAGGAGACTTTCGGGGACTTGTAGCGGGGTATCTACAGGTTGTCGAGCATGTGGCGATTCACGGCATGTTCGGGCTAACTGCCCGAAGTTTCCTCTTACTTGTTATGATTGTGGGGGATCTGGACACATGGCGAGGGATTGCACTCGTAGGGGGCAGAGACAGAGTATGAGTGGTAGTACTGCATCAGTGAGCCGCCCAGCTACAGGACGGACTCAGACTAGGAGAGACGAGACTGTTAGAGTTCCAGCTCGCGCTTTTCAGATCACGGCAGAGGAGGCCCGCGAGACACCTGACGTGGTTACTGGTATCTTTTTACTTAACACCTTACCTACTCGTGTGTTATTTGACTCTGGTGTGAACCGTTCTTTTATATCTGTTGCATTTGCACATCATCTGAGTGTTTCACCTTCTGTGCTACCTGCTCCTATATCTGTTGAGACCGCCAATGGGTCAGTTGTGATGATTACTGATATTTATCTGGGTTGCATGCTTAGTCTTGAGGATCGTACTTTTACTATTGATCTTGTACCTATGATTATTGGGGGGTTTGATGTGATTGTGGGCATGGATTGGCTGGCTGCCAATAATGCACACATTGTTTGTTCGAGGCGCATGGTTCGTATTCCGAGTGAGCAGGGTAGGGATATTTGTATTTATGGTGAGAGACGGCGGGGTGATTTGGGGTTGATATCTATGGTTAGGGCTCGTCGTTTTATGACGCGGGGTTGTGAGTACTTCATTGCTTATGTCGTTGATACGAGTGAGGCAAAGAAGACCGTGGCTGATGTTCCGATAGTGCGCAAGTTTGCTGGCGTGTTTCCTGAGGAGTTGCCTGGTTTACCTCCCGTGAGGGAAGTGGAGTTCCGTATTGATCTTGTACCCGGTGCAGCACCGATTGCTCGTGCGCCGTACCGTTTAGCACCTGCTGAAATGCAGGAGATGATGTCCCAGATTCAGGAGTTGTTAGATAGAGGTTTTATTAGACTGAGCACTTCACCTTAGGGTGCTCCGGTTTTGTTCGTTAAGAAGAAGGATGGTAGTTTTCGCATGTGCATCGACTACCGTGAGCTGAACAAGGTGGCTGTGAAGAACAAGTATCCATTGCCGCGTATAGACGATCTGTTTGATCAGTTGCAGGGTGCCAGTTGTTTCTCCAAGAACGAATTGAGATCTGGCTATCATCAGTTGAGGGTTCATGGCGATGACATTCCTAAGACTGCTTTTAGGACCCGTTATGGTCACTTCGAGTTTTTGGTGATGCCTTTTGGCTTAACCAATGCTCCGGCAGCATTCATGGATATGATGAATAGAGTTTGTCGTCCGATGCTTGACCGATCTGTCATTGTATTCATCGATGACATTTTGGTTTATTCTAAGTCTGAGGCTGATCATGCCGTACATCTGAGGCAGTTGCTAGAATTGCTGAGGAAGGAGAAGCTCTACGCCAAATTTTCCAAATGTGAATTTTGGTTGCCGAAGGTATATTTATTGATTTATTCTCGAGTCTAATTCCTTTGTGAATTCTAACTTTTCTTTGTTGAGTTATCAGGTTCAGTTTCTTGGTCACACAATTAGTGGCGAGGGTGTATCTGTTGATCAGACGACGATCGAGGCTATTCGAAATTGGGGACAACCCCGGAATGCTTCGGAGATTCGTAGTTTTCTTGGTCTGGCGGGTTATTATCGGCGTTTTATCCACGATTTCTCTAAGATCGCAGTGCCCCTGACGGAGATGACGAGAAAGAATGTGAGATTTGTTTGGGGTGAGCCGCAGGAGCAAGCTTTTCAGGAGCTGAAGCGATGTTTGAGTGAGGCTCCGATTCTTTCCTTGCCAGAGGGTAATGAGGATTTCGTTGTTTATAGCGATGCATCTTTACACGGTCTGGGGTGTGTTTTGATGCAACGGGGAAGAGTGATCGCTTATGCCTCGAGACAGCTGAAGGTTCACGAGAGGAACTACCCGACTCATGACCTAGAGTTGGCGGCAGTGGTGTTCGCGTTGAAATTATGGAGACATTATTTATATGGCACGAGATGTCAGCTTTTCACCGATCATAAGAGCCTGAAATACATCTTCGACCAGAAGGAGCTGAATATGAGACAACAGCGTGCCATGGAGTTGATTAAGGACTATGATTGCGAGATCCTTTACCATCCTGGTAAAGCGAATGTAGTCGCTGATGCGTTGAGTCGCAAACCCTATTCTGGTGTATTGTGTTGTGTGACAGCACGTCCTCCTGCGAAAGATTCCATGATTGTGGATCTTTTGAGATATCAGTCTGAGGCGTCATCGGCGGAGCATCTGAAGTCTGAGCGGATGGTTGGTTATATAGAGCGTCTTTCTCCTGATAGTCGCGGGGTATTGTTGTTTGATTCGCGGATTTGGATTCCTAGACTCGGTGGTTTGCGAGATATTTTGTTGGCTGAGGCTCATAATTCTCGATTATCTGTCCACCCTGGTACTACAAAGATGTATCGTGACTTACGTTATGATTTTTGGTGGCCCGGCTTGAAGCGGGACGTCGGTCGATTCGTTGAGCAGTGTACTACTTGTTTGCAAGTGAAGGCCGAGCATCAGAAGCCATATGGCAGTTTACAGCCTTTACCTATTCCGCAGTGGAAGTGGGAGGAGATTGCGATGGATTTTGTCACTAAGCTCCCGAAGACACAGCGACAACATGACTCGATATGGGTTGTAGTTGACCGACTTACGAAGAGCGCGCATTTCATTCCAGTTAGGGAGAACTATTCGATGGATCGGTGGGCACAAATTTACATAGACGAGATCATTGCTAGACATGGGGTGCCTAAGAAGATAGTGTCTGATCGAGATTCGCGGTTTACTTCTCAGTTTTGGCAGAGCTTACAGAACGAGCTGGGTACGCGTGTTACTCTTAGCACCGCATTTCACCCACAGACGGATGGCCAGAGCGAGCGTACGATACAGACTCTTGAGGATATGTTACGAGCCTGCGTGTTAGAGTTCGGTGGGAACTGGGATGCTCATTTGCCGTTGATCGAGTTTTCTTACAATAACTCGTATCATTCTTCTATCGGCATGGCACCGTTTGAGGCGTTGTATGGTCGTAGGTGTCGTACACCCACATGTTGGCGAGAGGTAGGTGAGAAACCTATTGGCGGACTCGAGCTATTGCAGATTGCGCACGACAAGATTCAGATATTCGTGAACGATTGAGGGCTGCCCAGGATCGACAGAAGATGTATTCAGATAAGCGGCATCGACCGGTGGTGCTTGAGGTTGGTAGCTTTGTGATGTTGAAGGTGTCGCCCTGGAAGGGTATTATGAGGTTAGGCAAGAGGGGCAAGCTTAGCCCTAGATTTATTGGGCCCTATCGGATTTCAGAGCGTATAGGTGCACAGGCATACCGATTGGATTTGCCACCAGAGCTGGCCGGTGTGCACGATGTCTTTCATGTCAGCTATTTGCGGAAGTGTCTGAAGAATGCCGAGGAGATGGTGCCGACTCAGGATGTTCAGATTGATCAACGACTCATATATGTCGAGGAGCCCGAACAGATAGTTGATGAGAAGATCAGCAAGTTGAGAAATCGACAGATAGAGATGGTCTTAGTGAAATGGCGACATCACCGTGGACCGAATTATACGTGGGAGCCAAAGACGGAGATGATGGTGAAATACCCCGATCTGTTCAAATCTACATGATATCGAGGACGAGATCAATCCAACTTGTAAGAGATTGTAACACCCGCTAATTTTGAGGTAATTAATTTAATTTTAGTCGTTTAATTTAAATATTAATTCGAGTAGATATGGTTTAAATCATTATCATATTCTTGATTTATTAATATATATAAAAGAAGCTATTAATTGTATTAATCAATATGGTGTAGAAAAAAAAACAAATAATAATAATAATACAAATATATGCATGTGTTGCATGGATACATCAAGAACATAACCATCATCATCATCCATAATCTGCATAAATTCCCACATACAAGAAAAAGAAAAACCCTAACAGCATTTTTAACACTCTCAAATACACACACACATATTTCTGAAAATATTGGGGCTGAATTTCAAGGATTTACACAACAAATTCATCATCATTTGCATCACCATTGGAGGCTCATTAGAGGTAACAATCCACACCATAACAATAATCATATATTATATACATGTTTCAATCACAAAAAATGTATTTCTGCCTATAGAATAATCTGGAATTTAAACATTGAAACAATGATAAACAATCCCTCCATAATTTGGTTTCAAGGTTTCAAGAACAACAAAATGCATATTACATGGATTTTTGGGTAATGAATCGAAAACTTACAAATAAAATGATTCCAATCAGAAAATAGGAGTAGAAATGACGAATGTGTGAATGATATGGGTTTCGGTCGGAGAGGCTGCCGGCGGCGGCTATTTGAGTCAGCCCTACCAGCGCCGCCTCCCTTTTTCCTTTTCTTTTTCATTTCAGTCGATCGAGAGAGAGAGAGGAGAGGCACTGGCGACTGCTTCGGTCCTCATTCTTTTCTTTTCTGCCATGACCGAGAGGGTTGAGAGAGGTGTGTTGGGTGATGGTCCGGCCGGCGGTCGAACGGCGGCGGCAGCGGCGCTGCTCAGGCGGCTTTGCTTTCGTCTTTGTTTGCATCGAGAGGGAGAGGGAGAGTGTGAGTTGTGTGTGGAGAGAGGTGTTCGGTGGTGGTCGGGCCGTGCCGGAACCGCCTTGGCCGGCGGCTTTTTCTTCCGGCTAGTAATGATAATAAGAATTATAATGGTGTTGGACTTAAAGATTTAAATTGATTATGGATCCACGTTTTTCCTTTATTAATTGGATTGATTAATTAAATTAAATGGGTTGGTCTTTTATTTTTAATCTGAGCTAAAATATAAATTTAGAAGGGTTTGCTTGTATTATTTTGGGTTGGACGTATGTTAAAATATCAAATTTTGGGTTTAATCATATATTTGCTAGGACAGAATAATTATTTAATTTTTGGGTCCATTTAGTTGATTTAAATAAATTAGATTTGAGTTAGTTTATTTTAAAGTCCATTACAAAATTAATGTATTGTGAAATTGTTACTTTTATAATATGAATATTGGGGGTTATATAATATACAAAAAAGATTTGGAATGTAATTAAATAAATTGTGTGAATTAAAAAGGGATTCTATGGGTAAAGTAGTGCGAATTTAGGTATCGTATTATAAAAGGTTTCAAATTTGCATTTTTCGAACTAGACATTGAGCTGTAATTTAATAAATAGAATTACACAGAATTAATCACTGAAATATTAAATTAATAAATGGAATTGAATATCGGACATTTTAAATTATAAAGTTAAGGATATTGATAAATAGGCAATATACTTTTATATCAGGACTCTAGTGGTTTAGTTGGGACGTGTGGCTCTTGATAGTGCTTTCAGTGGATATCGAGTTGTCGTTTGGCGAGTACGGATTTGCGAGCACTGTGAGTAATTGATTTAATTTCATGAATGATCATTTATGATATGTTTGTACTGGTTATCTGATTCATTTCTTTTATCATGTTTATTCATTTCACTACCATGTTGCCTTTGATACATGCTATTCATTTCATTACCCTGAGTTGTTACATAATAACCCTTAATTTCCCCGGTATGCATACTGTGTATTTATGTGATGATTGCATGCCTGTGTGGCTGCATAATATTTTTATACGCTGTAAGTCGGGAGTGCCGCAAGCTGTGTTACTGTGTATGCATTGCTGGGAAGGCCGGATGCTACACAGACTACCTATTCGTGGACACACTGCTGGGATGGCCGGGTGCTACACATGTTGAATTTGTGCCGATAATTGTATCACTCATATTATTCTTGTTTATTTGTGCTATTAAATCTGTTACTCGCTAGGCGACGGCTTACCCCGGTTGTGGGGGCAATTTTTTCAGGTTTAGCTGATAAGGGGAAAGCACCTGCTTCAGGGTCCAGGGTTTGAGAGCTCGTGGTATCAGAATGACTTCCGCACTTTTCTGTTATATTTGCTTAAATTGTAATTGGGATGGGTAGATCCCTAGACTTTCAATTTGGTTGTAATAACTAGATTATTTATTTTGCGTACTCTGAATGTTATGGTTTAGTTTATTATGCACTAAATTTGAGGTTTGAACTTAGATAACTTTTGTTATATTAGATTTTGAGGTTTATGTTGCAGAATTATAGCAAAAGCGCCGCGTTATTAGAACGGGGTGTTTCATGTTAAGGCACCATGCCTTAAAGAATGGGAAATTTTTTTTACGTATCGTCGGTTTTTGGCTGAAATAATTGCAAAATCTTGCAATTCTTTAAAATTACATAAAAGGATATATGTTTCCCATAGGCACTCTTTACCATCTGTGAAAAGACTTTTGAAACAAAGTGCCAAATTTCATGTTGTAGATGTCTCATTGCCTCAAGAAATGCAGCCTATCTTTCCAAGAAACAGAGGAGAGGATCCTAAGCAGGCTCAGCCCCACATTACTGCTTCACCCCCAGGATCCCAACCCACTCCTCATGATACAAATATCCCCTCTGATCCTTCTCCTACACGTACCTCCCCAGCCTCACCTCTAAATATATACACTAAAAAGAGACAAAGGACTGTAGGTGCTCCTTCCTCCTCAGTCCAACTCCCAGAGCCAAATATCCCTGTGCAAGAGGATACTCTTGCACAGCTTATCGAAAGGGCACCCACTGAGGACACTCCCACCCTCAATATGGAGGTGAACATCCCTTCTGAGGATGTTCATATGGGTTTTGTGGCTGGAACTACTGCTGTCTCTGCACAAGGGCACAGAACAGTTCCAACATACCTAAGACCACTCCCATGGCAATAGAGGGTGTGCAAGCACCATCTGGAAGTCCCCAGTACCAAGAACAAAGGGGCCTAGATGCTTTTAATGCATCTGGTATTGATGCCAGTGATAGATCTCAAATCCCTTTATCATTTGAAGATCTTGAGGCTAGTCTGCAACTCATGGCTTTGACGGATCCACAACTGAAACCTGTTGTACCTATGTTGGATCATTACAAGTCCAAAATTGCTGCACAGGGTTCACAACTCATTGCTTTACAACAACTCTCAGCAGTCCAACAACAAAAGCTTGCCCAATTTCAACTTGGGTTGAAGCTCTATGGAAACAAGATCATTCAGCTTGAAAGACATATTCAAACCCTGTTGGCAAAGGTTTTTGACCCTTCTGATCAAACCAATGCATCCAAAAAGGGGGGAGAATCAGGAGATCCCACTATCAGTCCAAACAGCTTCAAGTTCACCTCAAGCAGCTTCAGCTTCTAGGCTAACAGTCCCAACAGTTTCTCAAACTGTTATTCCAGAAACTCAAGTTGTTTCTCTTAAAAAGCAAGGAGGAGTGTTTATCAGGGAAAGCATTCAAGAACCATCCTCAGCAGTCCAAGCAACAACAGCAGTTCAAGCAGCAGCCTCAGACAAAGGAAAGGGTATTCTGATTGAGACACCAAAGATCAAATTTGTTTCAAAGGAAGCGCAAGTTGCTGCTGATGCTGAATTGGCCAGAAAATTGGCAGAAGAACAAGACCAAATCCTTGATCAGCAAGCACAAGCCTCTATGGGGGATGATGAAACCCTTGGAAACTATTTACGTGGATTGATAGTCAAAGAAGGACAGAAGAAGAGAAAAAGGCCAACAGGGCCTTCAAAGGCTGAGCATAGAAGATTTTTGATAAGCTATTCTGCAAGTGCTGGTGTTTCAAAAGTAATTGCTCAATCATGGCCCACAGTGAAACTCCAGGCCTTGTATGACAGAGAAATGGCAAAAGAAAAGGAAAAGGCCTCCAAACAAATCCAAGATCCTTCTCAACTATTGCTGCACATCAACCAGAAGTCATTCAGCAGACAAAGTTTGACCAATTCAAAATGGTTATGTTTGATCAACAATTACAGAAATAAATGGAAATAGAAAAGGCCCTTGATCAACTTGACTTCTCCAAACCTCCAATTACTTACTAGTATGCCAAATCAATGGACAATATTGATCTTGTATATCATTTTGTAATTAAAAGAGAAGCTAGTCCAGAAGAGGAGTATAAGAACCTGATCCAAATTGTTCAGAAGATGACCAGAGATGAGCTAACTCAAATGCACAATATTGGGAAAGCTAGCCACTCTAGGTCACCAATAGTATGGGTTCAAAATAACATAAAAGATCTTAGAAGCATGATTGATCCAGTATCCACTAGAATGGATATAGAAGCTGCCAAGGAAGTGAAGATTGTACAGCTTGATCTATATGCAAAATCCATGACATATAGACTCAAACTTGCAGACAGATCTAGCAAATTCTAGAGTTTGAATTCCTTGATTTACCAAGAAAATGGTTACAACAGATGAGCTCAATGAAGATAGAATATGATAGAGAAGAAATTAAAAGAGACTTCATCAAAGCTATAAGGCAAAAGCTTGCACAGTTGTAATATGTAAGTTTTTGGATACCTTAGTTTGTGAATAACAGTTTTACTTTGTACTTATTTCTTATGTGTATAGAAACTTAAAGTCTTTTGTTAAGAATTTAACTTAGGGGGAGATTGTTGAGAAATAATCTAAGTATATCAAGCTGTTAGTTAGGATTTCTCAAACTGTTAGTAGTATTTTTGTGTAATTACAAAGCTCGAACTGCTAGTTCAAAAGTTCAAGCTGCCAAAGTCGAAGTTCAAGCTGCTCAACAGAAAGATAACAGAAAGTGCTACGAATCAAGAAGTGATGAAGATTTCAAGATTTAAAGATCTTCCAAAGATATTGTTAGGCACAAAAAGGCCTCAGTCAAACCTACTCTACATCTTAGGGGGAGATTTTTAATCAAACCTGTTGATGCACTTAAAGGTATAATTTAAGGCCTATTTATGCCTTATTGAAACCTGAAAAGTGATTTGCAATATCAGCCCAAAGCTGTTTACCCTGTTGCGTTAGTTGCAACAAAGGCAGTTTGTCCAAGCTGTTCCGTCTGCTGAACAGGCTGGACATAAACTGTCTATGCTGCTCTACTCTAATGAGCAGCTTGGACAGTTTACAAGTGTTCTGTTCTTTGTGAGCAGAACCTGTTCTTTATGAACAGGTTAAACACTTTATGGAATATGTTTCCAAGTCCTCATGTAATGTTTTTGGCTACAAGATCATTTTAAAAGTCGAAGACAAAGTGGAAAAACAGTACTGCACAGACTGCTCACGCTGTTCTGTTTACATGAAGACACACGGATATCTGAAAAGGGTGACAGACCTTTTCTTATATCAAAATGGCCTTAACAAAAGAAGAAATATGCAAAGTTGACATTCCTCTTTTGGTTAAAGCCTTATGCAACAGTGACAAAAAGAAAAAGACAAAGATTCTGCCATGTGAAGACAAATATGCTTTATCAGAACGTGCAGAAAGGTGTCTTGTCTTTTTGGAAAGACTTTCCACTATCTCATTTGTCCAACGAAGAAGCTTCACTGAGATTCTCCTTTTGAGTATAAAAGGAAGCTTCTAAGGATTGTGAGACATAAGCCAAGAGTGTGAAATTAGAACGTGCATTGAAGTGTGTTATTCCATGCATGCAAGTCTGCTTAAATAAAACAGTAGAGTGTGTCTATGTTGTCTTCGTTTAAGCTGTCCATCTGAGTCTTGTAAAATCAGTGAGTGCATCTAAGTGATTGTAGTCATTGTATATAGTCTGAGTGTGTCTTAGATTAGTTGAACAACTGTTGTATCTGTCATCTCAGCTTGAACCTTTCCGCAGTCAAGCTTGTTTGTAATTAACACTTGTTAATAATATACACAAACATTGAGAAAAAGATTGTTAAGTTTTTAAATAGCTGTATTCACCCCCCTCTACAGCTTAGAACTATATACTTGGGAAACCTTTTGGGACCTACAACTGGTATCAGAGCGTGTTAGAATGTGTGTCAACTCTAGATCTCTCATTCTCCCTACTTTCCCATGGACAACAATGCTGCAAGTTCCTCCTCGTACTATGACAATGGGTCAACGGCAAAACCCCCCAAGTTCAATCATCAGAACTTCTCTGGTTGGAAGTGCAGAATGATGCTCTACTTAGAAAATCTGGATGTACAACTACCAGAGATAGTAATGGAAGGTCCCTATGTGCCAACTTCTGTTACTACCATTACTCCTGCTGTTGAAGGAGCTGCCCCTGAAATCAGAACCTTTGAGAAGGCCAAAGCTCAATGGTCTGATGAAGACAAAAGACTGGTTGCTCTGGTTGCAAAAGCCAGGAATAACCTGGTCATCTCTCTGCCTGATGATGTGTTTAAACAGGTTGAGAAGATGAAGACTGCAAAGGAGATGTGGGATACTTTGTGTACCGTCTATGATGGTCCCACAATCAAACTGGATAACAGGATCAACAATCTAGTTAGACAGTATGAACTCTTCTTTGCAAAACCAAAGGAGTCACTCACAGAAACCTACACCAGGTTTACTGCTCTTGTTAATGATCTCAAGACTGTTGGGATCACAAAGTACAGCCTGACTCTGGTGAACAAGTTCTTGGACATCTTGCCTGAAGAGTGGATCTACTTTTCTACCATATTGAGAAATTCAGGTACCATCAAAGGTATGGATCTTGCAAACTTATATGGATCCTTACTAAATGATGAGCAGTCAAGGCAGCAGAAGAGAAATGCCTTGGAAATGTCCAAGAGAGGTGCTGCCTTAGTGGCCAGCGTGAGACAACCTGTTGGGCAGGTATGTGATGTGTTCACACAACCTGATCAACAGGCTGATTATGAAAGAGAGGAAAGGTCTGATGAGGAAGACAGTGCAGATCTTGCTGAACTTGATGATCAGCAAATGATTGCAATGCTTGTCAAAAGGTTCAACAAGAAAAGGTTTGGAAGAAAAATGCTGCAGGGGAACTCAAATGCTGTAAAAAAGAAGGCATTTGATAAATCTAAGGCTGAGTGCTTCAAATGTGGCAAGACTGGCCATATAGCTGCTGACTGTGTGTCAAAAGCTGTTGGTCAGTCATCCAAACCATTCAAGACTAACAGGGACGATGGCTACAGGGTTAGGTATCTTATGGCCATGGCTAAGCTGAAAAAGTTGGAAAACTCAGTGGGTTCCAACAAGCAAAAGGGACTCATGGCTGAAACATGTGATTGGGAGGAGTCTGATTCATCCTCAGATGAAGAAGACAACAACTGTCTGATGGCCAACACTGACGTCCCATCAACAAGCAATTTCAAACAGGATTTGGCTGAAGCTGAAGCCTTCAGCAGCTTAGAGAACTGGAACCCCACAATGATGTACAATGTACAAAACTTTATGGCTTACAGTTCTGAAGAAAAAGTAAAAATGTTTGAATATGTGCTTGTTGATTTAAAAGCTGCTGTTGAGAAGCAAAATGTTTTATTGTTTGAAATCTCTAGACTTAAAAATGATCTTGACACAAAATCCTATAAACTGGACAGCTTCCATAAGTTGGAAACTGAGCTTGGTGAACTAAAACACATCAACTCCATTTTAATGGAAGAAAAGAGAGAGACAGATGTAAAACATGCAAAGCTTCAAAAGATAGTTGACTCTTGGTGCCAATCTGCACAAAAAGTCAGCCATTGTATCAGTCAAAAGATCCCTGCACAAATCCAAGCCTATCTTGGAAGGGATCTTGACAAAGCAACTTCTATTGTTGAGATTAAGAATCTGAAAGATGACTTATCCACTCTTGGTGAGCTTCCCAGCACTTTCATCCAGAAAGTAAATGGAAAGCTAGTCTCAACATACAGGTTTGTCAGGCCTCAAAATACTGATAACTTGTGTGAAAAAGCCCCCAAAGCTGGTGATGGAATGTGTTCTCCAACAAATCAGCATGCTAAGTGCTCCGCTGATTCACACAAGCAGAAGAAAGGAAAATATTCTCAAACTGCAGCCGTGGACACTAAACCTGTTGACAAAACAGGCTCTGGGTCCAAAGCTGATGGTAAGAGACATGTTAATCCTTTTGATGCTAAACATTTTGAAAATAAGTTTTCAAAAGGTAAGCAGCCTGCTTTCAACAAGGGTAAGTCTCATGTTGAAAGAAAATCTGTTGTGGTTTCAAATAAGTTTTTAAATCATAGTGGAAAACTGGTCATAAATGAAAATAAGTCTTTCAAAACCAGAAGCAGTGATTATGTTGATAGGCAGCATAAATCACATCTCAATAAGGACAAATGCAAAGCCATTGCTCAACCTGAGAAATTTGGGAATAAGTTTCCCAAAACTGTGGAAGGTCAAAAACCAATCAAGCTCCCTGTATTTGACATCTGTCCTCCCAAAAAGAGGAAAGAAGAAACAGGCAAAGCTGTTGCTATTGTGCCTTCCACCCAAACTGTTGATTCATCTAAGCATAGTAATAAGTTTGCTAAACCTGCTGACAGAATTAACGAAAACAATTCAGAATATGTTTCTGAAAGTTCTTCTTCCAAAAAGGCTAAAAAGAGAAAATGCTATAAATGTGGAAAGAAGACACACATGGCCAAAGACTGTCTTGAAAATGAGGACATGAGGCCTGTTGACTCTGCTAGTTCCATCATTGCTAAAACAAGCAGTGTTGGAAGTAACGTAGTCAATGAGAGTGGTATCCAAACTGATACCATTCAAATAGGAAATATTAGTGTGGATATCACTAGTCCATCAACAAACGTTGATGAAGTAGGAGAACTCATCCCTATGATGAGTTCCCCTAAAAGAAACTAATATTCTCCTTTGACACTCTGCAGGACAAACAACCATCCTAGGTTTGGTACTTGGACAGTGGCTGCTCAGGACACATGACAGGTTGCAAGGACCTGCTGAGTGATCTCAGGCCTGAAAAAGGGCCAAAAGTCACCTTTGGTGATAATGTACAGGGATCCACAGAAGGATATGGAACTCTTCAAGCTGGTGCTGCAGTGTTCAAAAGGGTAGCTTATGTGGTTGGGCTAAAACATAATCTTGTTAGCATAAGTCAACTATGTGATGCTGGCTACAAGGTTAATTTTGATGAGCACCTGGGTTACATATTGGATCCCCAAGGCAAAGTTGTGTTGTGTGCTCAACGAAAGAAAGGTGTATATATTGTGGACATGAAATCTGCTGATCCCACAACTGAAACCTGCTTTCTCACAAGAACCAATGCAGACCTTAACTGGTTATGGCGCAAAAGGCTGTCACACCTGAACTTCAAGAATATCAACAAACTCTGTTAGAAAGAGATGGTAACAGGTTTGCCTTCTATAACTTTTATTAAGGATAAACTCTGCACAGCTTGTGAAAAAGGCAAGCAGAGAAAATCATCTTTTAAATCCAAACATAATTTTTCTATTGATACTCCTCTCTTCTTAATCCACGTGGACTTGTTTGGACCAGTTAGTGTCCCAAGTCTAGGAGGAAGAAGATACACTCTAGTAATGGTTGATGAGTTCTCCAGGTTTACATGGGTGATCTTCTTGAAGAGCAAAGGAGAGGCTGCTAGAGAAATCAATGGATTTATCAAGAAGATGGAAATGCTAAACTCTGCTCAAGTAAAGCAGCTTAGAAGTGATCATGGTACTGAATTCAGAAACAGTACTCTTGAGGACCTCTGTGAAGAAAAAGGGATCTCACAAAACTTTTCAGCAGTAAGAACTCCTCAACAAAATGGAGTGGCTGAAAGGAGAAACAGAACCCTCATAGAAGCTGCTAGAACCATGTTATGTGCATCTGGTTTACCTTCATCATTCTGGGCTGAAGCTGTCAACACTGCCTGCTTCACCCAAAACAGATCCTTAGGGGTGAAAAGGTTCAACAAGACTCCCTATGAGCTGCTCAAAGGGAGGAGGCCAAACATTATCTACTTCCATGTGTTTGGATGTCCCTGCCTCATTCTGAATCAAAGGGACCAACTGGCAAAGTTTGAACCCAAAGCTGATGAAGGTATGTTTGTTGGATACTCTGCTATCTCCAAAGCCTACAGAGTATACAACAACAAGAGAAAGGTGATAGATGAATCTATCAATGTTACCTTTGAAGAGTCCAGGAGTGCCTCCACCAAAGCTGTTCCTGAATCAGTTTCAGGAGAATTCAGCTTTGATGATCTCATGCATTCCAACAGTGAAGAAAAGGACTCAAAAGCTTCCACTACATCCATAGTGGAACCTACTAACCATGAAGGGCGTGATGATGATTATGTTGATACACCCTGTGTGAATAAGTGTACTGACTTAATCACAACTTCATGTCCTGAACCAATCAATGCTGATTTTCCTGGATCCTCTGCTGATATGTTCAACAATGGAGAGTCATGCTCAACAAGTGAACTGGCTCAAGATATCAGGGTGTCTGAAAATCTTGAGAGCTGCTCAACAGGGCCTGTTAAAGATGAAAACAACTCAGGAGAATCCTCATTGAAACAAGATCCTAAGTGGATCAGGTGTCACCCCAATGATCAAATAATTGGTGACATCAACAAAGGGGTGCAAACAAGATGGGAGAGCTTAGGGAACTTTTGTATGTTCTCTAGCTTTGTGTCCCTAATGGAGCCAAAAAAAGTGGATGAAGCACTTAAAGATGCCAATTAGATCACTGCCATGCAAGAGGAACTCAATCAGTTTTAAAGAAACAAGGTATGGAAGCTGGTCCCTGCTCCTAAAGGTAAAACTATAATTGGCACCAAATGGGTTTACAGGAACAAGATGGATGAGTAAAGTCATGTCATTAGAAATAAGGCAAGACTTCTTCCTCAAGGCTATAGACAGGAGGAATGTATAGACTATGATGAAACGTTTGCTCCTGTGGCCAGGTTAGAGGCAATTCGTTTGTTTCTAGCCTACGCCGCTCATAAGAGCATGAAGGTATTCCAAATGGATGTGAAGAGTGCATTTTTGAATGGTAAGCTGCAAGAAGAAGTCTATGTCAAGCAGCCTCCAGGTTTTGAAAATGAACATCATCCAGGTTTTGTCTATAAGTTGGACAAAGCTCTCTATGGTCTAAAACAAGCCCCTAGAGCCTGGTATGAAACTCTTACTGATTTCCTTATGAGCAATGGTTATTCCAGAGGTAAAGTGGATAACACATTGTTCATAAAGAAGGTGAAGTTTGACATTATGCTTGTTCAAATTTATGTGGATGACATAATATTTGGATCTACTAATGAGCAGTTATGCAAGAATTTTTCACTACTCATGAAATCTAAGTATGAAAAGAGTATGATGGGAGAACTAACTTTCTTTCTAGGATTACAGGTTAAACAAACCTCAAATGGAATCTTTATAAATCAAAAAATGTATACTTTAGATCTTTTGAAAAAGTTTAAATTTGATCAAAGTTCTCCTATGAAAACCCCAAGGGCAACCAATGTAAAATTGGATGCAGATGCCAGTGGCAAAGCTGTTTCAGTAACAACTTACAGAGGCATGATTGGGAGCTTGCTGTATTTAACTGCTAGTAGACCTGATATTATGTTTGCTACCTGTTTATGTGCTAGGTTTCAAGCTGATCCTAAAGAATCACATCTAGCTGCTGTGAAAAGAATCTTCAGATACCTTAAGGGTACACCAGGTTTAGGTCTTTGGTATCCCAAAGACTCAAGCCTTGAGCTAACAGGTTATTCAGATTCTGATTTTGCAGGCTGCAGACTAGATATGAAAAGCACAACAAGTGGATGTCAACTCCTTG
The DNA here is from genome assembly GCA_020465985.1 of Centrapalus pauciflorus. Taxonomy (NCBI): domain Eukaryota; kingdom Viridiplantae; phylum Streptophyta; class Magnoliopsida; order Asterales; family Asteraceae; genus Centrapalus; species Centrapalus pauciflorus. The sequence continues at coordinate 417,460 of JAANYP010001713.1, read as the reverse complement.
GTGGTAAGTTGATAAGTTGGTGTAGCAAGAAGCAGAACTCAGTTTCTACTTCTACTGCTGAAGCTGAGTACATTACTGCTGGAAGCTGCTGTGGGCAGATTCTGTGGATGCAGCATCAGCTTGAAGACTATGTACTTGTGTATAGGAAAACTCCTATTCTGTGTGACAATACAAGTGTCATAGCTATCTCCAACAATCCAGTGTTTCACTCCAAAACAAAGCATATTGAGGTCAGACATCACTTCATAAGAGATCACATCAAGAAAGGTAATGTGGAGGTAAGTTTTATTTCCACAGATGAACAGCTTGCAGACATTTTCACCAAACCTCTTGATGAAAACAGGTTTAATTATCTGGTAAGCAAGCTGGGCATGTTAAACAAAAGTGACTAAGTGTCCAAACTGTTTAAAGTTACTATATGTCTCACACTGCTCAAGTTTTGTAGAACAGCTTAGACAAACAGGCTATGCGTGTTCTATACTTAGCCATTTTTTGCAAAACCTGAACAGCTTGAGCATATAACAGGTTTGACAATAACAGCTTATATGTCAAGTCTGGTCTGGTGATCAAACCTCCACCCTTCTCACTCTCTCAATCTGTCATACAAGACATTGTCTTGTAACCTGATCAGCTATTGAATAGAACCTGTTCTTATATAGCTGAACAGGTTGAAGGAACAGCTTGAAGAGTGAACAGCTTGTGATGAACCTACTCATCACAGGTTTGACCAACAGCTTAGACCATCAATTTTAATTACCTTTCTTCACAATTAAGTTACTTAATTTTTGTTTTTATTTAACTTAATTACTGCGGATAATGTGGGTTAACGTGTGTTAGTGATCAAAAAGGGCTCAAGTGGTCTGACAACCGTTCTGACATGGACAACCGTTCCATTTTCCGTTAACGAACATTTCAAATCAACCGCCCAAATGTTTCTCTCTCATACACACTCACATTCAAATCAAAGAAATACCCCCTACTGTTTGATCTTCGTCTTCCTCACTACTTCCATAACTTCCTAAGAACCCTAACCCTCGACTAAGTGTCCTGTGCTTCAACTACTCTCACTATTTTCCAAATGGCTCACCGCAACAACCCCTTTCTACCAGTATTTGTTGGTGCTGTTGTTCAAAAACATTCATCTGTCACCACAATGCTGACTCTGAAACCTACCAGCTACCTTGCAAACCTAACCATCCCCAAAAACTATGTGGGGAAAGGCTACGAAGAAATGGTGGAGTTACTGAAAGTTCATCCTCTGAACTATGCCATGACTGCCACTCCTGGTGTCCTGTACCAGGAGATGGTATATGAGTTCTGGTACACCTGTGCCTACAACCTAAATACCAAAGTCATCAGAGGAACAATACTCAATGGAACTCAATCCATTGAGATCACTACTGGTCTAATCAGAGAGGTGCTTCATCTTCCAGTTGCCGAATCCTATGATCAGCCCCAGGCTGAAAATGACCAGATAGGCAATCTGCTACGCTTCTGTGCTGTAGCAGAACCCAAAGTTGGGGCCACACTATTTAGGAAGGATTGTCTCCAACCTACAGTTTTCTCTTTGCCTCTGTGGTGATGTGCTTCAGCAGTAAGGTTGCTTCCTTTGACCAACTAAGCCGTGATGAGATTCCTATAGTCCTACAGCTTGTGGATGGGACTACAATCAACATCGCCAGATGGATTTTCATGAGTTTGAGGAATCTGGTGCAGCAGGAAACACGTCCAGCTGCTGTTCGTTATCCCAGATTTTTGAGCCTCATCTTCAAGCACGTTTGTGGTGAGCATCTGTATAACTCTCAGCCTTTACTTCGTACTGCTGCATTTCCTGTTATAGGAAATAGAGTTTTCTACACTCCGGTTCTCCCAAATGAGCCTCCTCTATCTACTCCAATGAGGAGGTTGCTAGGATTGGTTGAAGGACCCTCTGATGTGAGGGTGGATCCAGAAGCTGCTCCCAAAGGAAAATCCAAAGCTAGGGTCAAATTTGTTAAGAGGACCATGGAAACGACTGAAGCTGGGCCTGTCCACAAGAAGGCCAAAACAGCCAAGTCTAAGTCTGCACCCTCAGCCTCTGTGGCTGAGGGGGAGCAGGCTTCTCACCCTGGTTCCTTTGTTGACCCTAAAACCTCTGTGGCTGGTGCGTCTGTGGCACCTGAGACTATGGAACATGTCAACCCACCTGTTCCTGACCCAGTCTCAAAACTAGTCCAATCTGAACCTCTCATCTCCTCTCCACAACATCCATCAGCCACCTCCTCTCCCAAATCCTACCAAAGAAAATCCCTTGCCAAAAAGAAAACAAAAGCTAAACCAGCCCAAACCAGCCCCTCTGTTCCCTCTCAAAAGGGTTCTAAAGAAAAAGAAGCTCACCCTGCTGCCTCTCCTATTATTTGAGAGAAGGTTCAACACATTTGGAGCCTGCTTCACTCCAAAAAGAGTCCACCCAGAGTAAGCCTAAGCCCTCTGGTTCCTCCCAACAGGAGCCAGTTGTACATATGGAGACAGCCACATCAACTATTCCAGCCTCCCAACAGGCTGAGAATATTGAAAGACAGGAGTTCTCTCCACTCCATACTGAGTCCACGCAGTCCCCACTTCATACTTCTTCACACCATGAGTCTGCACGAGGTGCCCACACTGCTGCATTAGACCATCCAGTAGCTCAGCCTCCAATCTCTGCTCCTCATGTTACATCTGTTGTACACCCAACAGTTGTTGAAGGACCAACCACCAAAGCTTATGAAACACAGGGAACAGAACATCCCTTTGGTTAGGCTACTCCTCATATACAAACTCCATCAGCAGGTTTCACCACTGCTAATGTTGAAATGCAAATCCCATCTCCCAATGATGAGGTACCTTTCAACCAAGGAGCCGCAGAGGGAACCACCCATGGCCTTAATGAAGGTGCTGCAACACAAGCAGCATCTGAAAGGCTACCATCCTCTACCCCTTCTCCTGATGAAGCAGCTACAGCCACTTCTGAAGGACCTATTGACGCCTCCAAGCTGGGCCGCATCACTTTTGCCCAGGCTATGGAGCTTCTTTCCAAAGTACTTTCTCCTTCTCCATCACATCCCCAAACACCTGCCTTATCATCTTCATCACCCTTCACACAATCCAAACAGTCTACCCATACACCTCCATCCCCTAAAGATCTGCTTTTGAAGGATCAGCTTTCCTTGCTGACCAACAAAGTTGGCTCTTTAGAAAATTCAATGACTTCTCTACCCTCTCTAATTTCAGACTCTGTGTCTGAACAGCTCAAAGGATTCTTTGATGTGTTCAAGAATTCCTTCCCATCCACTCCTCAAACTGACAACTCCTCACAGCTGCTTGCACTTACTGCACAGCTGCAAAGTGTCTCCACTTCCCTCTCCTCAATTCTTTCACACCAACAGGACGCTGTGTCCTCAATGACAGCCATATCCCAACAGCTGTCCACTCTCCTCACTACTTGCAATTCCACCCTTCATGATACACTGGCCAGCCTGAACACTTTACTCGTTTCTCTATCAAATTCTGTGTCAGCAAACCTTGCTGATGTGCATGACTCTCTTGAGTTACATCTTGCACAGCTTCAAAGTCTGCTATTCACAGCTTCTGATAGAGAAAATATCATTAAGCTGACCTCTATTGATGTTCCCAATCATCCTCTCTTCAAACCTGTCTTTCCCAACTTGCAGAGGTGAAGGACAACCTGGCTTTCTTAGTGCATAGCTTGGTTGGTCCCGAACCTGCTGCCAAAACTGCTGCAAAGCATGATGAATTCGTTTCTTCAGGCAGACCAGTTGTTGAAGGTGCTGGTCCATCTCCTTCAAAGGGGGAGAAGTTATCTGCCTCGAAGACTAAGTCTAAGGGGGAGAAAAATTCTTCTCCTAAGGAGAAATCAGCATCTAGTGGTCAAACAGCGGGTGCATCAGTAACAGGTACAGGTCCAGTTGAAGGTGCCTCTCATCAACCTGAAGCTGCTCAGCCTACTCAGGCTGGATCTCCAAACCCTGCACAATCTAAGGGGGAGGAATTCATTCCTGATGACAGGTCAAGCAGTAGAAGGAGGCATCTAATTCTGGATGAAGAAGAAGAAGAGGAGGATAATCCTGAAGCTGTTACCACTACAACAGCTAAAGGAAAAGAAAAGGCAGCTGTTGACCCTGATCATCAGAAAGCAGCAGAGCTGAAGTTTGACAGAGCAATGGCTAAAGAAATGGGTGTCCCTATGGACAAATACTATGAGCTCAGAGATGAACAGCTCAAAGCCCTGGAAATTATGAGAAAAGAAGAAGCCTCTGCCAAAGCTGCCATATCTCTTGCATTCAAAGAGGCAAGCAAAACCAAAATGCCTTCTTTGGATGTACAAAGAAAACTGCTCAAAGCTGCTAGAGAATCAGCTGGTGAAAAGGAAGGTGAACAGGAAAAGGGTGCCCAGGTCTTAGTGACCAAAACCAAGCAAGCATCCTCTGCAAGTGTCACACCCTGCTACCTTGGTTGGCAGCGAGACGTGACGAGTGCGGAAGCGTAACCATAATTATAACGAACGACCACTATATGGACGTTTTCGAAATATTACGACATTAAAATTTAAAAATGTATTAATGTTTTACAAAATGAAAGGAATGAAGTTCGCGTAATACAGAGATTCTGAAACATAATTAATGCGTCCAAAAATAATGCAGTCAAATCTCCGTTAGTTTTCGAAATATGCATGCGACTCCATGAAATGCGGAAGCTTGAAAGTTGGTGTATCCGAAGGCACACTTGCCTTAATTACCTGAAAATACATACTAAAATACGTCAACAAAAATTGTTGGTGAGCTCATAGGTTTACGCGAAAAGACCAGTTGTATGGACATTATCAGATGAGTTGAATTTATAAAATCATAAATTCCGTGTATGTATTACATAAACCATCATGCAACCGAAGCTTAATTAGAATGAGTTTGCCCTGTGCAGTATTCCCATACGTAATACCGTGTGTTGAATATATATGCACTCGCTGTTAGCCGAACCGAGCTAACACGAATGGGGGACATGACTCCCAATAGATCTATCCACAATATACTCGCGCTTACAAATAAATGCAATTAACGGTTCATGATATAAGGGCTGATGGAATCCGAACATGTAATACATATAAGAAATAAACAGTTTTGATGTCCATATGAAAAACAGTGCATGTATTTCCACCCCAATAGATAGTGAAAAATAGGGGCTATGAAGACTCACCGAACTTGTGATGGCAAAACGACGCGCAAAAATGCAAAAGTGCGTTGTTTGATGGGTGATGAAACCGGAGGTGTTTAACCGAGTCCTAAATGATGATAAGGACTTAATATCACTAATATATGATAATATGTATATTTATAGATTTTTATGTTTTAAATCACCCAACATTACAAGTTTATAAATAAGATTTGCTTAAAACGTCAAGTTTATATATATATAATTTTCCAGCTTTTTCGGAGGTTTTTCGGCCTACTTTGAGGCTGTTTTTGACCAAGCTCCAAAATGTTTTAGACTTTGGTTTTCTAGGACATTAAACTACTATATACAAAGGATTTTTAGAATCAAGAACGGCCATTTTTCGAGTTGTTTAGGTTGGTGAAAAATCTCGTTAAAAACGCTATGTTGGCCATTTTTGAGCTGTCAAACTTTCGGTTTCTCAAATAATTTCTGGAGGTCTTAAACTTCAAAATAAATTATGAAAAATTGCAGATCTATAGTTAAGACATAGATCTAACTTTTGAGACAAGAATCAACTCATTTCGTTGAGTTATGAATTAGTTATGATTTTTCAAAGTCGATACAAATATTCTGCCGAAATTCCGTAGTTTATAAATTTAAAACAACTTATGATTCTTGTTGTTTATTTAAAGACAACTTGTTTAAAAGCCATAATAGTTATAAAACCACATATATAACACATGTTTTCATAATATTAACATGCTTATAATGTGTTCATATATTCATAAACACATTTAAAGAAACAACTTAAAAATAACAACTAGAAACTTATAAACTTGAGTTTTTATGAAACTTGTTGTTGTAGGTGATTATATATATTATGCAAGACTTATATAAACTTAAATATATGATGAAATAAGTTAGTATTTACTTACTTTGATGTATTTGGAGTATGAAATTGAGAAGAAGTTGGAACTCTTGCAAGATTTGAACCAAGAACACTAGAAGTTCACCAAGAACACTTGAATTTCACCAAGAACACTTGAATGAAAAGGTTTGTAGTGTGTGTGTGTGTTGGATCCGGTTTTGAGAGGAGAGAAAGAGATATTTTGGTGTGAAAATAATGAAAAGGAAGCCCTCTATTTATAGGCAAAGTCTTGGTCTTTCAAATTGAGGTGGAGTGTAAGATCATGTTGAAATGAAAGGAGAATGGGGTGTGAAAGATTTGATTATGAAAGGTTATGGAGTTGGGAATTAAAAAATTGAAATCAAATCTTGGGTAGTACTACCCTATGACCAGATTTTTATGGATTATTTTCATGTATTATATATATATTTTTTTTTGTATAAAAGTATTTAGAATGTATTCTTGTATTTCCCTTTTCTTGTAAATTCATAAATACTTTTGAATGCATTGTTTTAATGAATTGTTTTAGTCTTGCATAATTAATGTTAAGTAATTGTATTAGTGTATGATTAGTGTCACTAATCATAATTTAATTATGTACTTAGTTGAATTAATCCCTCATATCGTAAATTGATCGGATTAATTGATTTCCCGATTCATCGCACCGATGAATTTGATTCTAATTGAGTTGAATTTTCTAATAAACCTTGTTAATCACTTGATTAATATCTAATGACCACTGATTAGCCTATAATTGACTATTAAATACATATTAGGTCATTGTTGCTATCATGGTTTAGTGCCGGATGTTACAGCAAGAGCCCAGTTCCACTTTGACAACTTGGCAACGAAAAAGTTCCATGATGTTGCTGAAAGAAGGCTAGCCAAGGAAGCAATCGTCAAAGCTGTTCCCATATCAATAAAAGGCAAACAGTGGAAATTGCAAATAACCAGAATGGGTGCAACAGGCCCAGAACTGGAAACTTATGACTACACTGATGTTGCACAAATGGGGTACAGGGAATGGGTTGATGTAACATCCGGCATTAATCCAGATTAGAAACTACGACCTAATCTGTATTTAATAGCCAATTATAACCTAATCAGTGGTCATTAGAAATTAATCAAGTGATTAACAATGTTTATTAGAAAATTCAACTCAATTAGAATCAAATTCATCGGTGCGATGAATCGGAAAATCAATTAATCCGATCAATTTACGATATGAAGGATTAATTCAACTAAGTACATAATTAATCTATGATTAGTGACACTAATCATACACTAATACAATTATTTAATCTTAATTATGCAAGACTAAAACAATTCATTAAAACAATGCATCCATAAGTATTTATGTAATTACATAAAAAGGGAAATACAAGAATACACTTTGAAATACATTTATACAAAAAAAATGGAAATACACCCTAATTTAGGCCCTATGGCCGGCCACCCCCTCCATGGTACACAATCTGAATATTTTATTTCATAACCCATGCACCATCAACCTCAAAAGTCTTCATCACTTCACCACTCTTTGCAAGATCTTTACTCCACCTCCATTACCTCCATCATTTCAAGATCAAAATTTCTCTATAAATAAGAGTTTCCCTTTCATTATTTTTCACACCAAAATATCTCTTCCTCTCCTCTCAAGCCACACACACACACACTACATACATTTCTTTCCAAGTGTTCTTCATTTGGTGCAAGTGTTCTTGGTGAAATCCTTCAAGATCCAACCTTCTTCACACTTGTATTCTTATATTTCACCAAATTAAGTAAATACTAGCTTATTTCATCTTATATTTATGTTTATATAAGTCTTGCATAATATATATAATCATCAACAACAACAAGTTTCATAAAAACTCAAGTTTATAAATTTCTAGTTTTTGTTTTTAAGTTGTTTCTTCAAATGTGTTTATAAATATATAAACACATCATATAAGTGTAAATATTATGAAAACAAGTGATATATATGTGTTTTATAACTTTTATACAAGTAGTCTTTGAATAAATAACAAGAATCATAAGTTATTTCAAGTTTATAAACTGCGGATTTTCGGCAGAAAATTTCTATCGACTTTGAAAAATCATAACTAATTCATAACTTAACGAAATGAGTTGATTCTTGTCTCAAAAGTTAGATCTATGTCTTAATTATAGATCTGGAAGTTTTCATAATTTATTTTGGAGTTTAAGACCTCCAGAAATTATTTGGGAAACCGAAAGTTTGAAAGCTCAAAAATGGTCAACATAGGGTTTTCAACAAGCTTTTTCCCCAACCTAAACAACTCGAAAAATGGCCGTTCTTGATTCTAAAAATCCTTTGTGTATAGTAGTTTAATGTCCTAGAAAACCAAAGCCTAAAACGTTTTGGAGCTTGGTCAAAAACAGCCTCAAAGTAGGCCGAAAAACCTTCGAAAAAGCTGGAAAATTATATATATATATATATATATATATATATATATATATATATATATATATATGGGATAATTGCGTAAAAAACCAAAAACTAGTCAGCATTTTGTGATTAAAACCCCAAACCATTTTTCGTTGCATAGAAAATCCTGAACTAAATAAAAATCAGTAAATTAAGGTTTTCTCAATGGGTAATCGGTTGAAACCGGTTGTTAATCCTACGTGGACCGGTAAATAACCTACGATGAATAAACTTTAATTGTTGAAACCGGTTTCCAAGTGTTACAAATCATTTTAACGCTCGTAGATGAGGTAATCCCGTTTGAAAATTACAATTAAAAATTATCAACGGGGTTTTAGATGATGTGTAATACTTGGCAATCGGTTTCAACAATTAAAATTTATTCTACGTAGGTTATTTACCAGTCCACGTAGGATTAATAACCGGTTTCAACCGGTTACTCGTTGATAAAACATTGATTTGCTGATTTTTAGTTAGTTCAGGGTTTTCTATGCAATGAAAAATTGTTTGGGGTTTTAATCACAAAAAACTGACAAGTTTGAGGTTTTATGTGCAATTATCCCTATATATATATATATATATATATATATATATATATATATATATATATATATATATATATATATATATATATATATATAAACTTGATGTTTTAAGCGGGTTTTAATTATAAACTTGTAATGTTGGGTGATTTAAGACATAAAAATCTATAAATATAGATAATATCATATATTAGAGATATTAAGTCCCTATTATCATTTAGGGCTCGATTAATCTCGCTCGGTGCACCACCCATCAACATACGAAAAATTGCACTTTTCGCTCGTTTTTGCCATCACAAGTTCGATAAGTCCTCATAGCCCCTATTTTCACAAGGTTATGTTTTGGGGTTGAAATACATGCTTCGTTTTCATATGGACACGAAAATAAGTTCATTTTTATTATGTATTACACATGTGGTTCCATCCGCCCTTATATCATGAACCGACATATTTTAGCATGTATTTTCAAGAATTTAAGGCAAGTGTGCCTTCGGACGTATTTACTTTCAAGCTTCCGCATCATATTATGTAAAACATTGCTATATTTTTAGTTTTAGCGATGTATTTTAAAAATGTCCATATAGTGGTCGTTCGTTATGATTATGGTTATGCTTCCGCGACGTCGCGCTTCGTTGCCAACCGGGGTAACGGGGTGTGACTGTTGAGCTGGCAGTTGCCCTGAGCCAGTCTAATTCTGAAACGGCTAAGACTATCAGGGCATATGTCAAGAAGCTGATGGAGAGAGTGAAAGATCTTGGCCTGATCTCAAAAGAAGTAAGTGAGGGTGTCTCTATGACTTACCTCAATATAAAGGCCAAGAGGACCAGAAAGGATTCTGAGCTGGAGGAACTCCTCATCTTGATTGAACAAGGTGATTATGCTGTTGAAATCAAAGGAGTTAAGTACAGCCTGCCCAGAGGAGTAGAGTTTGAAGAAGGCAAAGTGATTGAAGAGCCTGAGTTGGGGGCATTTTTTTGTAGATCCCCTAACACAAAAGAAGTGCTTTCGGAGAGCATCAGATCTATACAAAGTGGATCTGAAACAGCTTGCAACCTTCAGACTTGCAAACTCCTTCAGGCAATCCAGCAAATGGAGAGCAGCCGTCTAGGACTAGCTCAAAGGCTTTTATGAGAGAGGAGAGCCTCAAGATCCCAACTTTATGTTTCTCAGAGTTGAAATTCAATATCTGGAGGAAACAAGGGATGAACTTGAAAGAATGTTTGAAGAAGGACTGCCACCACCAATGCAGTGAAGTCCATCTACTAACTGAGTAGATGAAGAATGGAAGCCGACCATCTGTTAATTGTTGAACTCTTTTTTACATTAGTTGTACTACATTACAACTGTTGTAACTTTTCTTATTTACATTAGTTGTAATATACACTAGTACATTAGTTGTATTTTTGTAAAAACATGTGTTGTTTATGTAATCAAAATCAATATATAAACTGATTCTCTACGTTAGTTAAATGTTGTAATTTCATTTCAGCAAAATTTATTGTAAAATGTATACTGATTATTGATTAAATCAGCTCAGACTGATTATTGCAAATAGGGAGAGATTGTTAGGCACAAAAAGGCCTCAATCAAACCTGCTCTACATCTTAAGGGGAGATTTTTAATCAAACCTGTTGATGCACTTAAAGGTATAATTTAAGGCCTGTTTATGCCTTATTGAAACCTGAAAAGTGATTTGCAATATCAGCCCAAAGCTGTTTACCCTGTTGCATTAATTGTAACAAAGGCAGTTTGTCCAAGCTGTTCTGTCTGCTGAACAGGCTGGAGATTAACTGTCTACGCTGCTCTACTCTGATAAGCAGCTTGGACAGTTTACAAGTGTTCTGTTCTTTGTGAACAGGTTAAACACTTTATGGAATATGTTTCCAAGTCCTCGTGTAATGTTTTTGGCTACAAGATCTGTTTACAAGTCGAAGACAAAGTGGAAAAACAGAACTGCACAGACTGCCCAGGCTGTTCAGTTTACATGAAGACAAACGGATATCTGAAAAGGGTGACAGACCTTTTCTTATTTCAAAATGGCCTTAACAAAAGAAGAAAGATGCAAAGTTGACATTCCTCTTTTGGTTAAAGCCTTATGCAACAGTGACAAAAAGAAAAAGACAAAGATTCTGCCATGTGAAGACAAATATGCTTTATCAGAACGTGCAGAAAGGTGTCTTGTCTTTTTGGAAAGACTTTCCACTATCTCATTTGTCCAATGAAGAAGCTTCACTGAGATTCTCCTTTTGAGTATAAAAGGAAGCTTCTAAGGATTGTGAGACATAAGCCAAGAGTGTGAAATCAGAACGTGCATTGAAGTGTGTTATTCCATGCATGCAAGTCTGCTTAAATAAAAAGTAGAGTGTGTCTAAGCTGTCTTTGTTTAAGTTGTCCATCTGAGTCTTGTAAAATCAGTGGGTGCATCTAAGTGAGTGTAGTCATTATATCTAGTCTGAGTGTGTCTTAGATTAGTTGAACAACTATTGTATCTGTCATCTCAGCTTGAACCTTTCCGTAGTCAAGCTTGTTTGTAATTAACACTTGTTAATAATATACACAAACATTGAGAAAAAGATTGTTAAGTTTTTAAATAGATGTATACACCCCCCTCTACAGCTTAGAACTATACACTTAGGAAACCTTTTGGGACCTACAGGTATCCACTACAAGAGAAATCACAGTTCGTCAAGGAAACAAATCAGAAGGCTATAAATAGAGATAGACTTGGTCTTACTCATGTAATTTTCGGTGCCAAAGAATTCATATTGTAATTGCATTCTCATTAAGTTTCTAAAGCCTCTAAGGTTGAAAAACCCGAAGAACAGTTTGTGTTCTTCGTCTAATCAAACAGATTAGAGGTGATTGTAATCATAGTTTGGTAATATAAAGATTTCGATATATAATTGTGTTTATTTAATTGTCTGTTCTTTATTGTTCTGAAAGTTTTCTTAAAACAGTTAAGTGTTGCCGCAAACTTCTTAATTGGACTTTGATTCAAAACAAGGTTATTGGTTTAATTCTGATTTATTCAAACCAGTTAATCTTAGGTGATTTAGATCTTGACAGTGAAATTCAAGAATGTAAAACTTAGCCATAGATCCTCCGCAAATGACTATGGTGGTTTAGTTGCTCATCGTGTGCTCTTCACCAGGAATGGTTGGAGGCATCATTGTAGGCTTGAACGGGTGCAATCCACCGTCTTCATAATCGGATCATGAATCAACTCCGGCAGGGCTTCGCCGCTTTTTTCAACACTTCGGGACTCTCTCCAAACGACCACCATGGACCTCTATTTATAGAGGATGTGGAAATTAGGGTTTTAGACTCAAAAACGTGTCTGCTGCCATTTCACGTCGCACAAGCATAGGCCTGCGCCCCCTTGCGCTGGGGGTACGGCCTGGGCTGCACTGGAAGTGCTCTCTAACTCTGAAATCTTCTTTTTTGCAGCGTAGGATGGCGCAGGCCTGCGCCCCCTCCGGCTCGATTCGCGTGGAATTTTTCTCGAGCTGCTATCATTTGACTTCTTGACCACGAAACACAAATTTGGAGTAATAATATGAAAGTTAGGAAGCATCGGTACTTAAAATGAGCCTAAAACGATACCAAAACACATAAACTTATAGTCCTATCACGGCGCTTTTACTATAATATGCAACATAAACCTCGAAGTAATAAAATAAAGCTTTCTAAGTTCAAACTTGAATATTAGTATATAAATAAACTAAAACCATAACATTCAGAGTGCGCTAAAATAAAATACCTAGTTATTAAAGCCAAATCGAAAGTCTAGGGATCTACACATCCCAATTACAACTTCAATAATTATTAGAATAATAACGGAAGTCTTTTTTGATATCATAAATCCTTAAACTCTAGATCCTGATGTCGTTGCCCTACTCTTATCAATAACACCTGAAAAATTGTCCCCACAACCGGGGCAAGCAGTCGCCTAACGAGTAACAGATTTAAAAAGCAAAGATAAGCATATATAACATGATCAACACAAATATCGGTTCAAATTCAACATGTGTAGCAGTACGAATCGGTCGGTTTAGCATACACGAATAGGGTATTGTTACCGGCTCGCCCGATAACAAGTATACGGCGTATGAATCGCTCAGTTATTGATACGAAAATATCAGTCTTAAATTTATAAACTCTAATCTGACCAAATCGACCGATAAACTCTGGGCAAGTGTACCCGATCGTATAGCAATAAACTGGTAGACCAAGATCGTCTCCACAGGGAACGGAAAATGCAATATATACTAATTAAGATTACTCTAGCCAAAATAAAATGGACAAAGCAAATGAATAAAAGGGGGTTTTCTTTTAGATTTTTGGATACCGTTGACACGGCAATGTAAACAAAATTACTAAAACTAAAATGACAATTAATAGTAAATAACGAAAATTTAGAACGACTACGAAATAACTATGTATATAGAATCAAATAACTAAAGGTATTCATCATTGAATCACTCCCCCTAGATTTGGTTCGTTCTAAAAGTGCAATTAATTGATAGAGTCTCTAAGAAATTTCGAGCTAAGATAGACCATCAACCCTATTAATCCGATTATAACCTAATCTATTCAAAACACGCTAACTCTCGTTATTGGTGAATTGAACTCAAACTTTTATCTGGGTTATTAGAGAAGTAGTTTCAACTAGCATAATTTCAGAATAATTGTTTACCCTAACTGCATGCAACCGTCATAATTTCAGAACAAGCAAACAATAAGATAGAACTAATACACGTGCAAGTCATAATTTCAGAACATGACACAATGTAATAGTAAACTACTCAATAATTATTAAGATGAAAAATTCAAGGTTCACGACTAGGCATAAACAAAACTCAAATCAATAATAAAAGCTAAACCTAACTATAGGGTTCGTTCATCAATGAAAAATACAATAACTTAGCCCATAATTAAATTAATAACTAACAATAATAAAATAACAAGAAAACTAAACATAATTAAAAAAATTGAATTGTTCGCTAGAAGAAAAGAAAACAAAAGGAATTCAAAAAATATTGAATTGTTCTTTGCTGTTACCTCCTGCGCACCAACAATTAAGAGAAAAGAAAACAAAAGGAAGTCAACAATTGAATTGTTGTTTTCTTACTCCTGCGCATCACCTCCCAAAGAGAAAGAAAAAAATAAAATAAAATTATGAATGTTGTTTCTGCTTTTTTTTCTGCGCCGCCAACAAAACCAAAAGAGAAATATCACAATTTATTTTTTTTTCCAATCTTTTTCTCCCTTCCTTTGGTGCGATTCCTCTTCTTTTTAAGCTAAAAAACTCAACAAAACCCTAACTGACTAAAACAATAAAATATGGACTTTCGCCCGATGGGTGTTGGACTTGGAGAAACTTAAATCTTGAATTTTCTTTGGACATGCTTGCATGCTCTCATATTTTTCACTTTAAGCCCAAATAATCATCTTATTTTATTGTGTTGTACCCAATTAAACCTGCAAACAAAAATGACAAGTAAATGAACTTTTAGTATCAAAACTTATATGTTTAAGCGTATAAAAAGAATGATATTGTTGAATAAATATATGAATAAATAAGACAATATCAAAACTTCCCACACTTAAACTTTGCTTGTCCTCAAGCACATCATCTCAAAAGAAACACATTAAACAAGCATACCTAACTCAGACGCATACGAAGCTCAAACAGTTAAAAGGGACGCCTGCAAAAATAAATCAACTTCAACAAACACATGATAACTTAGATTCATGCACATGTTTGTGTACCGATCCGCTCTAACTTTTCACTAACTCCAACAATTATTCAAACATCACTTGACTAAACTCATCTGACCTACAAATCACTCATTCTTGCATGCTTTATTAAACTTTTCCCTTCAAATTTTTCTGACTCAAGGCTTACTGATGATTTCTCAACTTTTTTTTTGTTTTGTTTTTTTGGATTCAAGAAACCTATGACTTTCGATGGATCCCATGTAACAAACTTTCTACTTGACCGATCCCAAACCAGGTGGTTTTAGGTGATCAGGTGTAGAACACCCCTTGAAGTTTACTCGTTCGAGAACCAAAGGCCACATTTAGTTACTTAATCACTTTTTTTTCTTTTAGAAAATCAGTCTCAACCTCTTTTGTCAAAATTCAGTTGTTTATAATTTAATATGGTATCTCAGGATACCAACACGCTGACAATAAACCTAGGGATTAACATAACATGCAAGACTTTTTGTAATTTCAAGGCCATTAGAGCTCATAGTGATCAAGAAAGTGGTTAAAAATCAGCAAAAAGCCACAAACACTGCAACATGAAAGCTAAGCTAACCAATGATGTTAAAGACAAATGTTTTTCACAGACAAACTCTTACTTATTTAAGCATCACGATGCAAATGAAGTGTATGAACTTGCTAAAATAAAAGAAATTAAAGTGCACAAAGATGATAACTAACAGGACAAACAATGGTTAAAGTATTTAACCCCCTTCCCACACTTAAAATTTTGCATTGTCCCTAATGCAATCACAGATAGAGCACAAAT
This sequence comes from Centrapalus pauciflorus, assembly GCA_020465985.1. Classification (NCBI taxonomy): domain Eukaryota; kingdom Viridiplantae; phylum Streptophyta; class Magnoliopsida; order Asterales; family Asteraceae; genus Centrapalus; species Centrapalus pauciflorus. Next base: position 401,834 of record JAANYP010001713.1, on the reverse strand, counting down.
ATATGGAAAGAACAGAGAGAGTAAAGGAAAAAAAATACTCCCTTGAGGCTAGCAGCAATAACGTGATACAGTGGCGGTAGATGTCTAATCATAACAGCAAGCATCAATAACTGAAAAAGCACACATGACAAAGAAAAGCATAAAACCTGCAAAAACAGAAGTAACACACATTAGACTAAACATACGAATAAAATCAAAATTAGGTAAGATAATGTAAGACAACAATAACTAAAATAAAACTTAAAGAAACAGAGATTCGGGTTGCCTCCCGAGAGCGCCTTGTTTATTTTCAATACTTGAGCTCGACTCGCCCCTAAAAAGTATTTATTTGGGGAAGGTGTTCATGACCTTCTCTTGTTCCGGTCCTTCTGCCTCATTGTATAACTTCAACGATGACCGTTAACGTGAAAAGAGCCACTGTCAGACTGGAGATCAACGAAACCATATTGGGAAGCTTTAATGACTGTATAAGGACCAGTCCAACATGATTTCAGCTTACCCGGAGTGAGTTTCAGACGAGATTTGAATAATAGAACTTTGTCCCCTGGTCTGAACTTCTTGACAGTCTTCAGACGACTATCATGCAACACCTTTGATCTCTCCTTATATAATCGCGAGTTATCATAGGCTTGGAGCCTCAACTCGTCTAACTCGTTCAACTAGAGAAATTAGTGTTTTCCTGCCTCATGATAATCGAGATTTGCATTTTTCAAGGCTCAGAATGCCTTGTGCTTGATTTCAAGAGGAAAATGACATGCCTTGCCATTATCCATTCGAAACGGTGTTGTGCCAGTAGGAGTTTTGTAGGCAGTACGGAATGCCCACAACGCATCTTCAAGCTTCTCAGACCAAAATTTGGGGTTGTAGCCAACAGTGCGCTCGAGAATACGTTTAAGTCCTCTATTCGTGTTCTCGACTTGCCCACTCGTTTGCGGGTGATATGGCGTCGAGAACCTGTGATTCACTCCATAGCGTTTCAGGACTTTCTCCAACTGCTGATTACAGAAATGTGATCCGCGATCACTAATCAGCGCCTTTAGACAACCGAATCGAGAGAATAGGCTTTTAAGCAAATTCACAACCACTCGGGCATCATTGGTTGGGGGGCTTTTGCCTCAGCCCATTTCGAAAGATAATCTACAGCCACGAGTATGTATTTGTTGTTACGGGATGTCGGGAAAGGACCCATGAAGTTGATGCCCCATACATCAAAGATCTCGCAAATCTGAATTCCTTGTTGGGGCATCTCATCTCTTTTCGAGATATTGCCTACACGCTGACAAGCATTACAGGTCTTGACCATGGAATGAGCATCTTTAAAGAGAGTGGGCCAATGGAAACCACAATCTAAGACCTTTTTTGCAATGTAGTTTGGCCGAAAGTGTCCTCCGGTCGGTCCTTGGTGACATTCATTCAAGATTTGTCTGGCTTCAGTACCAGACATGCAACGGCGCATCACATTGTCGGCATTCAAACGAAAGAGATATGGTGGATGCCAATGATAGAACTTGGAATAACTCAAAAGCTTTCGCTTCTGCTGGTATGTCAACCCTTTTTCTATGATTCCTGCTGCAAGGTAGTTTGCTATGCTAGCAAACCATGGGTCATTGTCCTCACGGGACTCGATCATCTGTAAGAACTCATCAGGGAATATGTCCTTGATGGTAGACTCTTTAAGCTCCTCTAGATTTGGGTTCTCGAGTCGAGAGAGATGATCAGCAGCTAGGTTTTCTGTCCCCTTTTTGTCCTGGATCTCAATGTCGAATTCCTGTAAGAGTAGGATCCAACGAATTAGTCTCGATTTTGCATCTTGCTTGTCAAACAGATATTTGAGGGCAGAATGGTCAGTATAGACTATGGTCTTTGAAAGCACTAAATACTGACAAAACTTATCGAATGCAAAAACTACCGCTAGGAGCTCTTTCTCGGTGGTAGTATAATGTCCCTGGGCCACGGTCAGAGTGCGAATCGCATAGTAGATAGGCTTAAATGATTATTCTTTCTCTAGCCTAGGACAGTTCCTAGCGCGTAGTCACTAGCATCACACATGAGCTTGAATGGTGATGACCAATCTGGTGGTATCATGATTGGCGCATGTGTTAGATGATGCTTCAGAAGATTCATGTGCCTTCATACACTCCGATGAGAATATGAATGACACGTCCTTCTCGAGAAGTAGAGTGAGAGGCCGGACAATCTTAGAAAAATCTTTGATAAAGCGCCTATAGAACCCGGCATGACCCAAAAAGCTACGAACCGCTTTGACATTCGTGGGTGGAGGAAGTTTGGAAATCACGTCAACCTTGGATTTATCAACCTCCATTCCCACACTTGAGATTTTATGGCCGAGAACTATGCCTTCTCGGACCATAAAGTGACATTTCTCCCAATTCAACACGAGGTGAGACTCCTCGCATCTAGTCAGGACACACTCAAGGTTCAAGAGACATGAATCGAAGGAATTGCCGAATACTGAAAAATCATCCATGAAAACCTCCATGCAATCCTAGATCATGTCATGGAAGATGGCTGTCATACAACACTGGAAAGTGGCAGGAGCGTTGCAGAGACCAAAAGGCATCCACCTGTAAGCTAAAGTCCTGAAAGGACAGGTAAAGGTGGTCTTCTCCTGATCCTTTGGGTCGATAGGAATCTGAAAGTAGCCAGAGAAACCATCAAGGAAGTAGTAAAACTCATTCCCTGCTAGTCTCTCTAAAATCTGGTCAATGAAGGGAAGAGGTAAGTGGTCCTTCCAGGTTGCATCATTAAGTTTCCGATAATCTATGCATACCCTCCATCCAGTGACCACGCGAGTAGGGACAAGTTTGTCTTTCTCGTTTCGAACAACAGTGGTGCCTCCCTTTTTAGGAACCACCTGAACTGGGCTAACCCATGGGCTATCTAATCTAGGGTATATAATCCCAGCATCGAGGAGTTTGATGACCTCCTTCTTGACCACTTCGGTCATATTAGGGTTCAGCCGCCTCTGTCTCTGCACACATGACATATAGTTATCCTCCATGAGAATCTTATGTGTGCAGTAGGAAGGAATGATCCCTGGAATGTCAGCAGTCTTCCATGCGATTGCCCGCTTATGAGCTTAGAGAAGATGAATCAATTTGTCTTTCTCATCAGGGGAGAGAGCAAAAGAAATGATGACAGGTAGAGAAGATTCTCCCTGTAAGAACGCATACTCAAGATGATCGGGAAGAGGTTTAAGCATAAGAGTAGGCGGCTCTTCAAGAGATGTCCTAATACAGATTTTCTCATTAAATGCGAGTGGTTCGACTTCTCCATCGGTCTCTTGGGTGTTAACGGCGTCTGCACATAGGATATCTTCAAGATTTTGCATTACCACATCAGGATCAATCGTACATGCCTCATTACTCATTAAGGTTAGAAGCTGATCCAGCTCAGAATCCAGGCAATCATCTATAACATCAATAGAAAAACACGAATCATCTACCATGTGTGCATGTGTCATTGCCTTATCTATGGAGAATGTGACTCTGTCATCAACAATACCTAGGTTGAGTTGTCTCTTAGATACGTGAACTATGGCGTCAGCAGTGTTAAGGAACGGTCGTCCTGGAATGAGTGGAATCTGGATATCTTCTTTCATTTCTAGGATGACGAAGCCAGTAGGAAAGACAAAACTATCTACCTTAACTAGGACATTCTCTGCTATGCCTAAAGGATACTTAAAGCTACGGTCTGCAAGCTAAAGGCACATCCTGGTCTGCTTAAGTTCACCTAGGTCTAGCTTAGAATATAAGGTGAGTGGCATGAGATTAATGCTAGCACCTAGATCAGCTAATGCATTACATATAGTATCAGAACCAAGAAAGCAAGGGATAATGAAACTCCCTGGATCTCCAAGCTTAGGAGGCATGTCCTTCGTCTGTAGAATGGCTGAACACTGCTCCCCGAGTGGCAATGTGGTCGCTTCCTCCAACTTCTTCCTATTCGACACTAGATCCTTCAAAAACTTCCCATAGTTAGGCATACCTACAATGACATCAACAAGAGGCACATTAATCCTAATTTGCATCAATAACTCAACAAACTTACCATATTGCTCTTGCATACACTCTTTCCGTAGACGATTAGGATAAGGATTATTTGGCTTGTAATCCCTGAGAGGCGCTGGCTTTGGCTTTGATGGCTTAGCGACTGGTGGTGACGTCTCTTTCTCCACGGAATCGGCTATAGGTGTTTCTGTTTGGCTAGGTTTCTTCGTGTTATCCTCGTCATCTGAAGTCCAATCCCGCACAATAACAGAGCTGTTAGAATGTGATGTATCCATAACTCTGACTACCTTACCTGAGCGAGTGGTAATCGCCTTAACATGCTCATTGTGATCCTGATTCGCGTTGGGGTTCTTTTGGGTATTGCTTGGTATGACTTCCTGATACGACCTCAGCTAATCTACCTAAGTCGCGCTCGATATTCTAGATCGACGCTTGCTGATTACTTTGAACTTGCTCATTATTAGCTTGATTCTGTTACATAGTCAGCATCAAACTCTTCAGTATATCTTCCATGTTGCTGCTTGCTCCAGCTGCTGGCTGAGTGATCTGTACTGGTGGCTGAGGATTTGGGTTGGCGTTTCCTTGATTAAACTGATGGAACCCCGATGGAATCTGTCTTTGGAAATCTCCTCGGTTGTTTCCCTGGTAATTTGAAGTACCCCCTGGTAGCTATTTCCCGGCTTCTGGTTCATGAAGTTAACGCTCTGTGTCTGGATCATCGGTCGATCTTCGCAGTCTTTCGTCAGGTGATGTCCTCCACAAGTCTCACATCCTACCTACATAGCGTGAACACTTTGGAACAACTTATCAACTTTACGCTCCAATGACTTTTGACTAGTAGCAAGCGATGCTAGATTATCACTACCCCCGTCATCGTCTATTGCATCTATCGTTTTTCTACCCGACTTCTTCTCGACACTCCATCCTTGCTTAACTAAATATATGTCTTCTAAAAGCTTAAAGGCTTCCCTCAGAGTCTTATACTGAAAGCTATCATCACAGGCTGAGTCGATCCGCTCCTTAATCTCTTCATCCATATCCCTGTAGAAAGTCTCGACCTGCTTTCTCTTATTAAGCTCGTGATTTTGACATTTGCGTAACATTTCTTGAATCGTGTCCATGAATCAACAAAAGATTCTCCAACTTTCAGGGAGAGGTTTGAAATCTCAAATATCATTCTTTCTTCCTTAGCCGGAGGGAAGAAGTGGTTAATGAAGAAGTTATTCATGTCTGCCCAGGTCGTGATAGAGTCTGGCTCTAAAGATTCTAACCACTCTTGAGCTTCCCCGATCAGGGTGAACGGGAAAACTCTAAGTCTCGCGACATCGGAGTTAGCTCCGAATAAGTCACAGATGGAGAGGAATGACTGAATGTGTCAGTTAGGATCATGCTTTAACCTCCCATCAAAATTCAGTTCCCGAGCCATACTGACAAACTGCCCTTTGATTTCAAATCTTTCTTCATTAGCAGCAACAAGGACTCGGATAGCAGTGGAGCTGGTGGTGCAGTCTCGCGGTCTGTCCACATTGGGGTATCATCTTCATTAGCCATTGGTTCCTCCTCAGATTCAGACTCCAAGTGAGGAGCTTCCGTGATTGTTGGTGGTTGACGTGGTCGTAGTTAACGGTGGAATTCTCGTTCAGGATCTTGAAACGGTTCTAAGAGTTGAGACGATGATCTACGAGTCATAAACTAACCAAACTAAATAAAATTAGAATTATTGAACTAACTATATAAAATATAATAAATTAAAATAAATCTAAGAAAACGAAATAACCTACAAAGAAAATAAAATAAACTTAATGAGTAAATGAAACTAAAAAGTAAACTTAAAAAAATTAAAATTAAAATCAAGGAGAAAAAAATGCTAGAAAAATCCTAAACAGTAAAATTGGAAACCACTCCCCGGCATTGGCGCCAAAAACTTGATATTAAAATATCAGTCTTAAATTTATAAACTCTAATCTGACCAAATCGACCGATAAACTCTCAGGCAAGTGTACCCGATCATATAGCAATAAACTGGTAAGACCAAGATCGTCAACACAGGGAACGGAAAATGCAATATATACTAATTAAGATTACTTTAGCAAAAATAAAATGGACAAAATGAAAATGAATAAAAGGGGGTTTTCTTTTAGATTTTTGGATACCGTTGACACGGCAATGTAAACAAAATTACTAAAACTAAAATGACAATTAATAGTAAATAACGAAAATTTAGAACGACTACGAAATAACTAACTATGTAAATAGAATCAAATAAGTAAAAGGTATTCAACATTGAATCTCTCCCCCTAGATTTGGTTCGTTCTAAAAGTGCAGTTAAGTGATAGAGTCTCTAAGAAATTTCGAGCTCCGATTATAACCTAATCTATTCAAAACACGCTAACTCTCGTTATTGGTGAATTGAACTCAAACTTTTATCTGAGTTATAAGAGAAGTAGTTTCAACTATCATAATTTCAGAATAATTGTTTACCCTAACTGCATGCAACCGTCATAATTTCAGAACAAGCAAACAATAAGATAGAACTAATACACGTGCAAGTCATAATTTCAGAACATGACACAATGTAATACTAAACTACTCAATAATTATTAAGATTAAAAATTCAAGGTTCACGACTAGACATAAACAAAACTCAAATCAATAATAAAAGCTAAACCTAACTCTAGGGTTCGTACATCAATGACAAATACAATAACTTAGCCCATAATTAAATTAATAACTAACAATAATAAAATAACAAGAAAACTAAACATAATTAAAAAAATTGAATTGTTCGTTATAAGAAAAGAAAACAAAAGGAATTCAAAAAAATTGAATTGTTCTTTGTTGTTACCTCCTGCGCACCAACAAATAAGAGAAAAGAAAACAAAAGGAAGTCAACAGTTGAATTGTTGTTTTCTTACTCCTGCGCATCACCTCCCAAAGAGAAAGAAAAAATAAAAATAAAAATATGAATGTTGTTTCTGCTTTTCTTTCTGTGCCGCCAACCAAACCAAAAGAGAAATATCACAATTTATTTTTTTTTCCCAATCTTTTTCTCCCTTTCTTTGGTGGGGTTCCTCTTCTTTTTAACCTAAAAAACTTAAAAAACCCTAACAGACTAAAACAATAAATATGGACTTTGGCCCGATGGGTGTTGGACTTGGAGAAACTTAAATCTTGAACTTTCTTTTGGACATGCTTGCATGCTCTCATAATTTTCAATTTAAGCCCAAATAATCATCGAATTTTTTTGTCTTGTACCCAGTTAAACCTACAAATAAATATGACAAGTAAATGAACTTTTAGCATCTAAACTTATATGTTTAAGCGCATAAAAAGAATGATATTGTTGAATAAATATATGAATAAATAAGAATATCAGTTATCACGTGTAAAAAACATGTGGCTTGCCCGACATGCAACTCGGAAGCACAGAGCAACCTCACTTAATCACATAATATACAGTATGCATACCGGGGAAAAAGGTTCTCATGTATCGGCTCATAGCAATGAAATAAATAACAACATTCAAGGCTAAGCATGATAGTTAAACAATAGTCATGACAATAGAAATGAATGAGATATCTAGTGCAAACATCTCATGTATGATCATTTGAGAAATTAAATCAATTACACAGTGTCTGCAATCCGTAACTCGCCAAGCGACTAATCAATACGAGTCGTACCACTATCGAAGGCCACCCGTCTCGATCAAATCACTAGACTCCTGATTTAAAAATATATTGACCACTTATCAATATTCTTAATATTTCACTGAATCTGTTGTCTATTTAATTAATTAAAGTTTCAGGATCAAAATTCGGGCAATGTCGAGTTATTTGTTAACATTTACTTAATTATTTTAGTTATTATTTATATAAAGTTTATTAAATAAATATTAAAATCTCATATAGAGCGCCGATTAGGGCAAAAAGAAAAAGGCAAGGCAGCGCTGCTGCTAGCGCCGGTCGAACCATGCCGTCGCCGGTCTGGATTCCGGCCAAACTCTGGTCACTACACACATTCATTTTCTCTTCTCGGTGCAACAAATACAGAATGAGGAAACAAACAGAGAAAAGAAAAGTGATGGTGGCCTCTGGCCATGCTGCCGCCATCGCCACCGAACAACCCCACTCTCCCGTCGGATTTCCGGCCACAACACTCTACACCCTTCAGTTCATTGATTCCTGCCTTAATTTTTTAGATTTCTCTCAAAATCTCAAACTCCAAAATTCTTGGAATCCATTCTATTGAATCCAAATCCGATTTTGAAAACAAAAATAATATTCAATCCTAACTTCTATACACATTTAGATCATTTTTATAAAAAATTTTGTGTTAAAATTTAACACCCACCAAAACCACCGTTAAAGCTCAATGAAAGTTTTTAAGTGAAAAAAAACGAAGATGATGATGATATTAAATCTTAGTTATTCATTTTCAGATTAGCAAACAATATTTACACTCACTCTTATGAATTATAACATTAATCAAGAGTACATACGAGAATTGATCATTGATTAAATTTTTGAATATTTACCTTAAAGATGCTCAAAAGAGATGATGATTTAATGTTGATGATGATCTTTGATTCCCAAATTTCAGCCCTCAATCTTCAAAATTGCAGATTCTATTTAATGTGTTTTGGTGTGTGTTTTTTATGGAGAATGATGGAGTGATGAAATGATGTGTGTGTGTGTGCGCGCGCGCAGGTTAGTTATAAGAATGATGGAAGCTCACATGCAAATTTGTTACATTTTTTTTTCTATTTGATCATCTCTTAAAGCTAATGTTTAAATTGCATAGTTAAATTACTATATTGCACATATAATAATTGTCTTAGATTATGAAATCATCTCACAAACTTTAATATTTCGAATCTAATCTAAAATAAATTGCGACGTTCAAGATTAAGTGATAAATTATGAATAATTATTTACCTCGAGATTTGAGGGTGAATGATCAAATAAGTGTAGAAGAAGTGTGAATTGTCAAATAATTCTTGTGAATAATTAAGCAAGTGTTGAAGAATTGTGAATCGTAAAATAAGTGTTGTGAATGATCAAATAAGTGTAAAATAATTATAAATAGTCAAATAATTCTTGTGAATGATAAAATAAGTCTTGTAAATGATCAATTAACTATTGTGAATGATCAATTAGGTATTGTGAATGATCATTTTATAAGTGTTGTGAATGATGATTTTATAAGTGTGAATGATCATTTTAGAAGTGTACGTTGTTAATGATGCTTGTTATTACGATACCATTGCATATGAGGGGTACGTTGGATACGTGTGATTTTGCTTGGTACGCTATGGAACCTAAATATACATACATACATACATACATACATACATACATACATACATACAATATATATATATATATATATATATATATATATATATATATATATATATATATATATATATATAGACCAAAGATCAAGTGTGAACAAATTGCAAGTTGTGGACGGTGTGAACCAATAATATCATGACAAATCATCTTTTATTTAATTTCATTTTATTAAATTAATTAACTGCATTTAAGGGTATTATTGTCTTTTGCAAACATTAGTAAAATGCAGATTTTATTGGGTCAACGGAAGTTCCTGTTATGTAGGCACAAACGCCTGCTTCTTCAACGGCTTCTTCAATGATCTCCCAAATTCAACGATCTCCCAAAGTCGTCTACCCTAATTTTTACTTTGATGCTTACGCTTACCAGTTTATATCCCCTGCAGCGATCATTTACTCTGCTCTGCATTTTGAACAATTTCAAAAATAATATACGGCTGCAAACCGACGCCGTGTTTTCCCCCACGATTCCGGTGACCATTTATATGTTTGCTTACCAAAATTCTGGATTTATCCTGTAATTTTTTTAGTAGATGCCACGTAATCATGTAACTGTCGATTAATTGTATGAATTTAGCTAACCCAAAAAAAAAAATTTTAGTTGGGGTTTTTAGGTTTACTAAACTATAGATGCTGTAAAATACTATCGCCTGCTGACTTTAGAATGCACTGGGTTTGCAGCAGCTGATGTGAATCTACTAGGTAATCTAGCAATTCCTTCGGCTATCTAACGCAGCAGTCGCAGTTGCGTGTAATAGCAAAAGATACACACATTGCAGCTAATGCAGTTAATATAATACATTTAAAATACGTGTCAATTAGCTTCTCATGCGTCTACTCTTTTAATGTTAATTTCACTTTCATCGTTTACGTCCCTAATAGTAAGTACTAACTTTATAATCACCTTGCAACAACTACTTCTCAGCAACATATTCCTTCTGTTTTTTCCCTAGTTGAAACATCTGCCATTCTGTTTATAAGTTGTAATCACATCATATATTTTCACCGTCTGTTCGGTTCTATTATGCGCTCACACACACACACAACTGCTTATCTCTACCCAAACTTCAGATGTGGTATTTATGTTGCCTACTCTACACATACTACTCGCTGCTTGGGTCTAACTATGATGTTGACATCGTCCACTAATTAACTTATTTAACACTGATTCTCTGCGCTATATTACTTCCAATGGCTACACTGATGAATTTTTTTAAATCATGTTTCCTTATAACCTGCTTACATTAAAACTACCTAATATTGTATGTACTTTTATTACTAAATGTCTCACACACAATTTAATTTTATTGCAATAATTCAACTCTGATGTGCATTGAATGCTCATGGGTTAATCCTTTACCGTTATTTCTTTTGTTCATCCTAAATCTAATGTATTCAACTTTCAACTCATAGAACAGTATCTTATTATAAAATCATACAATCAACGTGCTTATTCTGCATTACTTTCGAATATATATTACTATATTTGAAGTTACCTGTATACGGTTCCAACGGGGAATCATCAGTTACTAAAATTGTTTTCCCTTTGCCGGTCCTTCTTTCCACCGAGTCGTCCGCAAAATTCACCGGATTAGACGCATCATCGCCCTGCTTTGCTAACTTCTTCTCAATCTGTCCCTCCGTTATCGACCGTAAGCCTTCACTATTCAGGGCTCCTACTTCAAGGGCTGCTTCAACGATCTCCCAAATTCGTGTAACCCTAATTATTACTTTGATGCTTACGCTTACCAGTTTACATCCCCTGCAACGATCGTGTACTCTGCTCTGCATTTTGAATAATTTCAAAAATAATATACGCCTGCAAACCGACGCCGTGTTTTCCCCTACAATTCCAGTGACCGTTTATACATTCTTTACCGTCGCCTACTCTGCAACACTCTTCAATGAAGATATGGTGGAAATACCCTAAAATACCCCTTGGTATTTTATTTGGTTTTTTCAAGTCTATTTTTCATACTATCACACGTGGACTGGTATTATTGGTGCACATTGTGCACATTTTACATCTTGTGCACACCAGATCCTATGCATATATATATATATATATATATATATATATATATATATATATATATATATATATATATATATATATATATATATATATATATATATATATATATATATATGTGTGTGTGTTTGTGTATACACATACATATATATATAAATACATACATACATATACATATATATATATATATATATATATATATATATATATATATATATATATATATATATATATATATATATATATATATATATATATATATATATATATATATATATAAAATCAAATGTTTCAAATGTAATCAGATGGTAAAAGTTATTATCCAAAATAGAAATACAAAATCAAATGTTTTAAAGAAGAAAACCTTCACGATAAGGCTGAGAAGTAGAGCAAGGATTTTAGGTATGTTTGACATGACTAGCTGGAGCTTCAAGTTGGAGTTGTGGACTGAAGCTTTTAGTAGCCGGAGGTTTTGAGAGTTGCATCTTTTTAGAAGAGCTGGAGCTTTTTATTTATATAAATGTGTTTGGTAAAAGTAGTTGTAGCGTTAACTTTTAGTATTAAATGACATAAATAGATATTGATAATGATTAAAAGTTGTAGTTTACAATTATTTGAAGGGTAAAAAGATAATTTTGTTTGACCAAAATCTCAAACGAAAAGTTTAATTTCATATCAACCAAACGGAGATTTAAGCTTGAGCTTATAAAAATAAAAAGCTGAAACTTTTAAAAGCTTCCAAAAGCTCTTTGTCAAACGCACCATTTATTCGAGACTATCAAAAACCATCCATTAGTGTACGTGATGCGTAAAAACAATGATTTCTTTTGTAGAGATGTGACTTTTAGTGATAATGCAACGATTAGGTCATTAGGTGAAGCAACGCTTAGCAACAAGCCAAAAGGACACATGTCTAACTTCACCTTGTTATAATCGATCATCAATTTCTAATATTTTCCAAGCTTAACCCAAATTGTTACTCAACTTTGCCACAATATTATATTTATATAGTGGCCATTGTTAGGACTAGCTTTGCCGCCTAAATATTTTTAAAGAAATGGATCAATGTGTGTGCTATGTATATCAAACAACTTATTAAATTGTTAAAGGTTTTATTATGAAAAAAAAATCAAAATGTTTTTACGTTTTCGTCCATCCATGTTATTTTTTTTTTCATAAAAGTAATCAAGTTAATTTTTTTTCTTTTTGGTTTAGTGAAATTTGACTATTAGAACCCGGTTTTCAACTTTTAAATGTTGTTTTTCTCATAATAAACTCATTGTTAAAATACAAATTTCGGTGAATTTTTCAAGTTAGGATATTTATGAAGGAAAAAATTTAGTTGAAGAACTTAATTGAAAAAAAAGAAAAAGAAATTTGCACAAAAACCTCAAATTTGTCAACTTTTTTTGATCTAGACCCTGAATCATTTTTCATCGCACAAAAAACCCCTAATTAGTTAAATCTTATGAAATTTGGGGTTAAAAAAAAGACTTGCAACTAGCTAAATCGACTACAACCAGCTGAGTTCAAATTTTTTTTTATATTTTTACTTTATATTTTCTATATTATTTCACCTATTACACCGGTTATCCTTTTCGATAAATTCATTAAATTTAACAGTAACTAAATTTGGGCCAAATTAGCACAATAGGGACGAAAAACCGTATTATTAATGTTATGGACTGAATTCAAGTAAACGATCAAATTATAAGAACAAAATTTGCCATTTTATCTTTAAAAAGCAAGAACATATTTATTGATATTTTCAGCGGGTTATATGCCAAAAATAGCAACAACGTTTTGTAGTTTTACCGTTTATACTCATATTATTTATTTTTTATCATTAATAGCAACAACTTTTGTATTTTTTTACCGATTATACCAACTGTTGACCTAGAAATCTGCTAAAGCAGGTTACCATCCATTAATAGCAACAACTTTTATCTTTTTACCAATAATAGCAACAACGTTTTATATTTTTACCAATAATAGCAGCGACTTTTAACTTTTTACCAATAATAAAAACATATCAAATGAAATTTTTCTTTATCTTTAACTAATCATTATTTTAAACAAACTAAATTTATGATAATCGTAACACAATCAAATAAGTTCATGATCCAATTTTTTGTTTAAATTTTGTTAGAGATAAATCAACTGTAATGTGTGCCTATAAAAGTATAAAAATATGTTTTCTATAGACATTAAAAAATGAAGATTATTTTGATTAGGGGTTAGCATGGATCGGTTTTTCGAAAAAAACCAAAAACCAAACCGAAACTTCGGTTTGGATTTTTAACGATTTGATATTTTGATTTTTATTTTGATTCCGGTTTGGTTTCAGTTTTTCTTTGTCATGCTTTTCAATTTCAAGTCTTTCTTTCTAAAACCAAAAACCACACACACACTCGATTCTATGACATCTTATACAAAATGATTTGAGTTTCACGTTGTCATGTTACACTTAAATGGTCGCCCCTATCATACTCCTATAAGGTTATGCATGAAAATATGACATATCAAAATTAGGAGTGTGCAAAAAAAAACCAAAAACTAATCTGAAACAGAAAAAACAAAAAATCGGGAAAAAAAAAAACCAAACTGTTTGGACTTTGAATTTTCAAAACCAAAAATTTCAGTTTGGTTTCGGTTTGGAGGTCAAAATAAACCAGAAAAAACCAAACCAAACTGAGGTTTTATAATTTTAAATTTATATATACTCTTCCTTCGTTACATTTTTTCATTTAAGTTTTTTATTGAAAGTTTTAACTCTTCAGTGTCTAAATTTCATATGAGACTAAAACTCACTTTGAATATTATGATGATTATTGTTGTTGTATTATTATTGCAATTGTATGTTGTCATGGTTTTGAATGATAAAATTATTAAATGTCTAAATCTTGTTGGTGAAAGAATGCATAAATGATATATATTTTGATTTTATGCATCCATATATATATTTATTCCAATATGTGTGTGTGTGTGTGTGGTTTTTGGTTTTAGAAACAAAGACTTGAAATTGAAAATCATGACAAAGAAAAACCGAAACTAAACCGAAATCGAAATAAAAACCAAAAAATCAAATCGTTTAAAATCCAAATCGAACGGTTTCTTGAATATAGAAACCGAAGTTACTGTTTGGTTTTTGGTTTTTTTCCAAAAACCGATCCATGTCCACCCCTAATCAAAATAATCTTGATTTTTTAATGTCTATAGAAAACATATTTTTTATACTTTTATAGGCACACATTGCATTTGATTTATGTCTAACAAAATTTAAACAAAAAATTGGATTTTGAACTTATTTGTTGTGTTTCGATTTTCATAAATTTAGTTTTTTTTAAAATAATGATTAGTTAAAAATAAAGAAAAAAACTAATTTGATATGTTTTTATTATTGGTAAAAAGTTAAAAGTCACTGCTATTATTGGTAAAAATATAAAACGTTGTTGCTATTATTGGTAAAAAGATAAAAGTTGTTGGTATTAATGAATGGTAACTTGCTATAGCAGGTTTCCAGGTCAAAAGTAGGTATAATCGGTAAAAAAATACAAAAGTTGCTGCTATTAATGATAAAAAATAAATAATATGAGTATAAACGGTAAAATTACAAAAAGTTGTTGCTATTTTTGGCATATAACCCTATTTTCAGCACAAATAGAACTCGGTTATTGATCTACTCTTTTTAATAGACCCAAATCCAAAAGTTATGAATCCATTAAAATGCGGACATCCGGTAATGTCACTTAAGCCAAAATAATAATAATAATAATAATAATAACAAGAAAACAAATAAAAGTAGGGGATAATCGCTTAAAAAATCCTCTAACTTATCAGTTTTTTGTGATTAAAATCTCAAAACATGTTTCGTTGCATAGAAACCCCCGAACTAAACCGGTTAAAACCGGTTATTAATCCTACGTGGACCGGTAAATAGTCTACATGAAATAAATTTTAATTGTTGAAACTAGTTGTCAAGTATTACACATCATTTAAACCCCCATTGATAATTTTTAATTGTAATTTTTAAACGGGATTACATCATCAACGAGAGTTTAAATGATGTGTAATACTTGGCAACCGGTTTCAACATTTAAAATTTATTCCACGTAGGTTATTTACCGGTCCACGTATGATTAATAACCGGTTTCAACCGGTTACCCATTGATAAAACCTTGATTTACTGAGTTTTAGTTAGTTCGGGGTTTTCTATGCAACGAAAACTGGTTTGATGTTTTAATCACAAAAAACGGACAAGTTGAATGTTTTTTTTTTTTGCGCAATTATCCATAAAAGTAGTGAAAGACAAAAATAGACAAAAAATGATACCTGATTACTCAAAAGTGATAAAGATGCAAAAAGTCATATTTTTAATGAGTAAATTATTAGGACCACATGTGTATTTTTAAAATTTTCAGTTTAATAAATGAAAAAAATCCCTTTATAATATATATATATATATATATATATATATATATATATATATATATATATATATATATATATATATATATATGTGTGTGTGTGTGTGTGTGTGTGTGTGTGTGTGTGTGTGTGTCTCTGTGTGTGTGTGTGTGTGTGTGTTGTATTGTTAAAAAGACATAAAATGATGGCTATGATTGTATAAAATATATTTAATAGCAATCTCAAATATATGATTGTATAAATGAAGTGCTACTTGGCTAATAACATAATTAATAGCAATCTCAAATCATAAAATGATGGCTATGAGCCTATGAGTGATGTACACCGGTGGCACATAAGAATCTCTATACCAACATGATAAAATTAAGAAAAAATTACACAAATGGTCCTTGTGGTTTACCATGAATTATGGTTTTAATCCCTGAAAAAATTTTATTACACCACAACTCCCTACGTTCTATAAACATGCACATGCTTAGTCCCTGAGTTAAACGGCCGTCTATTTCTATCGTTCGTGCCAAAAAACTTGAGGGTATTTTTGACATTTTACCCCTTACCTCTCTCTCTCTCTCTCTTTCTCTCTCTTTCTCTCTCTCTCTCTCTCTCTCTCTCATTCTTTAATTCCATCAACATGCAAAGGTCCCTTATTTATATATATAAAGAAATAACCTAAGTCTGTCTCTCTCTCTCTCTTTCTCATTTTTCTATGACGCCTAGAAAGAAATTGCAAGAGCCCTAAATCGATAGCAATGGTTGTATGTTGGTGTGGAGGAGAAGCTATTGTTGTAACGTCTTGGACCTCTCAACGCCCTAGTAGAAGGTTTTATTCATGTCCTAAAAAGGTGAGTTTGTGATTTACGGTTTTAGTTATTATTATATGATATTTACCCTTTTTCAATACTTTGTCAACAGGGATCAAAGTGTAAGTTTATTGGATGGGTTGATCCACCCATGTGTAAACATTCTGTTGACATAATCCCAGGTCTATTAAGATCCAAGAACAAGCTTGAAGGATTGGTCAAAACAAAGGAAGATGAGGCTAGGAGGATGAAATTGTATTTAATTGTTAGTTGTATAACAATTTTAATTTATGTAATTTGTTGGAATTGACCTACTTTGTTGTAAAGGTCATGTCCAATCTATGTACTTAATCATGTTTTGCCAATGAAGTTTTTCATCTAAAATGAAAGTTATTGTAGTTATGATTGTTTAATTGGGTTGAGCGTATGAAGTTGAGTACTCTTGTGTTATATACACAGAATAACACAATTCGTCAAACACAAATATAATGATCTAGTAATTTTTTTAATACACAAATTACACACAAAAGAAGGATGATCACATCTATTACATAAGTTTCATCACAGACACAAAGTTACAATAGAAGGATGACCACATCCATTACATAAGTTTTATATTGAGTACAACAGACATAGCAGTTTAACATCCAAAAGAAAGAAAATTAACATCCAAGGCAATCCTATTGAGTCTATCCTGTCCCTCCATAAGCAACCTTTTTTTGTCTGTCCAATCCCTCCAAAAGCAACCCTTTGTTGAGTACCAAAAATAGAGAAATAAGCAGTTTGTTAAGATTAGTGCAAAGAGACTTGTACATTAAGCAAATAACCTACTAAAATTACTTGAACTTGCCCTTTGTATTTCCTTGAATTATGGCAGTGATTACCACACTTGGTACATGTCACAGTTTTCAAAGACCTTGAAAGCTTTCCTCCTTTCACCATACCTTCACTTGTTCCAGTAGCATTAACTTCATCTAACCCCTTTTTTCTCTTCTTTTTTGGTCTCCCTACTTGTTTATGATGCAATGGTGGCAGTAATGTGGTTGGACACTGAGATTTAGGCCACATAATCTAACCCTTGATTGGATTAACCTTAAAACTATAAACATTTTCCATGTCTCTAACCAATAGCATGGATGCACCCATGATTCATGAAAACCAACTTCCTATCCATTTAGAGCCATATTTCATATTGTTGCAACAGCATGTTTGCAATTGTTAGTTTCCATCTCCTACAACTACACTCTTTTTCATTCACATCAACAACACACTCGTCATTCCATGGTCCAGTAACTTGATATTTAAATTCTCCACTCCACAAGACATTGTATTGGGCTGCATCTTTTTTTATGGTCGCAAACAACTTTTGTGGCAGTTGGTGTTAAGGGTCCTTGACATTTGTCTATCACTCTAATCACATTCACAGTACGTTTCATCAAATATTCTCTAATAAACTCTAATGCAGTAATGACAGGTTTATCTCCTCCATCTAACAACTTGCTATTGAAAACCTCACACGTGTTATTCAATAAAACATGTGAATGACATCTCCTTGCCACATTATAATAGTGTACTTAATACATGAGTTAATCTATCTTAATTATTAAGTAGTAGATACTTACCTGAGACAAGAGATCGAGACTAATGTTGAGGAGGAATCTGTTTTAGCCAGTCAAAAGGTTCCTTTTTTAACATCTTTAGCTCCTCCATTGCATGATCAAAGTGCTGGACTATGGTTTGTTAGACTTATTATTTCAATTTCTAGTTAATAACTTTTGTTTGTAATAATTTACTTTCTTTTAAGTAAATGTTTATGTAATTAATCAATTTCAAGGACCATTTATGTAATTTTTCCAAAGTCCCTATGGATACAAAAGTCATATGGGATGGTGGGAGTCAGTTGTTGAAAGAAGAAATAATTTCCACTGATATATTTTCTCTCAAGAGCATTTCATCTTCTTCATCCTATAGAGTATTTGCATTGATAAATCTGATTGTGTGTTGCTCTATATGTCATGATTGTCTAACATCTGGGAAATCAAGCTTTCATTTGGTATCAGAGATTGGAATTAGATTTCAACTTGGAGCTGTGTTAAAAAATGTAACATGCTCTTCATCTTCTTCTTCTCAAATAGGTCACTACTACAAATCAAAGCTAATGCAACACTTTTGATGCAACACATTTAAAAATTGTTGCTTTTTTATTTAAGTTCGCTCTAAAACAACACATTGACAATAAGTGTTGCATATAATGATTTAATGCAACACTTTTTTTTAAGTGTTGCCATTTTTACTAAAAAAATGCAACAATTTTTTAAAGTGTTGCAATTTTTACTAAAAAATGCAACATTTGTTTAAAGTGTTGCATATTTCAATAAAAAATGAGTTTATTATGGAAAAAAACCAACATGTTTTCATGGTTTCCAATACCATATTACCATACTTGTCTAGAATGTATCTTCTCTTCATGGTTTCCAATACCATATTACCATACTTGTCTAGTAATATTCCATCACTGTGCGTTAGTTTTTTTATGTAAGTTGCTAGCTGTGAATTTTTTTTTTAAATTTATAGAAGTGAGTAATGTTGGAACTATTTCATAATCAATGTCGAAGCATGATACGAATTGTTGTTTTGGTTAGGTCAATCACACCTATTGATGATTTGTTTTTAGTGCACTATAATACTGCTTTTTTAATCTGTTTTTTATTACTTTTTTATTGTTTTTTTAAATTTATTTTTACTATTTTTAGTGCACTATAATAATGATTTTTTAAACTGCTTTTTTGCTGTTTTTTAAACTGTTTTTGCTATTTTTAAACTGTTTGTTACTGCACTGTTTAGTTTTACTGTTTTTACTGCACTGTAATACTGCTTTATAATGTTTTTGTTATCATTTATAATTTATAAAACACATTAATGATATGGTATATATTGTACGTGTTTTCATATGTTGCAGGTTAGTTACTTTCTTTTTACATATGCAAAGTGATTGACAAATGGAGAGTTGTGCATGATAAGCGTCGGTTTCATGTGAAAGAAATTACAAGAAGAGGATTTGAATATGCATTCCCAAGATTGAAATTTACTTTTTTGTTGTATCGCTTGTACATTTGATGATCCTTAATTTGGTTGTAGACGTTTATATAATTGAAATACTTTTTGATCGATGTGTTATGAATGATATTATTTTTGTTAAAGTGAATTGTAAGTAGAAAAACTATCACGAAGCAATTAAATAAATATTTGTATTTGCATTAAATTTAAAAAATAATGAATGTGTTTCTTTTGTCTAGAAAATATTGCATTTATGTAATTTAAAACACTAATAAAGTGTTGCAATAGATTGATAATGATGTTGCATTTGATAAGTAAAGTGTTGCTATAAGTTGGTAACAATAAATTAAAAGTGTTGCTTTAGAGTATAAAAAGTGTTGCATTTATAAAATAATTGCAACACATTAAAAAGTGTTTCTTTAGAATATAAAAAGTGTTACATTTAAAAAGTGTTGCATCTATAAAATAACGGTAACACTTTTGAAAAGTGTTGCATTATCTAGTGAAAGTGTC
This sequence comes from Centrapalus pauciflorus, assembly GCA_020465985.1. Classification (NCBI taxonomy): domain Eukaryota; kingdom Viridiplantae; phylum Streptophyta; class Magnoliopsida; order Asterales; family Asteraceae; genus Centrapalus; species Centrapalus pauciflorus. The sequence continues at coordinate 381,620 of JAANYP010001713.1, read as the reverse complement.
GCTTTAGACCTAAGGCGACGTTGGCTAAGGTGGCACTACATAAAGTGTCGCATTAGGCCTATAGCAACATTTTTAAGGTCTAACACAACACTTTTCCCATGTTGCTTTAGGCTCATTTTGTTGTAGTGGGTCCAAATCTCTAATCTTTTGCTAAACTATCATTTGAATGTTGTTTTTTAATCATCAAGAGTATTTTTTTATTGTGCAAACATCTTTTTCATGGAGTAAATGAGTTTTTTTTGTTGAAACCATCTGTTTGCTAATTCTATGAACCGTGTATCAAAGTTGACCAAAAATAACATCACTTTTTGTCTTATAAGTGCTTATTTGTACCTAAATTGAATTACTTTCGACTTTTATTGAACATTTCTGTGATTTACAACTTTTATTGTGTGAAAAATCTTGAAACAATCGTGAAATATAGGAAATACCGAAACCATAAAAGTTCGGTACTTCGAGGTATCATTAGGTATATCTCTGTATTTGGCAAAAAGGTTTATGGCCTTAAAGCTTGTGCTGAAAGTTGCAAAAGGGCTTCCTTTTTAAAAGCTTCGGTAATATTTCAAGGTTTCGGTACAAGTCGCTAATTGGTCAAAGGTTTCAGCATCTAAAAGGTTTCAGTAAAGGTTTCTATACTTAAAGAGTTTCAGTAATCAAGGTTTCGGTATATCCTAAAACAGTTTCGGTAATTAAGGTTTCTACAGGTTTCAGTTCAAATACCGAAACCTACCGAAACTCTTAAAGGTTTCGGTAGTTTTGGTTTCTGGAAGTGGTATCGGTTGAAAAAGGCTTCGGTACATGGTATATACCGAAAACTAAACAGTTTTTGTAATACCAAATAGTTTCGGTAATACCAAAAAGTTTCTGTAACCTCACTGTTTTCCAAAATTTTTGAAATTTCCACTAATCCTTTTAAGGTTGCAAGTTTTTAATTATTTCGAAAAACAATCATATCCAAGTTTCCAATTCAAAGATCTTATTTTCAAAATCAATCATGGCAAATGAGGCTCTAATCTTGGGAACAGATATTCGTCCACCGGTTCTGTATCGTGGAGAATATGATCAATGGAAGAGAAGGTTTCTAAAATTTTTAGCACTGCATGATCTGGGTTCATTGATGCTCAAATCACTAGAAGAAGGTCCTGCAGAATATTTCACCATCATACCTGCCAAACCTGACAATGATCCACCAATTCCCAAACTTCATGAACCACGAGGTCCTCAGATTGAACAGGAAAGACTCAGAGCCAAAGCTGACATTCAATTAGAAAACTATCTCCTACAATCCTTTCCCAACACAATTCTCAACAGTATTGACAGTCAAGAGACTGGAAAGGCCATGTGGGATGAAGTTGCTCACCAGATGTGAGGATCTGAAAAGGGTGACAAGATGAAAAGGGAGAACATCAAATCTGCTTTCTCCAAATTCAAGGCACGAGACGGAGAAACTCTTGAAAGTACTTATGATCGTTTCTGCTCCGTTTTAAACGAATTGAAAAAGTGCAAAGTCACCATCCCACAGGACGACATCAATCTCCATTTTCTTGCTTCTCTTCGACCTGAATGGAGATCCACATGCCGTATAGTGAAGAGAAATCATGATGTGAATGATATCAATATCCATTTCTTATTCGAAAATCTGCAATAATTTCAAGACGATGTTGATGATCATCTAGCAACAAGAAACAAGGTTGATTCTTTATCTTCCAGTGGGACCAGACCAATCAATGATTCCCTTGCCCTGGTGACTGATAACAAAGGCAAATCTACAGCCATATCCTACTCCTACAAAGATTCTCAAATGGGTCAGTCAAGCCACGAACCTGATAGTTCTTCTAACTCTGAAATGCAAGACTTTTGTGATCAACTAGCTCTTCTATCAAACAAGTTCAATCAGCGGTTCTTTAAGAAAAAGACCAACAACAACTTGAGGTATGAAACTGGGTCTCTTATGCACAGGGAAGAGAGAAACGATGATCGAATAGAAGAGAGAAGAACTGATCGTAGTTTCAAAGAAGAGAGAAACAATACCCGTGAGCCCAGGAGAACTGATCGTCGTGAGGAACCATGAGGTGATCACAGAGACAACTGGAAAATGGAGAGAGAGGATAGACGCGAAAATCATCGAGATGAATATCGCAACTCGGATGAGGAGAGAATTGAGAGGCTGGCTGGAGAAGACAAAAGGAACAGACTTGAAGTAGAGATTGTAAAATCTGGAAAAAGTCTTGTCTGTTACAAGTGTCGCGAACTGGGACATTTCGCCAGAGAATGTGTTAAACCCTTTCAATGAAACGTCGACTACTATCGTCAAAAACTGGTAATGATTGAAAGGAAAGAAGGAGGTCAAGCTCTAGTAGCAGAGGATGACTATTGGATGGATGATTAGTTTGATGATGAAAATGACGGAGCTAACGATGTTCCATGTTATGTGGAAAATATCATCGGTCTTGACTCTAGTGATTTAGGGTCAAATATGCAGGTAGTTGAAGAACAGCTCGTAGAATCCAGAGCTGAAGGAAGTGAATGACGTAAGGAAAGATATGCCTAGGATGATGAACAGGTTGAAGAGACGTCCACCTCATCCTGTCTGATGACTAACAACAAAGATTTCAAATCATCTGATGGCAAGTCAAGTGTGGTACATTCTGAATTTAAATACAACTTAATCAACGATTTTAAACTTCTCATTGAAAAATATCTTTTTCTAGAACAAAAATTTTTGCTTGAAATGGAAAAGGCTCACACTTTTGATAAACAGTTGCTCAAAGTACAAAGTGAAAAATCAAAAATTTAGATAGACGTGGTCAAGATTAATGAAATGAATCCGTCTTTCATTGATACTTCAAATAAAACTCAAGAAGAAAACAATTCATTGAAATCTCAGCTTTCTGAAGTGTCAAACAAATTTGAATACATCTCATGTGAGAACTCTCAGAATGAACAAAAGTTCAAAATGATTTCCAAAGAAAGAGTGGAGTTGTATGCCAAAGTAAAAAAATCTTGAGGATGAATTTTTGAAACGTGGTCAAACTAATCAGACCATCCACATGAACAAACCAAAAGAGACACATTTCTATCATTCTAAGGAAGACATTGGGTATGAAGTCCCAAAATTCTCAACAAGGTATCAAACGTTTTACCTACCTTGTATGATCACTGTTACATGGGACATGTTTTAAGGCGGTTTTTCATCGATCAACCGAAGATGCCTTAAATGAGGAAGAATAAATAAGAAAGGTTTACGAAAACGAGCATACATCTTTTGACTATGAGCGACTAAATTGCAGTTATTCCACTAGAGAACCCACTCTGTCAGATGACTACATACATAGTTACTCAAGTCAGAAATGGATGCTAAACCTGTTGCATCAACATCTCATTCTTACATCCCCACCTTTATTCTTCAAAACCAAATCACACATCTTGAAAAGGAAGTTTTGAAAGGAGAGGAGATTTTTATTTGCAAAGGTTTTGAACAAACAGTTCTGGATACTGTGTATCAAGGTTTTCACTCAGACTTACAAATACATATTTCCTCCATTCACACCCAACCTTCAGTAGAGCTGGCAGAAAAGCAAATAATCGATTTTGAAAAAAAGAGAAAACTGTTCTTAATGAAGGAACAAAATTTTAAAATCTAATTCAAATCCAATGATGATGACCTGACTATCATCAAGGACTTGGAAAATGAAATATCTCAACTAAAACAAACCAAGCTCTTCACTCTCTCCACTGAATCAAAAGCAAAGGTTTCTGTAGTATCAGTTAAAATTTCCAAAAACACCAATGAAAACAAAAAATCACAAGAAACCTAATGTTGAAAAAGACAAAGAAATCTTGGAAGTTCCTGTGAGAATCTCAAACGTGAGTGCTCAATAAATTTCAAAAACAAGGTTTCAAATGATACTAGACATTCTCCTACAAAGAATCTCAAGTATACTCTGAAACCCACTCACTCAAGAATTTCTTCTCATTCTAAAAGTTCACATGTAACTGATTCAAAATTGTCTGATGTTACAGATCATCTGAATGATTCCGAAAGGGCAGTCAAGCAAGCTTCATTTTTCAAGAAGGCATCTATGCCATTGCATGTCATGTCCAACAATTTCATTTCAAGAAGTAGATTAAATGTAGTAGGGAAAAACATGAATGTAAACCGACTTTCAAAACTTTGTTATGTAATAAAAAAACTTGTTGGTTCATGTTCATCTACTTCTGTTCCTTAAAAGAAAAATTCAAAACATGAAAAATGCCATGGCAAAACAAAAGGAACCAAATGCAACAAAGTCTGGACAGAGAAAAGGCTTGTCAAACAGACCAAATCTGAGGGTTCCAAACAACCCAAAGTTGAAAAAAAATCCAAAAGTCCAATATTCAAATGGGTCCAAAAGATTTCTGCATCAAATTCTAACACTAATAAAAAATGGGTTACTGCAAATATTCTATTACATATATTTGGAAGTTCATCCTGTGCTAACCTGAAAAAACCCATTCTTCAATGGGTTCTCGTAGTGTCCGATTGATCTTATGCAGAAGGTTCCTGTGCACACAGTTCAGGACCCGCTTTTAACCTTACAAGTTTTCTGGACACACCAGTTAAGAACACAGTTAGTGATGAAAAGGAGTTTTATGTTGTTACTTACCTGATTTTAATGACAGGTGAAAACAACATGGGTAATGGATTCAGGATGCTCTCGTCACATGACTGGCAGAGTTGAGTTATTATCTAACTACGTCGAGGAACATTGCGGCTCAGTTAGATTCGGGAATGACGATCATTTACCGATAGTTGGTCATGGAGATTTAGTTTCAGAAAATCTCATCATCCAACATGTGAACTATGTACCGGGATTGGGTCATAATCTCTTCAGCATAGGATAGTTCTGTGATAATGGTCTCGAGGTAAACTTTAAGGCTACCAAATGTAGTGTGAGAACTGAATCTGGAAATAAACTACTATCATGATCCCGTAACTCAAACTTGTATACCATTGATCAGGCAAAAATCAAACTGAAAGAAAGCATTTTCCTACTCTCCAAGGCCTCAACAAAAGACTCTTGGTTGTGGCATCATCGCTTATCTCACCTAAACTTTGACAACATAAACAAACTGGTCTCAAAGAATCTTGTCAGAGGTCTTCCAGTGCTCCGGTACGATAGTCATCACCTTTGTGGAACATGTGAAAAAGGAAAGATGAAGAGAGCAGCGCATAAACCCAAACCCGAACCCACATCCAAAAGGCTGCTAAAGCTCCTCCACATGGACTTATGTGGACCAATGAGAATCCAAAGCATCAACGGAAAGCGCTATGTGTTGGTTGTAGTGGATGACTATTCCCGATACACATATGTCCGATTGTTGCAAACCAAAGATGAAGCTCCTCAACATATCATCGATCTAATCAAACTTGTTGAGATAAAGTTGCAGTCAGCTGTCCAATTCATCATAACAGATCAAGGCACAGAATTCAAAAATTCGGTCCTTGAAACTTTCCTGAGATCGAAAGGCATTCATCATCAATATTCTGCTGTCAGGACTCCACAACAAAACGGGATTGTCGAAAGACGAAACCGAACTCTGGTGGAAGCCGCTCGAACAATGCTTGCCTATTCAAAGTTGCCAATGTTTTTGTGGGCTGCAGTTGTTGCCACTGCATGCTACACGTAGAATCACTACATAATCCATAAGCGATTCAACAAAACACCCTTTGAGCTAATCAACAAAAGATTACCCAATATTAAATACTTTCATGTCTTTAGTTACAGGTGTTTCGTATTGAACGACAGGGAGAATCTCGGAAAATTCAGCGAGAAGGCCGATGAAGCAGTTTTTATTGGATACTCCACATCGTCCAAAGCTAATCGTGTCTACAACACTCGCACTAGGACTGTAAATGAGAGTGTCAATGTCTCATTTGATGAATTGGCAGAATCCAAATATGAGGCTACAACTTCTAGACCGTCAATTTCTCAATCTCAAAGTCCTTCAGATTCTGCAACAATAGACGACTCATTGAATACTTTATTTAATCATTTTTATAATCATTATGTGAAGACCACCCCTTACGGGGCAGTCCTCAGCGTCTAGGTCCCACATATTGCAACACGATATCAGTCATAACTAAGATAGAGTAATTAAGTTGCGGAATTTGAATTTACAATACAAACATTAGGATTAAGTTTAATACAATTTTAGTACGGATTACAGTGATCAAATTAAACTTATAAAGGGTACAAGACCAGTCTAATACATATCCTCATATAACAAAAACAAATCTACCCAAACCACCACAATCATCAACTGCAAACTGTACCAAAAGGTCGTTTGAGTAGTGGTCTATGAAAACTTCAATGCAAATCTTGAAAGACCTACGAACTAGGTCCGACAGGTGCTTTTCCTTTGTCTTTTCCTGTAATGAGATTTAACAACAACTGTAAGCAAGGCTTAGTGAGCTTATAGATTTATCAGATTACATGCATTACAACAAGGTGGAATGTGGGTAATAAGCGTGATATAACTTGACTGCCGCCACAGCCACGCAAGGATGAGACATAGAAATAAGAGTAGGATGATGTCCAGGCCACACTTACGCTTTTAGTGGAAGCTATCCACTCAATACTGGGCTAGCTACCAGCAAACTACGTGGGGGGAGCATCAGAGTAATCAACAAACAAGTTCAATAGAACTGGTTGATGTAGCAAGGTCTAGAACAATAGACCGACAAGGCTAAGTATGCTACGCTGAAATCAATACATCAAAGGTGCAAGCAATAATTAAAAGCATAATTAAACAATGTCATGATAGCAATATCAATATTGTAACTGTAACTGAAACGAACTGTAAATGCAATGTGTGCAGGATGATATATCAAATAGATATCATGCTCCACAGGGCATCACCGAACCTTGGTGAGAACACCAATCCAGCTGAGCATAAATGAATGCCAAAATAAACTATCAACCATAATGTCTCAACCAGAATCAAACATGTAAAACTGAATATCTATAACTCATAGTTTACTGAATCAAGCTGAGTTGTTGAGCTTTATCAAGCGGATTTCTCCACCACCTGAGTTATCTCAGGATTTCACTTTAGACTTTGACTTTCTGGACTTGGCTTGGCTTTACAAACTTTGACCCACTTTCAATATCTTTTAAATTTTATTACTTTGTTCAGATAGTTTTGAACCTGTCCTGAGTTTATTATTTGAAAGAACGGTAGCTTTAAACTTTAATTTACATGATTCTGATAACTCATAAACTTTTAAGTCCTTTTTCATGGACATTTGTGACTTTTAATCATTTATGCTTTTTATTTACATCTATACATCCTAATGGTATTTCATGATATGTTTTCAAATGTATTTTATATTTTTAATGTGCCACAAAATATGTCCTGAATGTTTGTTTATTAACCAGCAAATTCGGGTTCTTTAACCCACAACCGAATTTCGCATGAACTGGGACTGACTCGCCTAGTCGAGGTCTGAAATTCAGATCTCGGTCGGATTTCGTATGCATCCGAAAATGACCCCTCAAAAGCTTGACCCATCCGAGTTTCGGGTCAATCCGAAGTCGGGTCCCATCCGAAATTCGGGTCCAACACTTAGAAATCTTTCACGATCTTCAAGTTATTCTTGGCGACTCGCCGAGTCACCTTATGCGACTCGTCGAGTCGACATGCAGGTCAGCATGTCGCAGCTACGGGTTTTCACCCAGAAATTCGCCAAACACATTTTTAATCACATGCAATCCGAAGTAAGGTTATATTAACATAATTGGGGTGTTTCTATACTATTTTCCCCATCCATAACATATTAGTTTCTCCAGATTCAACAAAAATATGGTGAAAAACTCAAGAACACAAAAAGTTACAAAAACTCAGATTTCTTACATTTTAGGACGATTTAGAGGTTGATTCTTGTTTCTGAAGCTTCAGGGAACTTCAATTGATGTTTTCCAACTTGAATAACATACATGCAACATCATTTTATCATATTTATAAATTTGAATTTTTTTTAAACTCTCAAAATGAACCTTAAGCTTGGAAACTAATTTCTTACCTTAAATCCCAACTGATTCTTGATAAAATCAGTTAAATTCACGAATTTCTTCTTCCAAATTTTGATTTCTAGCAGGTTGTAGAGAGAGAAAGAGAGAGAGTTTGAAGATTAGAAAGTGATAAAAATGAAGAAATGAAGACTTGAGGTCTTTTATTTCACAACTTTCGGGTTTTAGCACTTTTAGTCCCTTCACATCTGATTTCTTTAAATAAAGATTCCATATTTATTTTATCATCATTAACATATAATTGAACTTAATTAAATAATTTCATTACTCAATTAAATTACAAATACAAATAATATAATTAATTTACATTATTAAGTCAAATATGAGAAATATAAAAGTCCACAGAATGGTCTCCACCACGCACAAACTTCGTCCTCGAGTGGCTGCTGCTATAGCCACATATGAAACGAATAGAAATAGCGCTGCTAACAGGGATGGAGGAGCAAGCGGCACTGTGGGAGGAACCGACACAAACCAGAGGGGGTGTAGCATCAAGGGATTTCTAAGCTGCAAGCCCCGATACTTTAACGTAACGGAAGGTGCGGTCGGACTAGTTCACTGGTTTGAGAAGCTTGAATCTGTCTTCCGTGTCAGTGGTTGTACCGAAGATGTGAAAGTTGCCACTCACACCCTGCAAGATAGCGCTCTAACATGGTGAAACTCTTATACCCAGTGAGTTGGAATTCACACGGCTTATCAACTCGCATGGGCAGAGTTGAAACGAATGATGACTGATGAATACTACCCCAAAAATGAGCTGCAGAAGATGGAATCTGATGATGATGGGTATGGATGTCGCTGGGTACACCAATTATTTTCATGAACTAAGTCTACTATGCCCACAGATGGTCACTCCTGAATACAATCGTATCGAATGCTATATTTGGGGACTCGCTCCCCAGATTCAAGGGAATGTAACTGCCTCCAATCCAACTACAATTCAAAGCGCCATTCGGATGGCGAATAACTTAATGGATCAAGGTGGCAAGGCGGATAGAAGCTAAGGCTGGAGAAAATAAGAGAAAATGGGAGGATTGCTCAGGGAAAAATTCAGGTTCACAAGCCAAGAAGCCCGAAACCATCAAGGCGTTTATTGCTGGGGTTGAACCAAGAAAGGCTTACACTGGCAACAAACCACTGTGTAACATAAGCACCTACCATCACGTAGGTCCCTGTCCTACCCCATGCGGAAAGTGTAAGCGAATTGGTCATCTGACCAAAGATTGCAGGAGTAACAGCAACGGAAACAACAACGATGCGCAAAGGAGCTGTTTTGAATGTGGGAACACCGGGCATTTTAAGAAGAACTACCCAAAGCTAAACAACAACGGTGGAGCTCAGGGAAGAGCTTTTGTGCTAGGAGCTGGTGTTGCTCATCAGGATCCCAACGTTGTGACGGGTACGTTCCTTCTCAACGATGTATATGCATATGTGTTATTTGATACCGGGGCTGATAGAAGTTTTATATCTACTAGATTTAGTGAACAATTGAATGCCACTATTTCCCCATTAGACAATGCTTATGCCATAGAGTTAGCTCATGGAAAGTTAATTGGAACAAATAGTGTAATTAAAGAATGCACACTAAAATTAGTAGATCGTCCCTTTAAAATAGACTTGATGCCAATTGAACTTGGGAGCTTCGATGTAGTTATCGGGATTGATTGGTTATCAGATATTCATGCGGAAATCCTGTGTGGTAAGAAGGTTGTACGTATACCACTCAAGAAGAGGAAATTCTTAACAGTCCAAGGAGAAATAAAGAACATGTAGTTAAATGTCATATATGGTTTAAGAACTCTGAAGTGCCTCCGAAGGGGATGTCAAGCAGTTCTAGTTCACATGATGGAGAAAGAGTCGAAGGAGAAGCGACTCGAAGAGATTCCGGTGGTTCGTGATTTCCTCAAAGTCTTTCCTGAAGACTTGCCTGGACTTCCACCACCTAGGCAAGTAGAATTCTAGATTGACTTGGTGCCTAGAGCTACACCTGTGGCACGAGCACCTTACCGATTAGCCCCATCAGAGATGCAAGAGTTATCCAATCAGCTGTAAGAGCTTTTGGATAAGGGATTCATCCGACCAAGTTCTTCACCATGGGGAACTCCGGTCTTGTTCGTAAAGAAGAAAGATGGATCTTTCAGGATGTGTATAGACTATCGTGAGCTGAATAAGTTAACAATCAAGAACCGATACCCTCTCCCCAGAATCAACGACTTATTCGACCAGCTGCAAGGATCTAGTATCTATTCAAAGATTGACTTGCGGCCAGTATATCATTAGGTTAAGGTATGTGAGGAGGATGTTCCAAACACGACTTTCAGAACTCGTTAGGGTCATTACGAGTTCCAGGTAATGCCACTCGGGTTGACCAATGTGCCAGCGGTATTCTTGGATCTTATGAATCGCGTGTACAAGCTCTATTTAGACAAACTCGTTATTGTCTTTATAGATGACATCCTTATTTACTCACGAAGCAAGGAGGAGCACGAACAACATCTGAAGTTGATTTTGGAGCTACTAGAGAAAGAACAACTATACGCCAAATTTTCAAATTGTGATTTTTGGCTGCGAGAAGTATAATTCCTTGGTCATGTGATCAACCGTCAAGGAATACAAGTAGACCCGTCAAAAATCGAGGCCATTAAGAACTGGGCAACTCCTAGAACTCCCATGAGAATCCTTCAGTTCTTAGGTCTTTCCGGTTATTATAGGCGATTTATTGAAAACTTCTCCAAGATAGCTGGTTCTTTAACAGAGTTGACTCGGAAGGATGTAAAGTACGACTGCGGTGAAGAACAGGAGTCATCTTTTCAACTGTTAAAGCAAAGGTTGTGTAGTGCACCTATTCTATCCTTACCCGAAGGAACTAAGAATTTCGTGGTATACTGCGATGCCTCACACAATGGGTTAGGGTGTGTGTTAATGTAGAAGGATAAGGTTATCGCTTATGCATCACGACAACTTAAGATCCACAAGGTGAACTACACGACACATGACCTAGAGCTTGGAGCTGTAGTATTTGCCCTCAAGATCTGGAGACAAAACCTTTACGGTACAAAGTGCACCGTGTTTACAGATCATAAGAGTCTCCAGCACATTCTAAACCAGAAAGAGTTAAATATGAGGCAACGTCGTTGGGTAGAGCTGCTAAGTGATTATGATTGTGATATTCATTATCACCCGGGCAATGCAAATGTTGTAGCTGATGCTTTAAGTCGAAAGGAACGAGTTATGCCTTTAAGAGTCCGAGCCCTGGTCATGACTATTCAATCAAACCTGAACTCCCAGATCCTTGAAGCACAGAAAGAAGCAGTCAAGGAAGAAAATATGTTAGATGAAACCCTGCGAGGCATGGATAAACAATTTGAGACCAAGACTGATGGATGCCGGTACTTCATGAACAGAATTTGGCTACCAAAATTCGGAGGATTAAGGAAGCTGGTTATGGATGAAGGGCATAAGTCAAGATATGCTATTCATCCAGGATCAGATAAGATGTATCACGACTTGAAGGATCTATACTAGTGGCCAAACATGAAGGCTGACATTGCTACGTATGTGAGCAAGTGTTTAAAATGCTCGAAGGTTAAAGCAGAACATCAAAAACCATCAGGACTATTGGTGCAACGGAAGATACCACAATGGAAGTGGGAAAGGATAACCATGGATTTCATCACGAAGTTGCCAAAGACTGCTGGTAGTTATGACACCAATTGGGTAATTGTTGACCAACTCACAAAGACTGCACAGTTCCTGCCAATCAAAGAGACTGATAAGATGGATAACTTAACACGAATCTATCTTAAAGAATTTGTCTCAAGGCATGGAGTTTCCGTATCGATTATTTATGATAGAGACAGTCGATTTACATCGAGGTTCTGGCAATCGTTACAAGAGGCTTTAGGTACACAATTATACATGAGTACAACATACCACCCTCAGACTGATGGTCAAAGCAAGAGAACCATTCAAACATTGGAGGATATGTTAAGGGCATGCGTAATAGATTTTGGCAAGAGTTGGGATAGACATTTGTCATTAGTCGACTTCTCATACAATAATAGTTACCACTCAAGTATTAAAGTTGCTCCGTTTGAGGCACTATATGGGCGAAAGTGTCGACCACCTATTTGTTAGGCTGAAGTTGGGGATAGCCAAATTACCGGTTCGGAAATCATACACGAGACAACTGAGAAGATAGTGCAAGTTCGGAACCGATTAAAAATTGCTCGGGATCGGCAGAAAAGTTACGCAGATGTTAGAAAGTAGGATCTGGAATTCCAAGAAGGAGATCAGGTGATGTTAAAAGTCTCACCATGGAAGGGTGTAATCCGCTTAGGAAAACGAGGGAAGCGTAATCCTCGTTATATCGGATCATTCAAGATTTTCAAGAGAATTGGTCCGGTAGCTTATCGGCTTGATTTACCCCCAGAATTAAGCAGTATACACAGCACCTTCCATTTATCAAATCTGAAGAAGTGCCTGTCAGATGAAACACTCATCATACCTCTGGAAGAACTACAACTGGATGACAAGGTGCATTTCATTGAAAAACCTATAGAAATTATGGACCGAGAAGTCAAGAAGCTAAAACACAGTCGCATACCTATAGTAAAGGTTAGGTGGAACTCTAAGCGTGGTCCTGAGTTTACATGGGAATGTGAAGATCAGGTTCGGGAAAAATACCCTCATTTGTTCTCAAATACCCAAGCAGTGGAGAACACGAACTAAATTTCGGGACGAAATTCCCTTAACAGGGGGAGACTGTAACATCCGACGCAAAATCAGGTTAACATTATAACTTAATCAGTAGTTTTTAGTAATTAATCAATGTGATTAACAAAATTCTTAAGGAATATCATTACAATTAGAAAAAATATCATCGGTGAAACTCGATGAGACGACAAATTAATTAATAGATCAATTTACGATATGATGGATTAATTCAACTAAGTGCATATTTAAATTAGGATTAGTGACACTAATCATGCATTAACAAACTTACATAACCTTAATTATGCAAGTCAAAAACAATTACACAAAACTAGAGTATTCATAAGTATTTATAAAATTTCATAAAAAGGAAAATAGAAGAACACATTCTAAATACTTTTATGAAAAAAATAAAAATAAAAATACATCATGAAAACAACATCAAATCTGGCCACTAGCTAGTACACTAGCTTTTGACTTTTTTCTTTATTTAAACATCCATACACCATCAAAATCATATCTCATTCACATCTTCCTTTCATTTCAATTGAAGATTTGCACTCAACCTTCAAATCTTGGATCTTTTCAATACCAATCTTCCTCTATAAATAGAGACTTCATCCTTCATTCATTCTCACACCTTTGCAAGAGAAAAACCTCTCATTTTTCTCTCTAAAAATCGGCCATAGCCACACACACACAACCAAAGTTGTTTTCTTTCTCTATTCTTCAAGAATTCAAGCTTTCCAAGAGTTTCTTTGGTGCAACTAGTTCAAGAACAACTATTCTACACATTTTCAAACTTCTAATACATCAAAGTAAGTAAATACTACCTTATTACTTCTTATATTTATGTTAATATAAGTCTTGCATAATATATATAATCACCAACAACAACAAGTTTCATTAAAAGTCAAGTTTATAAACAACTAGTTTTGTTTTAAAGTTTGTTTCTTCAAATGTGTTTATAAATATATAAAGACATAATGTAAACATGAATAATATGAAAAAAAGTTATATAATTGTGTTTCATAGCCTTTTATACATGTGGTTTTTGAATAAATAACAAGAATCACAAGTTGTTTCAAGGATATTAAATTTGGATTTTCGGCAGAAATATTACATCAACTTTGGAAAATCATAAGTAATTCGAAACTTAACGAAATGAGTTGATTCTTATTTCAAAATATAGATCTATGTTTTAACTAAATATCTGAAGGTTTTCATAATTTAATATGGAGTTATGAACCCCCAAATACTGTTTGGGAACCGAAAGGTCAAACAGCTCAAAATGGCCAACATAGGGTTTTAAACGAGCATTTTACCTAACCTAAACACCTCGAAAAATGATGATTTTTACCTTGAAAAATTCCTTGTATATAGTAGTTTTATGATTATGAAAACCAAAGCCCAAATCGTTTTGAAGCTTGGTAAAAACAGTCGAAAAAGTAGGCCGAAAAACCACGACAAAATCTGGAAAATCCTTATATATATACTTAAACTTTTTAAGTGGGTTTTATTTATGAACTTGTTAAATTGGGTGATTTAAACATAAAAACCCTAGTATTATCATATATGAAAATTATTAAGTCCCTCATATCATTTAGGACTCGGTTAAAATACATCAGGCTTCACCGCAAGTAAGCAACGCAATATACGTTTTTACGCTCATATTTGCCATCACTTTTACGGTGAGTACTTATAACCCCTATGTTTACAATGTTATGTTTTGGGGTGAAAATATATGTTACATCTTTCATATGGACACAATATATGCTACATTTCTTTTTATGTATTACACACATGTGGTTTCATCATGCCCTCAAATCATGAACCGTTAATTACATTTATGTAAACGTGAATATCATATGGATAGGTCTATCAGGATTAATGCCCCCCACCAAGGTTGTTCGCGCCAACAATTAACGAGTGTGTATATATTTAACATCATAGTATTGTAGTGGTTAATACTACATAGGGCAAACTCATACTTAAGTTCGGTTGCATGATGGTTATACATAATACATAACATTGAATTTATGCTTTATAAATTCAAACTCAATCATTGTAGTCCATACAAGTCATTCTTTCGAGTAAACGTATGAGCTCACCAATAATTTTGTTGACGTGTTTTAGCATGTATTTTCTAGTAATTAATACGAGTAGCATGCGTCGGAAGCGTATCAAGGCTTCCGCATACTTTGAAGTCGCAACAATTTTCAAACATACAGAGATTTATAAGCATAATTAATGTCATTTTTATCATGTATTTAAATCTCCGCAATTGCGAATTACTTTACGTTGTATTCGGGTTATGTAAAAACATTATCATATTATGAAGATTATTAATGTATTTTTCGAAAACGTCCATTTAGTGGTCGTTCGTTTGATTATGACTATGCTTCCGCGATGTCATGCCTAGTTGCCAATCGGGGTAACGGGGTGTGACAGTTTGCCACTTTTGAATAGCCTCGACTTTGGATGGATCAACTGAAATACCTTCGCCATATATGACATGGCCAAGGAATTGTATCTATAAAAATAACAAAGTAGAATTTCAAGTTTTTATTCAAACAAAGAACGCTTAGAAAAATAGCTCGAGACAATACAAGGTTATAACTGTCTGAGCCAGAATTCGCAGTTTGAGAATTTTTCCTAGAGCCTTTCTTTTCTCAATAGCTCTAGCAGTTCACGCAGATGAACAGCATGATCAGCCTCCGTTTGGAGTAAATCAGAATATCGTCTATGAAAATGATAATTGACTTATCCAACATAGGTCTGCACACGCAATTCACGAGATCCATGAACGCCGCTGGTGCATTTGTTAGACCGAAAGGCATTACGAGAAATCCGTAATGACAATATCTCGTTCGGAAGGCTGTCTTTGGGATATCCTCTTTTTTGACTTTTAATTGAGGATACCCAGAACGAAGATCAACTTTGGAGAAGTAACTTGCTCCCTGTAGCTGATAAAATAAATCATCGATTCTGGGCAGAGGATACTTATTCTTGATGGTGACTTTGTTCAACTCACGATAGTCGATGCACATCGGAGAGTTCCGTCTTTCTTCTGAACGAATAATGCAGGTGCACCCCACAGAGATGAACTAGGTCTTATAAAACCTTTCTCTAACAGCTCTTGCAATTGTTTTGACATCTCCTGCATCTCTGCAGGCGCAAGTCTGTAAAGAGCTTTGGCGATTGGAGCCACACCAGAAACTAAGTCAATGTCGAATTCGACTTGACATTCTGGTGGCACTCCAGAGATATCATCGTGAAATACATCTGGGAACTCACAGACGATAGGAATATCAGATATAGTTTTCTTGGTGACCTCAGAGACAGATTCAGATAAGACGCAACACAAATAAGATTCGAGACCCTTATACAAGTATTTACGTGCTTTCTCAACAAAAATGAAGCTATGGGCACCTTTTCGTTTGTCGCCTTTGATTTCCAACACAAGACCCTCTGAAGACTTGATTCTGATGATTCGGCGGTTGCAGATGATAGTAGCTTCATTGTTGATTAACCAATACATGCTGAAAATGACGTCGAACTCTTTTAATGGAATCAGAATGAGATCGAGATTAAATACAACGATATTGACAAGTAGAGTGCAAAGAATCAGCCATAACATAATTGTTAATGGTCGTATCTATATCAAGTATAACAGGAAGCTTTAAAGGAGATTTAGACAATCTTCAAGCAAAAGTAGTCAATATGTATGAACGACTTGCACCGGAATCAAATAGTACGCGAGCAGGTATAGAATTTAATAGGAACATACCAGTAACCACATCTGGGGTTTCCTTTGCTTCCTCTGCTGTTATTCGAAATGCACGGGTCCTAGCAGTTGGAGTTGCAGCCGAACTTTTCATCGTAGAACCACCGACTGATGACTGTGATTGGGTTCCGCGTCCACTCTGACACTGATACATAAAGTGTCCATGCTTCCCACACTTTGCGCATCCAAGGCCCCGCTGGGGACACTCCTCACTAATGTGGTCGATCTTGCTACACACATAGCAGGTAACGTTATCAGGATTGCACTGTCCCATATGAGATTTCTTGCATCTTTTGCAGAATTGTGGTTCATTTGTGAGAGCATAGGCTTGAGCTTTCTGAGGAGAACTATACTTTTTGATTGTTGGGATTGCTGGGACTTTGATTTGTTGGGATTGAAGAATTTTCCGAATCTTTGCTTCTTCAGTGGAGAGGGACACGTCGGATTTGTTTGTGAAGCATAGAGCTGGTCACCATACTCTAAATATTCCCTCCTATTTGCCTTGCTGCTTCAACCATCTCCAGATAAGATTTATACTTCATCGCGCTCATAGGGTGTCTGTACCTCGGATTCAGACCTCCACAAAACCGGTTCATCTTTCTTTCCTCTGTGGCTACTTGATACGAAAAATAGCCACAGAGCCGCGAGAATTCGTTCTCATACTCGTGCACTGACTTGGTTCCTTGAGTTAACTGCATCAATTGGACCTCTATTTTGTCTTGCTGGTCAGCAGGACAATATTTGGCATGAAACATATCAAGAAATTGATCCCACTCTAACGTCTAGATGACCTATTCGCCATAAACACTTCTCTGTGTCTTCCACCAGGAACGAGCAGCGCCGAAAAACAGAGCAGTAGCATAACTTACTTTATTGGATTCTAAGCAGTCAGAGATACTGAATATATTTCTTCAGTATGGCTTATCCAGTCCAAAGCCTACATTGGGTTTACTTTACCCTCAAAGTTTAGGGCACCGCCTGCTTTGAAATCTTTAAACTTACAACCTTTCGGCTGTTCTATTTGGGTATCCGGGTCGGGGTTATCAGAATCAGAATCATCGTTTTGGGCTTGTTTATATTTTCTTATCAGCACGTCTCTTAGTTTCAGCCTCATCTCTGGCCTGTAACTGTTCTTGCATATTCTTATTCTGTTGTTCAGATTGTTGGGCTAACAGTTGTTGTACTATCTCAAACATTTGTTGGGGAGTCATATTGTTGGGGAAACCACCTGATCCTGATATCTTTACTAAAAATAAAAATCAAGTAACTATCAGTTTATAGACTTAGAGCTATGTACCCTTATTCCCATCCTAACAGTCTGTACATCCTATCTCAGTTCAAACCACCTAAATGATTGATACTTATGTACTGCTTCAGTTTAAGATCAAGTATTACCCACATAATACTTGATTCACTCAAACTATGGGCTTTGATACCATCCTGTGAAGACCACCCCTTATGGGGCAATCCTCAGTGTCTAGGTCCCACATATTGCAACACGATTCAATCATAACTAAGATAAAGTAATTAAGTTGCGGAATTTGAATTTACAGTACAAACATTAGGATTAAGTTTAATACAATTTTAGTACGGATTATATTGATCAAATTAAACTTATAAAGGGTACAAGACCAGTCTAATACATATCCTCATATAATCAAAATAAATCTACCCAAACCACCACAATTATCAACTTCAAACTGTACCAAAAGGTCGTTCAAGTAGGGGTCTATGAAAACTTCAATGCAAATCTTGAAAGACCTGTAAGCAAGGCTCAGTAAGATTATAGATTTATCAGATTACATGCATTACAACAAGGCGGAATGTGGGTAATAAGTGTGATATAACTTGACTGCCACCACAGCCACACAAGAATGAGACATAGAAATAAGAGTAGGATGATGTCCAGGCCACGCTCACGCTTTTAGTGGAAGCTATCCACTCAATATTGGGCTAGCTACCAGCAAACTACATTGGGGGAGCATCGGAGTAATCAAGAAACAAGTTCAATAGAACTGGTTGACATAGCAAGGTCTAGAACAATAGACCGACAAGAGTAAATATCCTAAGCTGAAATCAATACATCAAAGGTGCAAGCAATGATGAAAAACATAATTAAACAATGTCATGATAGCAATATCAGTATTGTAACAGTAACTGAAAAGAACTGTAAATACAATGTGTGTAGAATGATATAACAAATAGCTATCATGCTCCACAGGGCATCACCGAACCATGGTGAGCACATGTCACAATCCAGCTGAGCATAAATGAATTCCAAAATAAACTATCAACCACAATATGTCTCAACCAGAATCATACATGTAAAAATGAATATCTATAACTCATAGTTTACAGAATTAAGCTGAGTTGCTGAGCTTTATCAAGCAGATTTCTCCACCACCTGAGTTATCTCAGGATTTCACTTTAGACTTTGACTTTCTGGACTTGGCTTGGCTTTACAAACTTTGACCCACTTTCAATATCTTTTAAACTTCATTACTTTGTTTAGATAATTCTTAACCTGTCCAGAGTTTATTATTTGAAAGAACGATAGCTTTAAACTTTAATTGACATGATTCTGATAACTCATAAACTTTTATGTCCTTTTTCAAGGACCTTTGTGACTTTTAATCATTTAAGATTTTTATTTACGTCTATACATGATAATGGTATTTCATGATGTGTTTTCAAATGTATTTTACATTTTTAATGTGCCACAAAATATGGCCTAAAAGTTTTTTTATTAACCAGCAAATTCGGGTCCTTTAACCCACAACCGAATTTCGCATGAACTGGGACCGACTCGCCGAGTCGGCCCATCCGACTTGCCCAGTCGAGGTCCGAAATTCGGATCTCGGCCGGATTTCGTATGTATCCAAAAATGACAATTCAAAAATTTGGCCCGAGATCGACCCATCCGAGTTCCGGGTCAATCCGAAGTGAGGACCCATCCGAAATTTGGGTCCAACACTTAGAAATCTTTCACGATCTTCAAGTTGTTCTTGGCGACTCCCCAAGTGCAGCTACGGGTTTTCACCCAAAAATTCGTCAAACACATTTTTAATCACATGCAATCCGAAGTAAGGTTATATTAACATAATTTGGGTGTTTCTACACTATTTTCCCCATCCATAACGTATTAATTCGTCCAAATTCAACAAAAATATGGTGAAAAACTCAAGAACACAAAAAGTAACAAAAACTCAGATTTCTTACCTTTTAGGACGATTTAGAGGTTGATTCTTGTTTCTAAAGCTTCAGGGAACTTCAATTGATGTTTTCCAACTTGAATAACATAAATGTAACATCATTTTATCAGATTCATAAATTTGAATTTTCTCTTTAAACTCTCAAAATAAACCTTAAGTTGGGAAACTAATTTCTTACCTTAAATCCCAACTGATTCTTGATAAAATCAGTTAAATTCACGAATTTCTTCTTCCAAATTTCGATTTCTAGTAGGTTGTAGAGAGAGAGAGAGAGAGAGAGAGAGAGAGAGAGAGAGAGAGAGAGAGAGAGAGAGAGAGTTTGAAGATTAGAAAGTGATAAAAATGAAGAAATGAAGACTTGAGGTCTTTTATTTCACAACTTTCAGGTTTTGGCACTTTTAGTCCCTCCACATCTGATTTCTTTAAATAAAGATTCTATCTTTATTCTATCATCACTAACATATAATTTAACTTAATTAAATAATTTAATTACAAATACAAATAATGTAATTAATTTACATTATTAAGTCAGATATGGGAAAAATAAAAGTAAGGTTGTTACAGATTACTTTGAGTCTGCTTATCCTAACGTTTCATCTTCTGTTCCTGCAGAACAAACTGTGATAAACATTGGACAACTCGCTGATTAATGCAACAACATCATCTGATTCAGTACCAACTGATATATCTCCAATCACCGAATCTTCTCAACAACAAGCGTCAGAATTAGCTCAACAAGATTCCTCAAATTCTGTTATTCCCGATCAAATCTATGACGAACCAGAATTTGTTGAACCAGATACAATAATGCCATCCTTTGAAACAGTTGAACAATCAATCACCCAATCTAATGTTCATCAATATCAACCATCCAGATCCCCTCTTCCACATGAAACCAAATGGACTCGTAACCACTCCACTGACCAAATCATCGGTAACCCATCCAATGGCATTCAAACGAGAAGTGCATCAGCCAATGAATGTACGTTTTCATCGTTTCTAAGCAGTGTTGAACCTTATCGTGTGAATGAAGCTTTGAGGGACCCAGACTGGACTGTTGTCATGCAAGAAGAATTGAATCAGTTTGAACGACTGCAAGTATGGAGGTTGGTGCCCAAACCAAATAATCAGATCATTATTGGAACAAAACGGATCTTCAAAAACAAGCGAGATGAAACTAGGATAGTGGTAAGAAATAATGCAAGACTGGTTGCTAAAGGATATAGTCAACAAGAAAGAATTGACTACGACGAAACCTTTGCCCCAGTTGCAAGCTCGAGGCCATCAGAATATTCTTAGCATTTGCTGCTTACAAAGAGTTTGAAGTATATCAAATGGACGTTAAAACAACATTCTTGAATGGAGTCTTCAACGAGGAGGTCTATGTTTCACAACCTGAAGGTTTTGTTGATGAACATAAACCAGATCATGTTTATGTTCTAGAAAAAGCTTTATATGGTCTGAAACAGGCTCCTCGTGCCTGGTATGATAGCTTATCTTCATTTCTTACTCAATCTGGTTTTTCAAAAGGTGTAGTAGACACAACCTTGTTTACTAAATCTGAGGGAAGGCAGATAATGCTTGTACAAATTTATGTGGACGATATTATTTTTGGATCTACAAACCCTGAGTTTTGTAAGAGTTTTTCAGACCTCATGGAGTCGAAGTTTGAGATGAGTATGATGGGAGAGATCAACTTCTTTCTCAGATTACAAGTCAAACAACTTCCAGAAGGAACTTTTGTCAATTAGTCTAAATATACTTTAGACATGCTGAAAAAATTAAATTAGATTCTTGTACTTCATCAAAATTTCCTATCGCTTCTCATTGCAAGCTAAACGCTGATCCTTTTGAGAAAAGTGTTGATGTGACACAATACAGGGGTATGATTGGCTCGTTGCTTTATCTCACTTCAAGTAGACCAGATATAATGTTTTCCACATGTCTTTGTGCACATTTTCAAGCCAACCCAAAAGAATCACACCTACTCGCTGTAAAGAAGATCTTTAGATATATAAAGGGCACTCCCAATCTTGGTCTTTGATATCCAAAAGGATCCGATTTCGATTTAACTACTTTTTCAGACGCGACTTTGCAGGTTGTCATCTTGACAGAAAGTGCACTTCAGGAAGCGTACAATTCCTAGGGGACAGGCTGGTTAGTTGGTCATCAAAGAAACAGAACTGTGTTTCAACATCCACAGCTGAAGCTGAGTACATTGCAGTTGCTAGCTGTTGTTCTCAGGTGCTGTGGATGCGAACACAACTGCGTGACTATGGTTACTAGCTATCCAGATCCCTATCTACTGTGACTCCCGAAGTGCCATCGCTATCTCTTGCAATCCAGTTCAACACTCTCGCACAAAGCACATAGACATCAAGCACCATTTCATCAAAGATCATGTAGAAAAAGGTACAGTGGAAATCTATTTTATCGGACGGAGGATCAATTAGCTGGCATTTTCACCAAGGCCTTGGACGATTCTCGATTTCAAACCTTGGTTGCAAAATTAGGGATGTTGAATAATCCGGCTTAGCTTTACCGAACAAACTTTAATTCAACTCTATCTTTATCTACATCTGTCTTTGATTAAATGAATTTCTCTTTGTCTAGATCTGTAAGTGTTTATCTGGAATAATGACGTCAGTTGAGTAGTTGGTATTTTGGATCTGTATCTGATCGAGATTTTGAGGGGGAGAAAATCCATTTGCTGTCATCGCATTTTATCAGAAAAACATCAAAAAGATTTTTATTTATTTAATTTAGTTTATTTTACAATTTTTATCTTTATTTTCATCAGAAAAGGGGCTAATTGCTAAAAATAGAAATAACTTTATGCATTTTTAGCATTTATAACAACATTATTTATTTATTATCATTAATAGCATCAAGTTTTATATTTTTTTTTATCATTTATAGCAAAACTTAAAAAAGTTATTGTTATAAATGATAAAAAGAATACAAAAGTTAATGCTATTAAGGATACAAAATACAAAAGTTGATGTTATTTCATATGAAAATTACAAAAGTTTATACCATTAGTGATAGAAAGTAAATAATGTTTCTATAAATGATAAAAAAATCAAAAGTTGTTACTATTTTTAGTAATTAACCCACAGAAAAACATCAAAAAGATTTTTATTTATTTAATTTAGTTTATTTTACAACTTTTATCTTTATTTTCATTAGAAAAACATCAAAAAGATTTTTATTTATTTAATTTAGTTTATTTTACAAACTTTATATTTATTTCATCTGAAAACATCAAAAATATTTTCATTTATTTCATTTAAGTTATTTTAATTTTATTTCATCAAAATTAGAAAAACCCAAAAAGATTTTAATTTTTTTAAGTCTTTGTCTGAAAACTCAGAAAATACCAAAAACATTTTAATTTTAGGATATCTAATTTTATTGTATTTTTTTGTTTTTAATTTTGAGTTCAAATGCGAAAAATATCTGGCCAAGTTCTTTTCAAATTTGTATATAACTTCGAGAGGGGTCGGTTCATTCTTTTTCTTTTCTTCTCCTTCCACGCTTTATTCTACATCGACTCCAACCAAAACTCAAGCATTCTCCTTGCATTTTTCTTCTTTTCTTCTTCAAGAAATCACCAGAGGTATGTTTTTTCTTGTCTATTTCTTGCATTTCATGTTTGTTTTATGTTCATATCTATGTATTTCGTCATATGTAAGTGTAGTTTTCTAGTGCTCACTGTTTCATCATTTGTTCATCGAATTCTTTTGTGTTTTAGAATGAAAATGTTATCCAAAATGTTGTATTCAGTGTAAATGTATGTTTATTTCATTGTTTCATGTTAGAATCTATCTATAAGGAACTTGTCTTAAAAAACTTGAAAAACTTGATTCGGTAGGATGTTCACCGAATCCTAGGGTTTCGGTAGGTTTCGGTGCCCTTCAATAGGTAACCTTTAATGGTTTCGATAACATTCAATGGTTTCGGTATACCGAAAATTTTCTGAAGTTTCATCACTTAGAAAAAGGTTTCAAAGCTCAAAAGGTTTCGGTAATACCGAAACCTTTCAAAAATCTTCAAAGGTATGGATGCAGGTTGGTTTCGGTAGTGGTTTCAATAAGGTTTTGGTATGCACCGAAACCTTTCAAAACAAATGCTTTTCGACAGGTTTCAGTATTTGGGTCTCGGTATACAAAAGGTCTCGGTATAGTTTCGGTATTCTCAAAATTTCTATAGGTTTCGTTATTTGCAGCTATCGATATTTTGAAGGTTTCGGAACCATGTGGGGTTTATCGAAACCATTCAAACCTTTCAAATTCTTTCAACATTTTGGTTTCATTTTTATTTTTTTATTTTTTATTTTTTATTTTCTGTTTCCTTTTTATTTTTTATTTTATTTTATTTTTATTTTACGTTTTAAGTTTTATTTTATTTTTATTTTATTTCTTTGTTTGTTTGTTTTGCTTATTTTTTACATCTTAATTTTATATTTTATATTTTTTTTCTTATTTTTTTTGTTTGTTTATCTTTAATTTTTCATTTCTTTTATATTTTTTATATTTTATTTTTTTAATTTTAATTGTAATTTATTTTACTTTCTTGTGTTATTCTATCTTTCGTTTTACTTTTTCGTGGGATAAGTTAGTTTAAGACACCCTATTTGTTTCAACTGTTGTTAACTAACACTTTATCCCTCAAATACTAACTATCATTTTTATCTATCCTTTCTGCCATCTAATTCTTCTTTTTCCAACAGATTTCATATGGCTGCTCCGGTGTATCAACTGTTAGACACCGATCTATGGGTGTCCAATTCAGCAAAGAACTAAAATTTAGACCCCGACTCATTCTTCAAAGTTAAAAATGTTGTCTATGACATCATTCAAGGTCACTGGATCCATTATGCATTAACTGCCGCTGAATTAGTTCCCAAAGTGTATCTTCAACAGTTCTGGCATTATTTGGAGTTTGTTACCATCCACGGCGAGGGTCTCCTTCGAACCAAAATCAACAACCTAACTGTTACTCTTTCCCTACCTGTGTTGCGTACCATTTTGCGACTTCCCACTGCTGATGTTATCCAAGGCAAAGACGACTTTGATCCTCTAGTGGAAGTTGATACTTTATGTGCAGACATCCTCAGCATGGGATATCATGGACCTCTAACTAGAATCTCTCAATTCAAGACCAAAGGTCTTCAAGGTCTATGGTACATCATATGGAACATCATGACAAAATGCATGATAGGGAAAGCCTCTGGCCATGACACTGGAAGTGTGGCCACGCTAAGAATGTTCCACTCCTTTGTCTTTGATAGACATTTTGACTATGGAAACATCATCTAGGACGAGATTAGGGAATACATTGAAGATAAAGCAAATGAGAAAAAGTAGAAGAAATACATTTCCTATCAGAAGTTTTTCCGACTCTTGTCCGACACTTCATGGAAACCAATCCAAGGACGATATTTCCACGGTCAAAGAATTCAATGTATCCAGTCTACTCTTTGGGATTTCCGAAGCCACATCCAGTGCAACAAGGTATTGTGGTTCGTCCTCTCCTACGAGAGATGTTCACATATGCTGATCAATCGAGTACAAGAGTGAGGGAGTATTTAGGGCTTCATTATCCAACTATGGCTACCCCAGCACCGGGTCAGCCTACCTAAGCTGGCAGGGTGAGAGTTCTGAGAGTTCTGTGGGTGTAGGGGGAGATGAAAGTCAAGAAAGGGGAGAGAGAGTAGAAATAGTTGAGGGAGCAGGGTTGGAAGTGTTGGCTTAAGAAGAAGCAACCAATGAGTCGTCCCAAATACGGCAAGTAACAAGAAAGGCCATCCATTCCAAGAAGGTGATGAGTCTATAATTTATATGGTTTCAGAGTCATTTTATGTTCATTTTAAGCACCGATACTTCGTAAAATCCATTCTTTTACATCATATTTGTGTTTCAGGGTCCGGAAGTCATTTCAAAGCACCACGAGAAAATTCAGCGCGAACCAAGCAGGTCGGGGAGCAGGGCTACGCCCCCCCCTGCGCCTTAGGTCTATGCCCCAAAAGATTCAGATCAGTTCCAGCGCAGCCTGGCGTACCCCTGGGCGCAGGGGGGTGCAGGCCTGTGCTGGGTCGGCGCAAAAACGCGTTTTTCAGCACTGGAAACCATAAAATCGACTCCTCTATAAATAGAGGTCGATGGCAGTCATTGAGAGAGGTGCCGAACGTGTGAAAAGAGTTGGCGAAGCCCTGCCGGAGTGGATCTACGATACAAGAACGAAGACGGTGATTCTCAAGCTACAAGATGTCTCAGATCTACATTGTTGAAGAGCATACGATGAGCGGCTAATCCCATTAGCCATTTGCGGAGGATCTATGACTAAGTTTACTCTACTTTAATTTCTTATATTTTGATGTATTCGTATTGATTGAGATATTCTATGTGTATGCAAATGATAAGCATTCGACTATGATTATGATTGTATGTTTTGATTGGTAAAAGCAAGATAGTTTATAGTTGTATTATTATTTGTGCCGAGTCCAATAGCTTAGGGATTAAGACAAGTGATGAATATTGCTTACGCTATGCCGAGATTTATTTGTTAAAACATGTTTGAGTAATTTAGTCACGCAATTAATTATGTCTATGTGATTGTTGCATGAAATTCGAGTGAGTAATACTTATGTCGTGGTGATCCCGTGAATGGTTATTCGTCTCTTGATTGTTAATCTATTACATTAGTTATTTTGCCATTAATTTTAGTCACAAGGTAATAGTAAATCATTGATCTAAACAAGTCATTCAAATCCACAAATTCACAATTTAAGGTGCTTTCAATAAAACTTTTGAGGCTAACCGCCTAACCCTAATTACAATCGCACTCCCTTTGGATTCGACCCTTACTTCTCTGAGCTAAACTGTGGATATAAGGATTATTTCTGCGGGTTACAACGACAGCCCGTCAGATTTTGGCGCCGTTGCCGGGGAGTGGTAACGTTAGTTAGGGCTAGAAGTTAGTTTTGGCCTTAGTTTTAAGTTTTAAGTTTTAGGAACTTTGTAAGGTCTACCTAACACAGATCTATCTAGACGCGGAACCGTCTACGAGTGCGGAATCCTCGTTAACGGGTAGACGGTAACAACACTCACCAGGAACACGGAGACTATCAGAAGCTGCACGAACTACACAAGCACGTACCTACGAACTGATTCTCTCCGAAACTACACTAACACTGATGATAAACTCGAAATCGCTTAATGCTTAATCACTCTCGAATTCTGCAAAAAGTCTAATAATATTGCGAGTCTATCCCTAATTATAGAGGCTCATTCGAGTCTGTCATGGGCCAAACTCGAATCCGGCCCAAGGCCCATTCGAGTTTGTCCCATCTGACACTCTCGAATCTGCCTAAGTGGTCACATTCGAATCTGTCTAAGTGACTCATTCAAATCTAACCAGATTCGAATCCTAGTCCTTAGAGATTTCGAATTTACCTTTTCACATAATTGACTAAGTATTGAAACTTATGTTTTTACCTTATGATTGATTTTATCTTTGATCTTCATGTTTGAACTTCTTGTAAAACGTTACATTAAGTTCAAACATACAAACAATAATAAATATCAAACATATATAGACATATATATCAAACACTTGCTAAAACACAATGTTGGATCACTTAGACTGCTATCGTCACACAGGGTGTACCAACAGACTCCCCCTTGACGATAGCTTCTAATAATTCACACATTTGATTAAGTACTTTGTTTATTATTTATTCAAACTGCTTCCAGCATACAAACCTTTTCAACACACACTTTAACTACATTCTCATACTTTCTTGCCTCACCATCCATATGAGTATCACTTGAAATCTTATGAGCATGCAAAATTTGGAGGTCATCTCGAGAAAGGTTTACCAGGTGAAGAGGATCATAGATTCTAAGAATCACCTTTTCTTCAAAATCTTCCATTACCTCTTCTCCCGTTTCACTCTCAACATATCACCAGTTCAGATTTTTCATGACGTTCTGTGGCATAGGCTTGAGAGGCACCTTTCTCAGACATCTTACGGGTTTGTATTGAATCTTCATCCATGGACGCCCAGTTAGAGGATCTATTCGAGAATGATCCTCTACTCTTTTTCCTATCCTTGGATTAAGCCGTTCAAACTTCCTCGACCTTCCTTCTTTCCTTATGATTCTGGCAATTATATCTGTGTAAGGGTCATTGCCGATATTGATTAAATCTTTCCAGGCTAAAGCTTTTATCTCAATCTTCTGCAGTGAATTGAATACTTTCAGAGATCTTCTAAGGTACTGGAGCCCATCTTTTCTCTTGATTATGAATAGCTGCAGTTCCCGATCAAAGAACAAGCTTAAAATGCTACCTGACAGTTTTCCAGTACCCGACACCTTCATTTTCTTCTGCAGCTCTAAGTCCTTCTGCTCTGCCCTGAACTATAGCTTTCTTTTCTCTTCATTAGTCAGCTCTCTGGCAGGCTCTCCTATTGATGACTCAACATTTAAAGCAGCATTAACTACTTCTATGTTCACAACATCATTTCCTTCTATTACACACGTATCAGTAATTGGATTTTGCTGAACGACGATCTCATTGGCTTCATCGTCTTCGTCAGCACACACCTCATCATCTGATCTCCAATCAACAATATCTTAAGGAACAAATTCTCCCTCTTCTAGTTCCTAATTATCATCTTCAAAGTCAAAGCCAAAATCCATCGGGTCGTCGTCGAGATCCATAAGAGCATCAATCATCTCATTTATCTCAGATTCTATAGGTTTAGACGAACTGGCCTCTCCTTCTTTAGCTCCTGCTTGACTTGGCTCCCCTGAGATTGAGCATCCTGAGCAGCAGAAAAATCTACTGGCTCATTCTGTCTTTGAGTGCTGGGATCATTGCCTTGGTCATCTTCATTATCATCATCCCTCGGCCGCTCCACTTGATCACGGCAGGATGTCTCCCCCTGAGCCTGAATATTTTTCATTAACTGCTCAACTAGGGAGCGCATCGATCTTAGCTCAGCTGCCTGATCAGCGACAAAAGTCTTTAACTCTAAGTTCTCTTCCTGAACTTTTTCCACTATCTTTTTCAGATCGGCATTCTCGTTATCAAGATTTGCGTTATGATTCTGAATCTCACCGATTGCCTTCGTTAGGCCTAAGATCTGGATTTGTTGAAAGTCAACTTGAGCTTTTAGCTGCACAAATCTTTGATTTTCTATGTATGTGGATGAGGTAGATGGGATGGATTGAATTGGAGTTGGAATGATCGGCGATGGGATGTATGGTTCATCATGAGGGGGTGATGGTGGAATGGTGGTTTGAGGGTCCTGAGGTTGAGGAATTTCAGGTTGTTCTGCTGAAGCTGAAGTAGATCCTTGCATAATATCGATGACGCTTGGCCCTTTGTCTCGTCACTAATGGAGCAATCTCTTCTTCTTCAAAATCAGAGTCATCAGACTCTCTTGATGCTCTACGCCTTGAAGCTGCTTCATTTACTACCAACCTTGATCCATAAGTTCCCATTTGAACAGGAGTTTCTGTAGATACGGACTCTGGAGCTTCAACCTCTATCTCCTCCATTTCTTCTGACTCAGTTGCAGACGATGACAGATCATTACCAGTCTGCTCCGGTTCATATTCGTCAACATCCCTTAGAACATCTTCTTCTCCCTCTGGAGGCTCTAGCAATTCTCCAACTAAGGCTGCAGAAATTTCTTCATTGGCATGAGGACCAGCTTCCCAAATTTCATGTAGTGTTTGACACAACTGATCAGATTCAATTAGAACATTCGAAGGCCCTGCTTCTTGTACCTCTTACTGATGACTTGTAGAAGGCCTGGTTGCTTGAGTTTGATTTGCGGAAGCTCTTTGTCGTCTCCTTTGTGGCTGTGCACGCGGTTGTTGTCGTTGTTGTTGCGGTTGCTGTCTAGCTTGAACTTCCACTTCTCCTGCCCAGTTGGCATTATTCGGTGCTTCAAAGTTCCTGTCTAGAACTGCTCCAAACAACGGTCGTTCGACTGTAACTGCTAGCTTTCCTCTGTGCGCAGAACAGTCAGCAAAAATTCTTTTATCCATAACCGCCACACTCTGAATCTCATTTTGCTGTGGCAAATTAGGCAAGAAATGCCTGATGAGCATCATTATGAAACGAGGATATAGCAGAAATTGTTGCTGCTCTGGAGCCGAGATTTGATGAACGAATTCCGAGAAAAACATTTGAGAAAAGCTGAAGGGCCGATTATAAACTAAAGCGATCATCCCAGATTGGATCTTCGAGACAATATAATCAAAACCAGCTTTCTTGGCTGCAAAGCAAACCATAAACACATGAGCCAAGAATCTCCATTGACCAATAAGCCCGCTCTTCATATAAGATGTCTTCGTAACATCTAAACTATAACCCATCCTCTGAAAAGCTGCTTGCCTAATACTTAAGGGAAAGGCAATAGGCCCAGACTCTTCTTCCTGAGATCCTAGCTGCAAAACCTGACGCAGCATATCAGCAGAGAACACCAATGGCTGTCCTGCTATTCTTGTTCTTAGAACTGTCGGGGTGACAGTGCAGTCAACTTGTAGATGCTCATAGAACTGGCGTACATATGGAATAACAATCTGAATGTTATGTGACAAAGCAAAAGCAATCCTAGATTCTACTAAGAAATCCAGCATCTGACGAAAACCCTGCGCCTCAGGGATATGATGGTCGGGGGGAATGACCATATTATGCTTCGGCACAAATACTCGAACAGTCATATCTGCAAAATAGATAAACTATTAGAATTAATAAAAATCAATGAACTTGCCTAAATTCAAATTTGTTTTATTTTGAACTTGATTAAGTACAAAATCCAACACAAAAGAATTTCTACAAGTTTAATAAAATTTAAATTAAATAATTCAAATAAAATGACAGATTCGAATAAACAGATTCGAATAAACCCCTTTTCGAGTTTAATGGCACACTCGAATCTAGTGACCTTCTCGAGTTTACTGACAGACTCGAGAATCGTCTGGAACAGATTCGAACCCGTCGGCCCAACTCAACACCAAATCCCATGATATTAACCTTTTTGGACTCAGAAAATTACATTCATTAGTCCTACTAGTTACTAATCACAGATATGTGCATTTAATTTGACTATTTATCGGTCCAAACTTGGTAATTTTGAAAAACACTATTTAGACCCATAAACCTTCAAAAATCGATGATTTTTGGCTTAAATGATGTATAAAACTACATGAAACTTGTACAACCCAGTTGGTTATACCTAGATGTATCAGTAGAATCGAAACACCAAGCAAGAAACTCGACAAATTGTCATTTTTGTGGAAAACGGTAGACTCGAGGAAATAGATTCGAAATCGCAGGTAGATTCGAGAGTATAGATTCGAAAACAGATGTATTAATGACATTACTGTTAACCTATTTATACTACCTAACTTCGAATCTACGGCAGAGTCGAATCTACTGACAGATTCGAGACTATCCAGTTTCGAGTTTAAACTAAACTCGAATTACCCAAAACACTTAGAAAATTTTGAAAATTTTGAAATAAATTCAACTTTTCCAACTTTTTCAACCTTATTGTGTAACACGATAAACTATGCCAAATCTTTTACCCTAAGCCCAAGATTTTTCATGCAGTGTTTATTTTATCCAACTATGAATGCACCCTCAGTAATTTTTGACCTTTTTCCTAAGTAAAAATAAAATAAAATAAACTAAGATAAAATAAAATAAAATAAAATAAAATAAAAATAAAAATAAAAATAAAGTAAAATAAGTAAAAAATAAAATTTTAAAATTTTGACCAAAAACTTTAACTTAGACTTAAACAATATTTATTAAAATTTACAACCTATGCTAAACTCTAAACAAAATATTTTTTATGAGTATAGTCAAAGAAAGGTTCAATCAGATAGCGGTGTCAGATACTCACTTTCAGTACTTAAACTTTCCCACTTAGGAATTTTTGATTCCTTTGATTGTTTGTCGTGACATACCCATTTAGCCGATTGTTGGTATTTACCCCTTTAAACATGCTACATTTCGGAATATCCCTTGGCATTTTTATTTATCATGAAATTATCTTACGTGACTCAGACATAGACATACTTTTATGATCAAGGCATACAGACTAAGATTCTAACTTGTTGGTATTTGCAAACTTTCTTTAAAAGACAAACATTGGACACAGGTCTGTATTTTCATACAACAAAGTGTCTTAGTTTGACTTAAGGTTTATTTTTAAAGCTAGCAAGACAGCGGTGACAGGTCTGTACCGACGTACAATAAAGCGACTTATCTTGCTAACCCGAATCTAAACAGAGGCAACAGGTCTGTACTTACGTACAACAGAGTTACATGTTTTCGACTCTCAATTTTGTATGATTTTTCTATTCTTTCCATTTTAAGATGTATTTGATGTTGCTATACATCCCCAGAAAGTTTGCATAACTCATTTAGACTCAAAGTTTGTATGTGTTGTACATAAAAATTAAGACCGATTGGTCATACATCTAAGTTAGTGACACGTTTGACTTTTTCTTGAATAGTTTATTAGCCTTGAGATTCCCTATATGTATTAGGCCTACCAACACATCAAACTAAAATAAAGTATAACACTTAGAATTTAGGTGCATTATGTGTGAAAGTCTAAACACTTAGAGTTTGTAACGACTGTGCTAATTTTTGTCACTTTGAACCTATGCATCTAAGACTTAACTCATTTTCTGATATTCTCTTTTTTTTTTGTATTTTTATGATTTTCTCTTTTTTTTTCTTTTGTTTTTCATAAGAAATAGCAATAAAATAAGATAACCTACTAACTTACTAAAAATAGAAACTATCCTAAATTAGCAGACTTACTATAGAAAGAAATAAATACTACGTCTATAAAAAGAAATAAACTACCACTAAGGTCAAATTACTCTGGGTTGCGCATTCCATTTAGTTGAATTAAATACTCAAACCGTGACTTATCAATTGCTTTGGTAAATAAATCAGCATTATTATCATCCGTTGCCACTTTTACCAATTTGATTAAGTTCTTTTCAGCACAATCACGAATAAAATGATGCCTTATGTCTATGTGCTATGTTTTACTGTGTTTTACTGGATTATTAGTTATAGCAATTGTAGATTGATTGTTTATCCTAATAGGAGTTTGAGTGTAAGCCAAACCGTAATCCCGCAATTGTTGTTGTATCCACAGAACCTGTGAGCAGCAATTACCAGCAGCAACATACTCGGCCTCGCACGTTGACACGGCTACCGACGTCTGTTTCTTGCATTGCCAGGATACCAATCTCCCTCCTAGGAATTGACAACCTCCAGTTGTTCATTTGCGCGTCAAGCTGCATCCTCCGTAGTCAGAATCCGTGAATGCTTCCAACTCTAGATCTCCCTCCGTGTGATACCAAAGTCCCAGCTTCGGTTTCGACTTGAGGTATCGTAGAATCCGCTTCACAGATTTCATGTGCATCTCCTTCGGATTAGCATGAAACCTGGCACAAATACACACAGCAAACATGATGTCATGTCTTGAAGCAGTTAAATACATAAGTGATCCAATCATGGCCCGATATAACATTGGATCCACATCGGCATCACTTTCAGTACCCGGTCCGAGATTGTGATTCACTTGAATCGGTGTGCTGAAATGGGCAGTCAGTTTCGTTCCTTCCATCCCGAAACGTTCCAATATGTCATAGACATACTTCGTCTGATGGATAAACATCCCTTCCTTCTTCTGGTCAACTTGTAACCCCAAACAGAAATTTAACTCTCCCATTGCACTCATCTCGAATTTCGACTTCATCACCTTCTCGAAATCTTTGCACATCTGTTCGTCTGATGATCCAAAAATGATATCATCGACGTACACTTGTACCAAGATGAAATGTTCTCCCTTCCTCTTAACAAACAGAGTACTATCTATCCTACCCCTTTCAAACCCGTTCTCTAATAAATGGATGGATAGAGTCTCATACCACGCCCTTGGTGCTTGATGCAATCCATATAGAGCCTTATCTAAGCGATATACTCTATCAGGATA
Source organism: Centrapalus pauciflorus (assembly GCA_020465985.1). Classification (NCBI taxonomy): domain Eukaryota; kingdom Viridiplantae; phylum Streptophyta; class Magnoliopsida; order Asterales; family Asteraceae; genus Centrapalus; species Centrapalus pauciflorus. Next base: position 347,789 of record JAANYP010001713.1, on the reverse strand, counting down.
TTTTGGATCTGTAAATCCAGGCGGTTGTTCTACATACACCAACTCCTTCACTTTCCCAAATAGGAAAGCACTCTTAACATCTAATTGATATACCTTAAAGCCCTTGAAGGATGCAAAAGCTAGAAACAACTGGCTTCCAGCCTTGCTACAGGTGCAAACACCTCATTGTAATCGATTCCCTCCTCTTGGTTGAAACCCTTTACAACTAGCCTAGCCTTGTTACGAGTGACTATACCCCGATCGTTTCTTTTGCACTTAAAAACCCATTTGGTTCTTATGGCAACTTCCCCTCGAGGTAATGGAACTAACTCCCACACTTCTAGTTTCCTAAACCGCGTGAGTTCTTCCTGCATCGCTTCAACCCAGGAGTTATCCTTAAGTGCCATTTGCACATTCTTAGGCTCTACATGCGATATGAAACAAGAATAGAGACATGTGTGATATGCCTCGGAGTCATTTATCATCGACAACAACACAGTGTTGTTATTTAAACTACTCCTAGTCCTCACACCCTCGTTAGGATTTCCTACGATGCTTTCTATAGGATGGTTCTTGTTGATCCTAGAGGTCTCTATCTCATCAACCCTTAGATTATCTCCTAAGTTAGATCCTATTTCACCTAATGGGGGAACTTCCTCAGATTCTACATTTTCCTCCTCGTGGACATTTTCCTCAGAGTTGGAGTTTGTTTCCTGAGTCTGCTTCTCAGTTGAAGGTGCTTCAGGAACATTGACTTCTGGAGATCTATCTACAATCGAAGTAGGCTCGGATGTGGATTCTAACGTAGTCCTCGGAAAGGTATGACCATCGTCATTAAGATGCAACGTCGCCATGTCCTTTTCGATTGTACCTGCATTTTCATCCAAAGGAATGTTAAATGACTCAAATAATTTATCATAGTCAAATATCCATTCCGGACCTGTTTGGGGTTCATGTGTATAACTTGTGACTTCAATGTTATACACAATTTCCACTGTACCATTTGTTTTGTTAAAAACCCGTTTGTTTGGTGAGTTCGGCACATAACCTAGGAAGTATCATTCGTCAGCCTTTTCACCAAACTTCGGTTGATGTTTTGTACGTAATAAAGTGCATGGTACCCCAAACGGTTCGAATCTAGTTAAATTAGGTGGTCGTTTATTCAAAATTTCATAACAGGTTTTGTTCAATGATTTGACAGTTAGGACCCGGTTTAAAATGTGACATGCGGTATTCACTGCCTCCCCCCAAAACATGGTAGGAAGCTTTGAATCCGACAACATAGTCCTATCTGCCTCAATTAGTGTCCTGTTTTTACGTTCGGTCACCCCATTTTGTTGAGGCTCATATGGTGCACTAAATTGATGCACTATGCCCTTTGAGAGGCAATATACACCAATTACAGTGTTTTTGAACTCAGTTCCATTATCACTACGTATCCTTTTAACCCGTGTTCCGTAGGAATTCTCCACTTGGTCTAAGAACCCGATGAGCTTGGAAGCCGTCTCGTCCTTTGTACCTAGAAAGAAAACCCAAGAAAATCGTGAGTAATCGTCAGTGATAACCAAACAATACCAACTACCTCCTATACTCCTTTTGTTGATTGGGCCGAAAAGGTCCATGTGCAACAAATCGAATGTTGAGGTTATGGAGTTCTGCGTCTAGGACTTGTGTGTCTTCTTATGTTGTTTGCCCTTCTTGCATGGCAGACACTTGTCCTCGAACTGAAAACTCTTCATAGGCACACCTTGCACCAATCCATTTTTTGTTATGTAGTTCATCTTTCTTAGGTGCAAGTGAGCCATGCGTCTGTGCCACAATACTGATTCCATCTCCGAAGCTTTGGATAACAAACAGATTGGCCCCATCGAAGTCTCCGGCTTGTTCATATCAAGCATGTACAAGTCATTCTTCCTTGGTGCCCGCATCAATACCCATTCTTCAGGAATCTTGAGTCCCGGTTTTAGCACTAACGCTTCAGTGTCAGTGAACAACACTGAATTCTTCTTGTCACAGATTTGAGATACACTAATGAGATTGTGAACCAGTTTATCAACGTGATAAACTTGGTCCAACTTGATCGTCCCATTAGTGACCACTCCGGTACCCGTGATGTTTCCTCCCTTGTTTCCCGCGAATGATACAAATCCCCGATTCCCACCCGTGAAGTCTGTAAGGAGACTTCTTTCCCCTGTCATGTGCCTGGAGCATCCACTGTCGATGAACCATTTGTTGTTTGGACCTGTGGTAATCTCCTACACATGAAAGAAAATAGGTTAGTTATCACGGGGAACCCAAGCCATAACTGACTTGGTTATACCATTCTCGTCCACATACTTAAACTCTTTCAAATACCCATCTCGCCTTTCAGGAGACTTGGGTCGTTGAACAGGAGTTTGTTGTGGTGCCGAGTGATGTAAATTCACTCTCTGCCTTTGAGTAGGCATTTGTTGTGGAGCTCTTGAATAATTCCTATTATATTGCATTTCGGATTGTGATCCCTGAGCTCTTACCGGTGTGTGATGTCTAATAGGAGTGTGTGACCTAACCGGAGTGTATGCTCTGCTAGGTGTTGTGCTCCTATACTGTTGTTGAGGTCCAGACCTAGATTGATTTACGACTCTGTTCGGTGAATTAGTCCTAATCACTTCCTTTGGTCCAACCTTTACCGGTACTTGTTTCACAACTTGTTTTGGTGCGGCCTGCACAGTTTTCTCGGTACTCTGAGAACTACTAGTGCTTGCCACACTGGTTGAGGGCTTAACGGGTGTTGGCTTCCCTGTCTTAGGTGTAACTTCAGGTTTCCTAAGCGGACAGTTAGAAGCAACATGCCCCTTTTCATGACATCTAAAGCAAGACATCTTATCTATGGACTTCTTATGTGTTCCCTTAGACTTAGGTGTCTCACTAGTGTCTTGGTCCTTTTGAACATCTGTCGTGACTGGTTCATCGTCCTGATCATTAAAATCAATTTTATGTTTTCTTGCAGGTGTTTCACTAGAGGAAGACACAAATTTGACTTTCTTAACCTTGACGGTTGTATCAGTCACCTTAGGTGTATTTTCTATTACAGACTCAGATATAGGTGTAGGTATGTTCTCTAAGTCTACTGATTTATCAGTTTTCTCCTGAGGCTGAGGCACGTAGTTTGCATTAAAAGGTGGAGGAATTTCATGAAATCCTAGACCTACAGGCTTTTTAGATTGACGTTGAGCATCTAAAACTTTCCCGAGGTTCAGGCTTGAATTCCTAAACTTCTCTAGCTTACTATTGGCCTCTGCTACCTTTACCTTTGTTTCAGCTAGCTCTATGTCTTTGTCCTTAAGATTTTTGGTCAAGGCCTCTACATGGTCATACATAAGCTCTAACCTAACACACTGCTCACTCAGTTTGTCTTTCAGAACTATTACATCTTGAGCATCAGCCTTAAGTTTTTCCTTAAGATCTTGCTTAATATCGTTTAGGCTAGCGTTATCAGCTTTTAAAGACTCATTTTGAGTAGTTATGGTTTTATGTGATTCTAAGACTAGATTTAACCTATCGTTAGAAGTAACACACAACACACATTATTCATGAAAAAGAGAGTAAAGCAGACTAACCTTTGTGTTATCAGATTCCACGTTGGCCATTTGAGCGGCAAACTCCAGAAGCGTCTGATCATTCGTCTTCTCCACCGACATCGGACTGCTGTCCCTTGTGGTCTGCTCTTCCCCTTCACACCCATTCTCCGTGACTTCAGCCATAAAAGCCCGAGCATTTGATTCTGGATGTGAGCTCCAGTCGTAAGTACCATCTAGCTGTCTGTCTAAAGTGACATTTGATAGTAGACCAGCTAGATTGGCTTGACCGGCAGATGAACTTGGAAGGTATCGCTGTTGGGACTGATTCTGAAACTGTCCATGATGCTGGTTCTGCCCTTGGTACGTATCTACCTTTGGTCTCTGACATTCTCTGGCGAAGTGCCCCAGACCTTGATAGTTATAACACTTGACCTTGGACTTATCAAATCCAATTCCTTTATTGTTCATCGTCAGATTCCTCCCAGTTCGTTTGATGAATCTTTTAACCCGTTGGGTTACCATGGCCAGTTGCCATTTAAGGTCCATCTCCTCAAGATTGTTAGGGTCGACCTGATCATAGTCTTCATCCCAGAGAGCAGGATCGTTAATTTCCCCTGAACGCAGTTCCCATATGCAGCCACAAATGAAGCAAGCAAGTTCAAATGTTCTTCTGCTGATTTTGCGCTCATGGGCATCTTAGAATATCCCTGAGATGTTGATGCCTGAGTTGCTTGAGGTTGCGGTTCTTCCGATCTTCCCAATCCTAAGAACGCTCTGTTCAGTGTGTCATCAGTCTCTGCTGGTGACGACGTTTCTCCGGTGAAAAACGCTGTAGCAGTCTTCAGATCAGCTGTGGCTAAAGCTTTTGTTGATTTTTCAAAATACATCGCTGGATTCTGGACTTGTTCGTAATCCGTTTCGGCCTTCAGTAGCTCAAAATGATATGCCCGCAACGTTCCCACGATATCCTCCAGAGATTGGGTATAATACTTGTCCTCATTAAGCTTTATCATTGCCACATACATAGCCCATTTGGCTGGTAAGGCATCAAGAAGCTTGTTGTTCTTCTCAGTGTCATTATACTCAATCCCGTGACTTTCAAGCTCCGTCAATAGATGATAAAATCGGGTGATGGTATCATCCAACTGTTCATCCTTCAACGCCTTGAAAATCGCAAACTGTTGTTTCAACAGCTCCATACGCTTTCTGCGAACTCTCGGATTACCCTCACATCTCTTTTCCAGTGACTCCCAAAGTTCCTTAGATGTCTTCTGAGTCCGGAATGTGTGTAGTATATCCTGAGGCAACGCCATTCTAATTATCGAGAAAGCTCTGTTCTCGGCTTCATACAGTTTCTTATCATCCTCCTTCATCATTTGGTATGATAAGACTCTCTGACGGCCTTCAACTTCAGAAATTGGTGGAATGTATCCTTCGTCAATACATACCCACATGCGCATGTCATTGAAACGCACAAAATCGGCAAACCGATCTTTCCACCAATAATAATCCTCGAGTTTCATCAGCTTAGGCGGAGTATTTGCCTTCCCGACCTCGTGGTCCATTTCCAGAAACTTTTGGAGATTTGACATCGTTTCGAAAGTAATTGAATTGTAACTTAATTAATTTAATTCGAAACTAATTTAATTTAATTCTTTCGACTTTAGATAGATTCGAATATAATTAATTTTAAATCTGTTTGGGATTAAATTCGATTAAGTTTGATAATTCAACTAAATTCGAAGATGATGACAGATTCGAAAGCCCCTAAACTCGAAGGTCAATCAAACTCGAATACTCAGCAGTTTCGAAGCACTATTCGACTCTAGACTAAACTCGAAGTAAACTCGAATGACAGCAGACTCGAGACCCTAATCGACTTTAGCACAAACTCGAATTAGATTCGAAAACACTCTGTATCAAACTCGAAAGGAGCGGATTTGGTTAGACTCGAGACTAAGTGTAACCCTAATTACTCCTAATAGATTCGAGCGCCGCAAACTCGAAAAACGGCTAATACTTTGATTTCTTAACGTTTTGCAGATTAAATCAATATTTTTACAACGAAAAATATTGATTCCGATCAAAAACGTGAAAAACACAAAGTATTTCCCGGATGACAATTTGCTAAGCTTGAAGAACACGAAAAACACGAAGATGAGTGAAAAACCGGCCAAAAGCGTCAAGAAACCTAGGATATATCTTGATGAACACCAAGAACACCCTGTGTGACGATATCAGTCTAAGTGATCCAACAAACTTTAATTTGATATTAGTCTTTAATTTGTATTATTAAAAACCAACTAAAAATCATAAAACCCAAAAAGGTAATTGTAGTCCTCTACTTTAACCACCAAAAAAAAAATAATAATAATAATAAAATTAAAAAAAATTAAAATTAAATAATTAAAAGAATAATTAGTTTAGCATGGGAGACCAAATGAGAAGGACCGTCGAGTCACATTATCGCCCTGGTGATGTGTCTGATCATTCACCTATTCGATATCCAGAAAATGCGAACGAACCCGAAGTTCGTCCTCAATTATTCCAAATTCTTCCCATCTTTAGAGTATGCCTAGTGAGGAACCTTATGAGCATTTACCTGAATTCGCAGCTATTTGTATAGCTAACCATGTTCGAGGTATAACCACTGACGATTTAAAACTTCGACTATTCCCTTTCTCGCTAAAAGAGAAAGCCAAAAATTGGTTTGTGTTGCTATCCACCAATAGCAACACAACTTGGGATCAAATGAAGCGCGCATTTCTAGTTGAGTATTACCCCATAAGTAAAACCACTGAGAAACAAAAAGAGATCACTGGGTTTAAACAAAAACCTGGTGAACAATTCTACGAATCATTTGATCGGATGCATGAACTTCTAAGAGCTTGTCCACACCGTGAAGTTCCAAAATGGATGCTCGTCAAAACTTTCTTTGATGGTGTGCGTCAAGAAAGCCGGAACATGATCACCGCCGCTACTGGTGGTACGTTCTTAGCTAAAGAAGATGATGAGGCTTGGGAATTACTGAATCAATTCAGTAAATGTCTCAAAGTTCAAGCCGGTTCTGAAAATAGTATCAGAGTTCAGGTGATGGGTATAGACATTGCCTGGAAACTTGAAGTAAAAAGTGAAATCTCAGAACTCGGAAAGAAGATAGATCAACTGATAAAGAGTTTTAGCCAAAACCCCGTTGCATCAGTTAACTGCGTAATTTGCGGAGATCCATCTCATCATTCAGAAGCATGTCCTAAAGTGCAATCCAATATGGAATATGCTAAAGAAGTATACGGTTTTAGAGCTCATTGGGAGAGGGATAACCCATTTTTGGAAACCAATAATCCGGGATGGAGAAATCATTCTAATTTTCGATGGAAAAATGATCAGCCTACCGATCATCAATCTAAAACAATGTATGAACCACCACGAAGAGAATATCAATATGGTTCAACTTCTGCTGCTAAGGATGAGCGATATTATAACCCGAACCAACGTGATCAACCTCACTTTCATGTGGAGACGAATACGAGTTCTTCACAATTTTCGGAGTTCACAGAATTCATGAAGCAACAATCGGCTTTTAACGAGATGCTGAGTCGACAAATGGGTCAGATAGCCGAATCGCTCACAAGACGAGAGGAGGGGAAGCTTCCGAGTAACACAGTTCCAAACCCTTTGCACGCACACGGCAAAGAGAAGAAGCATGAAGTTAATGAAGTATCCAAGGTGACCACCCTGAGAAGTGGTAGAAAGGTAGATAACAAGATCGAAATGCCAAAAGAACACGAAGAAGAAGAAGACAGCGACACTGAGGTCGTGTATGAAGAGACAGAGAATCTTAAAAAGAAGGAAGGTTCTAAGAAAGTTACTTTCAAGGAACCGATCAAGGCAGATATCCCAAATCCTAAAGTTGGGAAGGAGTTTAAGGATCAGGACACCACATCTCCTCCTCCTTACCCCGCTGCTCTAGAAAATCCAAATTCATCTCCATATGGTAAGAGAGGTCCACAACCTGAGGATTTGTGGGATTTATTCAATCAAGTCAAGATCACTATCCCATTGGTCAAGGCTATTCAACAAATACCCTCTTATGCCAAATTTCTAAAAGATCTCTGCACACAGAAAAGAAAGTTCAAGGTCTCGCTTCCCAAGCTGATCAACTTAACTGAGCAAGTGAGTGCAGTGATCTCTAATTCCTTGCCACCAAAGCTGAAAGATCCTGGATCACCTTTGATTCCAGTGACAATTGGCAATGTGTAAATTAAAAAGGCATTACTCGACCTTGGGCCAGCGTAAATATTTTGCCTAGAAATTTGTTTGATAAACATGATCTAGGCTGGTTACAAATCACTGATATTATTCTGCAACTGGCAGATCGGTCAACAAAATATCCAAGGGGTATCTTATCAGATCTTATAGTAAAAGTAGAAGATTTTTAATATCCGGTTGACTTCCTAGTCTTAGATACTGAGAGTGCCTTTGGAGAGAATCAACCGGCCATTATATTAGGCAGACCGTTCTTAGCCACTATAAATGCTCAAATCAATTGTAGAACGAGGGCTGTAGATATTGCCTTTGGGAATCGCAAGTTGCGATTAAACGTGTTCAAAGCTTCCACCGATGCTTCAATCGAGTCAGAATGTTACATGATAGATGCGGTGGATGAGCTTAAGCAGCACAGTTCATTAATTAATGCCAAGGACCACAAAAAATTGTTCTTTGCTAAACACGATACTACTATAATGAAATATGAGCAATGCAACGAGTTTGAGGCAGTCATGGAATCCACACTAAAACCTAAAAAAACCACCATGGACCCATAAGACTGAAAATCTGGTCACAGATTTGCGTCGATCTGCAAGGCTTTCAATTGAACAACCACTGGTCCTAGAATTAAAAGCCTTGCATGCTCATTTGAAGTATGCCTTCTTAGGTCAGAATGACACTCTTCCTGTCATTATCTCATCAGATCTGACCGAGGCACAGAAAAAAGCCCTACTGTAAATGTTAGTAATTTATAAAGAGGCAATAGGTTGGACTGAGAATGTTGTTGCCGACCACATATCTAGGATCTCAGTCCTCCCACTAGACTTAACTGATGTACAATTATTATCAATTTTCAAAATACCAAGGTTTCCATTAGACACAGGTTAAATGAGCCACCAATGATATGCTAGTCTTTAAACTAATCAGGTTAGAGTCCCAAACATAGTTAGGCTAGTATAGGAGTAGTACGTCTGGCTGAAGACGTAAAACTTAACGCTTCCTGGGAGGTAACCCAAAGAACTTTGTGGATGTGATTCTGGAAACCCTCATGAGACAACACTCGTCCACTTGGGATAGCGAGGGGTTTAACGACTTGTTGCATGTGCTAAGTGCAATCGTGATTTCCTACAAAAAGGCGGATTATTTTTACTTGTTTCTTTGTTTAGTTAAATGTTAGTGTCAGCAACTAAGTTGGGGAGGATTTCCAACCCAATTTTAGTTCTTTCTAGATTGAAGTATAGTTTTATTTAGTTTCATTTATCCCGAATAAGCAAAGAATTTTATTAAGAATGTGATTGTGTTCATTGTCTGCTCATTATAAGTGTGTTTATGTGACGAGGACGTCACAATGGTCTAAGTTGGGGAGGGTAGGGTCTATGAAATGTTTAATATGATCTAACGAGTCCCCCCACAAATGTTTTTGAATTTGACCACTTGGACAGATTGCTACGACATGTCATGAACAGATGTGCATATTGAGAGAAGTTCGACATCATGAGGAATTTCAGGCTGGTAGTTTTTCAAATGTATCTTTGGTACTATTCCTCCTTACTAGTGATCAGGTACCATCGTTCCTTGCTCTTCACATTTATCATATTTAGGTTTGCTTGTTTGGGGTAGAATTATAGTGTTTGATATTTTAGTTCAGTAATTTTGTGTGTTTTATTTTCATTTGTCGAGTCCTGTTGAATGTGAGTGCTTAGTATCAATGCAGTCTTTTAAATTTCCCCAATGGCTCTTGTTTGCCGATCAGATCGTGGATAATGATGATAAATAGAAGGGTTAATTGCGCAAAAAACCCTAAACTTGTCAGATTTTTGTGATTAAAACCCCAAACCATTTTTCGTTGCGTAGAAAACCCCGAACTAACTAAAATTCAATAAATCAAGGTTTTTTCAACGGGTATCCGGTTGAAACCTGTTATTAATCCTACGTGGACTGGTAAATAACCTACGTAGAATAAATTTTAATTATTAAAACCGGCTTCCAAGTATTATACATCATTTTAACAGCTCGTAGATGATGTAATCCCGTTTAAAAATTACAATTAAAAATTATCAACGGGGTTTTAAATAATGTGTTATACTTGGCAATTAGTTTCAACAATTAAAATTTATTCCACGTGTGTTCTTTACCAGTCCCTGTAGGATTTATAACCAGTTTCAACCGGTTACCCATTGATAAAACCTTGATTTACTGATTTTTAGTTAGTTCAGGGTTTTCTATACAACGAAAAATAGTTTGGGGTTTTAATCACAAAAAACTAACAAGTTCAAGGTTTTTTGCGGAATTATCCCTAAATAGAAAAATGTACCTAGAATTAGTTAGTGTTAGTAAGGAATTCTAGAATTATGTTAAGAGTCGTGATAATAATTAACATTTTAATGTAAGTTAACTCAAGTAAGTTAAGATACATTTGAGCTTAAATGAAAATAAAGTGTCAAAAGATTTTGGAAAACTCATGCAATAAGGGGGAGAGCTTAATCATGTTTTAGCCTCAAAAGATTCGAGGGTAGCCTAGTTGGTTCGGGAAATTAAGTACTACAAGGTACCATTCATGCCTAATCCCCTAAAGCCATCTGGTTTGGGAGCGATTGACCCAAATCCCGCTACATGGACCAACTAGAAAAGCTATGGTAAAAACTCGAGTTAAAAAGATAGATATAAGCATGATAATTAAAAGTAATATCTTATCGTATACATGCATAGAGGGAAAAGATGGTCAAAAGACCCACATGTTTTAAGTTTGTAACCTTGAGCTAAAAGAGTAATTTTCAAAAGTGAGATACATTATAATTACTTAGAGAAAATGTGTTTTAACTGAAAATGTTCTTTAGCTTATATTCAAAATTTTAATGCATTATTGCGAAGGCTGACTTAACCTAGATTTATTCGAACACACTGCTAATAGAATCGGTACATAGTTAGTTCTAATTCTAAAGCTTGTTCGGGGACAACCAAGAGTTAAGTTGGAGAGATTTGATGAGTCTATAATTTATACGGTTTCAGAGTCATTTTATGTTCATTTTAAACACTGATACTTCGTAAATCCATTCTTTTACATCATATTTGTGTTTCAGGGTCCGAAAGTCATTTCAAAGCACCACGAGAAAATTCAGCGCGAACCGAGCAGGTCGGGGAGCAGGGCTACGCCCCCCCCCTGCGCCCCAGGTCTACGCCCCAAAAGTTCCAGATAAGTTCCAGTGCAGCCTGGCATACCCCTGGCCGCAGGGGGGGCGCAGGCCTGCGCCTGGGTCGGCGCAAAAACGCGTTTATCAGCCCTCGAAACCCTAAAATCGACTCCTCTATAGATAGAGGTCGATGGCAGCCATTGAGAGAGGTCCCGAACGTGTGAAAATAGTTGGTGAAGCCCTGCCGGAGTGGATCTACGATACAAGAACGAAGACGGTGATTCGCAAGCTACAAGATGTCTCAGATCTACATTGTTGAAGAGCATACGATGAGCGCCTAATCCCATTAGCCATTTTCGGAGGATCTACGGCTAAGTTCACTCTACTTTAATTTCTTATATTTTGATGTATTCGTATTGATTGAGATATTCTATGTGTATGCAAATGATAAGCATTCGGCTATGATTAAGATTGTATGTTTTGCTTGGTATAAGCAAGATAGTTTATAGTGGTATTATTATTTGTACCGAGTTCATTAGCTTAGGGATTAAGACAAGTAACGAATATTGCATACTCTATGCCGAGATTTATTGGTTAAAACATGTTTGAGTAATTTAGTCGTGCAATTAATTATGTCTATGTGATTGTTGCATGAAATTCGAGTGAGTAATACTTATGTCGTGGTGATCCGTGAATGGTTATTCGTCTCTTGATTGTTAATCTACTACGCTAGTTATTTTGCAATTAATTTTAGTCACAAGGTAATAGTAAATCATTGATCTAAATCATTCAAATCCACAAATTCACAATTTAAGGTGCTTTCAATAAAACTTATAAGGCTAACCGCCTAACCCTAATTACAATCGCACTCCCTGTGGATTCGACCCTTACTTCTCTGAGCTAAACTATGGATATAAGGATTATTTCTGCGGGTCACAACGACGGTCCGTCAAAAGGCACATGATGTTCCCGCACCGGGTCCATCTCCAAATTTAGATATCCGACGTGTGCCCGTAGCCGAAGAAAGATCAAGTCCTACCGTCCAACATAGACTTATTGATGTTCCAACTCTTGAAGGGGCGGTAAAGGACTTAGATGGAGCAGAGATGGACTCAGACGATGAGCGTCCGTTCAACAATGATATCATGGTCTATTTGTTATCCAGTCCAAGGGCGCAACAATCGGGGAGCGCCGAGAGGGTAGTGTGTGCGGAGGGTGAACCCCAAACAAGCCAAATCTTGGCAAGTCACACTTAGGCCACTAGCCCAGTGGCCGGTTGCATACGTCACCCTAGCCACTCACTGGTCTCTCAACAAACCAGTGTTTCATTCACAAACGGGGAATTACCTCATATCTCAGCACTGTCTCACTTGGAGACAGGAGGTGTTGAAATCCGACGATCCCCGCCACGATCGTCACATTCTTTGTTGAGCACACTTAGTCCCACTCGTGATTTCACACATCTTAGTACACATGCTTCAACATTTGATGTCTTCGTGACATCCGGAACTTCCGGATCCGCTCACACTACAAGTGTGGCGGCAATGACGGAAGGAATTCCAGCCACGACTACTATTACGCCAACTGTGACAGCTAGACACCCAGGTACTACACCTAAGGTGGAAACGGGGGATCTACGTGAACCCCGGGTTACACGAGCCAACCTGGATGCTCTAAAGGCGTACCATGAAGAGCGGTTTGGGACTATCCTTTGTCTTCTGAAGGGTAAGGACCAAGCCTTCTTCTCGGTGCCGCCACCAGGACAGGTTCCACCTATTTCCGTACCAGTCCAAAGCTGACCTAAGAGCATTTCGTGCAGAACTCTCCACTCTTATTAGCTCTTAGGTTGAGGCAGCTACCGTTTCCCTGGTCCAACTATACTCCACACTCGAATCAAAGATTAATGAGTTACAGTCCCAGTTATCAGTCATGCAAGAGAGTTTGGCAAGCCTGGAACAATCATGTAGGCCCGCTGCCCATGGTCTTAAATGTCATCATGATGACCCTGAAGATGAGGGGCATCCTAAAGGGGAGAAATGCAGCGGGTATCCACATCTTCAGAGGCTGGCCTAGTGTGAAGGGCCAATTTCATCTGTATTAAGGGAAGCTCAGGGTTCCGAGGGTTTGGAAAAGGCTATAAAGTCTGAAGCACACGATATTGAAGATCTGTCTCGCGCCTTAATAGTATTTGAGCCTCCTGAATCTCCTCAGAAACCCTCCAGTCATGAAATAATTGAAATATTCTCAGACGACTCTGATGATGATGAGCTCCTAATTGCCAAATTCGAACCTACATCAGAAAACCCTGAAACCATGTCATCCCCCATTCCCTCCTTGACCACAACCACAACAGTTGACGCATTTGAAGATAGACTCGTTCGTACAAAGTTAAAGTCAGGGAGGGTCAATGAAATTTTTGTTACTTCAGAGGTAGGACAGTCTTCAACAGATCCAATCATCACTGAAGAACAATTTTCTCAAAACGAAGCAGAATGGGTTGATGCCTTGGTCGATAGGGGACTGTATGAAGCAAATAAAGGAAAGATGGAGGGCCATGACAGTTGAAAGAGCCCAGGAATACCTTCGAGTTTCTCCAGAGCCAACTGAACAGACCAATCAGGCTGGGGGAAAGAGAGAAAAGAAGAACGAGAGAAAGAAGCACATCAAGAAGATGTATGATGAAAATCTTATCTATCCGTTCCTCGAGCATCATTTGGACTTCATGTATTCTAAGGAAACGATTGGGAAGATTTCTAAAAGGTGGCTGCTAAGGCTCGACGAACGTCCTAGATCAGAGCAAATGAAGTCTTGATGATCAATACTGCCCAACAAGTAGAAAGGGTCAAGTCCAAGGTTCGAATCAAGAAGATCAGAGACATCTCATGCCACAAGATTTCCAAGATCTGGTCTCCAACCTTCACTGTTGTCTGTAAAGATGATGATATATCTATCTTTAGTGAGTCAGATATGGATAATCTTGAATTCGATGATCTTGAGTGGCTGTTTCTCTGTCTAAAAAGGGCAAGACCAAATAAGACACACACTTGTGCTATAATGTCAGTTCTCCGCAGTATGCGTCGCATCTCCGTGTCTATGATCGTTAAAGATTTCCAAATGGTTGTAGAAAACCTGAGTAGTCGTGTAGGAGTGGCTGCTCCTCGATATGAGTTTCCACAAATACACCTCCACCCTCAATTTAAGGTTCTTCTAAAGCCCGAACATGGATTTGTGTTCTGCAACATAAAAAATGAAAAGTGCTTTATGAGATTCGAAGAGATAGTTGCCTATTCAGATGGAACCTTGAGGCTGATCAGAAATGGCCTCTATGAGTGTCTTAAGCAAGATAGTCTTTTGCCTTCTCCACTTCGTCTTCCTTAAGAAGAAAGTAGTGAGATAAGGAGAGGCATTGAGCTGATTGACGATCGTCTTACTCTCCGATAATACATCAGACGTTTGAGGTCTATCTACAGCTGAGACAGGATCGATGAATATTTTGAAGTGTTAGCTAGAATTGAAATAGGGGGAGAATTATTAGACTTATTATTTCAATTTCTAGTTAACAACTTTTGTTTGTAACAATTTACTTTCTTTTATGTAAATGTTAATGTAATATTTCAATTTCAAGGACCATTTATGTAATTTTCCCAAAGCCCCTATGGATACAAAAGCCATATGGGATGAAGGGAGTTAGTTGTTGAAAGAAGAAATAATTTCCACCAAGAGCATTTCAGCTTCTTCATCTTATAGAGTATTTGCATTGATAAATTTGATTGTGTGTTGCTCTATATGTCATGATTATGTAACATCTGGGAAATCAAGCTTTCATGGTTTCTGTTGCACATTTCCATAGTAAATCTTGTATGCTCTCCCTTTCCATTGTTGCGTCATATTATCATGTATATGCCTAAGGCAATACCTATGCTCGGCACTTGGAAAGACTTTTTCTATAGCTGGAATGATACCCTGCCAATAAATATAGAATTACAAATTATAGAACTAATGTTTAGTATGATATAATAAAAGTAATTGAATACCTTCTGTCTATCATAAATAAATGTGAAATTTGAATTTCTTTCTAAATCAAAATTATCTCCAAGACATTTAAGAAACCAAACCCAAGACTGAGTTGTCTCTGCCTCCACAATTGCATAAGCCACTGGATATATCCCATTGTTCGCATCCAAACTAACTGCTGTAAGGATTTGTCCAGGTAATGGACCTATCATGAAACCTCCATACAAACCCCGTATGTCACATAATCCTGTCTTAAACCCCTTTTTCAATGCACCAATACATACATAAATTCTTTTGAAAACCCTAGCTTCATCAGCTGGATTAGCAATTTGCACATCTAACTTAACTGTTGTACCAAGATTAGCAGATTGCAACTCCATGATATAATCTCTTAACATAGCATATTGCTTCATATAATCCCTCATTATCTAGATTGAAGCTTTTGTCTTTGCCCTAAATCCTTTCATTCCGGACACCTATCTCAAACTTCTTCTGCACCTGGTCTTGAATGGCCTTGACTGGGATATCTGGGTTTGTTTCAATTTGGAGCATTATCTCTTGTGAAAGAAATTCCTGTTGTGCAAGCTCTTATTTTCCTAGATTGAAGGCATTTGTGTTCCTCAATTAATGTTTTCAACATCCAAGTTTCAGTATCTACAAGTTTACTCACATAGACCACCCATGGGCATTTATTATCCTGTGAAAGTCCTATTTTGCCCTTTGCTTTTGCTTTTCCTGTCTCACCCAACTGGACAAAATATTCTCTTTGCTTTTCTTGACTTGGTACCCCACTTTGACTTGTAGCCTCTTGCTGAGTTGGAAACTGTTGCTGACTTGGAGCCTCTTGTTGACTAACCGTTGAAAAAGCATGTATAGTTCCTACACATACTGCTATCACCCTAACTTTGTCATTCTTTACCACCTTTAATTCTTTCCTTGTTTCAATAGCAATCATCTTTATCTTCTCTTTCACTTCCTTAGAACAACCAAACGTTTGACCTACAAAAAAAACCATACTTGTGCACAGTACCAGTGCTTAGTTGTTTCTTCTTTGATATTTGTTTTACTTTTTTTCTTCTATTTCCATCTATCCCATCATCATCTGAAGCACTATCAAATGAATCAATACTTAGCACATCAAGCTGATCATCATATTCTTCAACTTGGCTCTGATCATTGTTTCCCATCCATTCCACATCTCCAAGAATATGTACATGAAAATCCCTCATGTCTATGTCTACTTCTTCAACAAGATTATCCTCATCAATAACGAAGTCAATGTCCTCTTGATCTTCCTGTATTGCTTCATCAACAAGATTATCCTCATCAACAAGGAACTCAATGTCCTTTTGATCTTTTTTGCATTGCTTCTTTCCCACTTTCCCCTGTATCAACATTTGCTTTTGATCTTTTTTGCATTGCTTCTTTCCCACTTTCCCATGTATCAACATTTGCTGGAGGAATACCTTCAAAAGGATCAAACTCCACATTCAAATCATAATCAAAATCAATGGCACCCATTCACATGGTGTGAAATGACCATTCACATGATCTTTTTATACCATTCACAAGATTTATGATGTTGCTTCTTTTAAAATAAAAGTCTTATAATGTTGTCTTATACATGTCTATTCAAAAAAAAAATATGTGAATGATCATTCACATTAGGGTACGCTGCGTACGCTGGAATCTTATAGGTACGCTGATGAACCTGATTCTATATATATATATATATATATATATATATATATATATATATATATATATATATATATATATATACACACACACACACACACATATGTATGTATGTATTTATTCTAAAATAAATCAAAACAAATTCACCTAGCAAAATAAATAAATTAAAGATAAGTAAGTATGTTTATGAGTAATATATAATATTGAAAATGATAAATAAATTATATATATAAATAATTATAATTAATAAAAGTAATAATTTTTTTAAAAAACTAATGTATATATAGATAAATATTTGAACTTAATTGTGATATATTAATAATAATCAAATTATCTATATAAAAATTTATATTTATAAAAGTTATTTTAATTAAATTCTTGTAATAATTGATACTAAAAAAAAAAAAAGAACACATCAAATAAATAAATAAACAAATAATAATAATCAAAGACAACATATTAAAAAAATAATGCTAGTTAAAATGTAAAAATAAGAAAAAGACTAAATATCAAATAAATAATAATTGGATAAAAGTAATTAAAATAATATAAAAAATAAACTAATTAGTTAGAGACCAAATCTGAAACAAAGTTAAAGGGCAAAATGGTCATTTTAAAAGAATGACTGATCAAAGGACTAAACACATAACAAAATGACAACCAGATGTACTGAAATTGTAATTTTGATGTGAAAAAGATCGTAACCATAATTTATATATTCACATGGACGAAAATTGTAATTTACCCTAAAAAATGATTGATCAAATGACCAAAACCAAAACAAATTGCCAACAACGGGAACGAAATTCGTAATTAATCGTGAAGAAGGACGGGATCCATAATTTATATCTGATCATATGGACGAAATTTGTAATTACCCTATATTCTAATATGCAAGATCCAATCCACGACATGTGCCACCATAACCCTAAACATAAATCCGTCCCAAACCCTGCTGCCGTTTGCAACATGGTTTTATGCTGGAAACACTTTCTCTTTCGTACATCCAAAACACATCTTGTCAGTTAAGATGACATATGTGGAACAAAAATATATCAATAAATAATAAATAGAGAGAATTAAACGAACTTCATTCATTTCCATCCGTCTGGAAGTTTCAAACGCAAGTTTTTTTTTTCGGTTTCCTTTCCTTCCTTTTCTTTATTTTAAATTAAAAAACAAATTCTACTGTATTATGGTTGGGATTAAGCTATGCTAATCATGGCTGCGGGAGTGCGGGAGATTGTCACAGTATGATGACATAAAAATTTGAACCTTCTACCTTTATGTTTGTTTATATTTCCATTTATTTCGACTCGATTGATTTTGTGGCTCCTTAAATTGGTACAATCGAATCTATGTTGCCATGTGCTAGAATATGTGGAAACCCTTGAATGGGTGTGTTGTATTCATCTCATATAAATAGATTACATAATTACAATGGAGACCCCTACACTATACACTATTTAACACACCCCCCACAGTCGCAGCTGGAGGAGGACTAATGCTAAGACTGGACTTAAATTGTAAAAACAGCTGTGTAGGAAGACCTTTAGTAAATATATCTGCTAACTGATGAGATGAGGGCACATGCGACACACGCACTTGCCCCAAAGCAACACGTTCTCTTACAAAGTGTAAGTCAAGTTCCACATGTTTGGTTCTTTGATGCTGTACTGGGTTATTAGCTAAATACATGGCGCTTACATTATCACAAAAAACAACTGTGGCACATGAAAGAGGTAGATATAACTCAATCAAAAGATTACAGGCAGATTCGGCAACAACGTTAGCAATACCACGATATTCAGCTTCGGCACTTGAACGGGACACAACATGTTGGCGTTTAGAGGACCAAGACACAAGATTGTCACCTAGGAAGATGTAGAACCCAGAGGTGGACCGGCGTGTTTCAGGACAACCGGCCCAATCAGCGTCAGTATAACAGACCAAACGATTAACAGTGGATGGGCGGAGAAAAAGGCCATGAGTGAGGGTACCCTTCACATAACGAAAAATGCGTTTGAGGGCATTCAGATGTGGTTGGCGAGGATCGTGCATATACAGACATATTTGCTGTACAGCATAAGCGATTTCCGGACGAGTGATCGTGAGGTACTGTAAAGCACCCGCAAGACTCCGATAGAGAGTCGGATCATCGACTGGTTTGCCAGAGGAGGGTAGTTTAGACTTTGTCTCAGCCGGTGATGAGCAAGGATGACAAGTGTCCATGCCAGCACGAGAAATGATTTCTTGGGCAAAAACTGTCTGAGACAGAAAAAGGCCCGAAGAGGAGCGTATAGCGGAGACCCCTAGAAAGAAGGAGAGAGCGCCAAGGTCAGTCATTTTGAACTCAGACGAGAGACGAGAGATGACATGATTGACCAGAGATTGGGAGGAAGCTGTCAGAATGATATCGTCGACATACAATAGAAGGTAGATTGTATCACGACCATGATGATAAACAAAGAGAGAACTGTCAGATTTACTTGAATGGAATCCGAGAGAAGTGATGAAAACAGCGAATCGATGAAACCAGGCGCGGGGAGCCTGTTTGAGACCATACAAGGCTTTTCGAAGGCGACAGACATGCTGTGGGAAGGAGGAATGAACATAGGCAGGAGGTTGTTTCATGTAGACTTCCTCCGATAATTCGCCGTTGAGAAAAGCATTTTTGACATCAAGTTGATGAATCGGCCAGTTTAGGGAGAGAGCAATGCTTAGGACCATTCTGACAGTAACTGGTTTGACAACAGGGCTGAAAGTTTCGTCATAGTCAAAGCCAGGCATTTGAGAAAAGCCTTGAGCCACCAGACGGCCCTTGTAACGCTCAAGACGGCCTGACTATCGAATTTATGGCGATATAACCAACGACACCCAACAATGTTGACTTTTGGAGGAGGGGGAACAAGATCCCACGTATGATTGGAGAGAAGGGCAGACATTTCAGCGTCCATGGCTGCCTTCCAATTGGGATCACGAATTGCCTGAGCAGAGGACTTGGGAATTGGGGAAAGAGATTCAACAGCTGACAGATTCAAAATTTGGCGAGGTTTGAGACTGCCAGTACGCGATCGGGTCGTCATGGGATGTGTGGATGTAGGAGCCGGAGGTGGTGAAGAAGTGATAGCTTCAGGTTGAAGAGATTCCGAAGACCTGTGCGAAGAGTGAGGTTCGACAGACGAATGAGGTGGGTCATCGGCTATAGGAGCATCACTAGAGGGAATGAGCGAGTCACTCGAGGTGGGTTCAGTAGAAGAATTATCTGAGGGGGTGGTGGATGCAATAGGTTCGTTAGGCATCACAGTGGATGTGGTGACGTCGTCAATGAAAGCATCATACGCAGAGGGAGAGGGTGGGGCATTGAACGAAGGATACGGAAAATGATCTTCATCAAAGATCACATGACGTGAGATAAGAATACGGTGAGTGACTAGGTCATAGCATCGATGACCCCGATGACAAGGCGAAGGCCCGAGGTAGACACAAGCAGTAGAGCGAGGGGAAAGCTTGTTAGGGGCTGTAGAAGAGAGATTTGGATAGCAGAGGCAACCAAATACACGCAAGTGTGTAAAGACCGGGAACGTGCCGTACTAGATCTCACAGGGAGTTTTGGAGTCCAGAGTAGTAGTGGGAAGAATGTTCAGGAGATGAACAGTCATGTTGAGAGCTTCGACCCAGAATTTTGGTGGGAGAGAGGCTTGAAACAGAAGAGTGCGGAGCACATAGTTGATTGTGCGAATGGCTCGTTCAGCTTTGCCATTTTGTTGTGACGTGTATGGACGAGAAAAGCGAACTTTAATGCAATGTTTTTGAAAAAGCTCAAGTAATTTACTATTATTGAATTCACGTCCATTATCACACTGAAAAGATTGTATATCTGTTTTAAACTGATTTACAACATAAGCGCGAAAGGTAGTAAATACTTGGAAAACATCAGATTTTACACACAATGGAAATACCCATAAAAAATGAGAATAATCATCCAAAAACAGAATATAATATTTAAAACCACTCAAACTGGAAATAGGAGAAGTCCACAAATCTGAATGAACCAGTTCAAAAAGACGTGAAGTCTTAGTTGTCGACTTTGAAAAAGACAAACGACAATGTTTACCCAATTGACAAGCGTGACACGTAGGTAACATTGCATTGGAACAGGAAATAAATTTACGAGAACGTAAAAAATTAAATGTAGAGCTGCCCGGATGACCAAGACGACGATGCCATATATTAGGAGAGAGGGAGACCATAGCAGTGGCAGAGGACACAGAAGGCGGAGAAGGCTCGAGGACAGGGTAGAGATCACCAGTACTGTCAGAGCGATGAAGAAGACGCCCTGTATCAAGATCCTTTATGGAGAAACCAAAAGGATCAAATTCAATAGAAACCCAGTTATCAAGAGTGAACTTACGCACAGAAATGAGATTCTTAACCATTTGATCAGAAACAAGTACATTTTTCAGTGCCAATTTATTTTTTGATAATGGAAGAAATGTATCACCAATGCAAGAAACCGGAAGTAAAGCACCATTACCAACCATGATTACTTTTGACTTGCCACAAGGTTTAAGAGAAAGTAGATTACCTTGGTTGAATGACATGTGGGAGCTTGCACCAGTGTCCATATAGTAGTTGTTGTCCTGATGCTGTTGTGGCGGCTGAGCAGACATTGAACTGAAGAGAGCTGTGAGATCTGTGAGCTGGGGCGGAGCTGCGTTGGCAGGCGAGACTGGAGGAGGCGCAGCATAGAGTGCCGATGGAGGGTGAGTCCCTGTATGATTAGACAGCTGCGGACGATAGTGCTGAGAGGCCTGAGATTGCTGATGTAAGGCATTCTGGAGAAGCTGAAGAAGCTGGTTGTTGAAAGCTGGGGGAGCACTTGATTGACCTGCATCACGAGAATAACCTGTAACAGAAGCAGTGCTGTTAAACGACCCCCTCCCGTGTTACCCTTAGATGCAACCCGTCCCGTGTTTCTGTTTCCCCGATTATTTTTATTTTTCCCTTTCCCATTATTATTAGTGCTAGACGAGGAATAAAGGGCAGTGGTAAGGGAAGGAGGGGATTCAAGTGTAGGTTCGGGTTGGTCTTCACGTGACTCATGCAACAGTAACATGTTTTTGGCTTCAAGAAAAGAAGGAAAAGGTTTGGTGTGTGTGATGACATCAATTAAGCTTTGATAGGATGAGGGTAAATTTTGTAGAATTTGCAAGACGAGATCCTGATCAGTAATTTTAGTGTCAACATCAGCAAGGGAGTCAGCAATGTCTTTTAATGTATGACAGTAATCAGTAATAGAAAGTGCTCCCTTTTTGGTGTTTCGAAAGAGGGTTTGAAGTTGTAGGCTACGAGATAATTTATTATTTAAAAAATGAGCGTCCAAGGCTTCCCAAAGGTCGTGTGCAGTGCAGTTATCTTTTGTGATGAGATTAAGGAGATTTGGTTCACATGTAGAGTAGAACCATGATTTAATTCGAGAATCAATGGCCTCCCAATCCTCATCATCCACACTTGTTGGTTGGGATTTCCCAGTGATATGGCCCATGACTTTTGCCCCTTTACACACATCAGTAAATATGCGACGCCACAATTTATAGCGAGACCCATCAGTTGTTAACTTGAAACTAAACTGAGGGTAGACATTACCGATAGCAAAAACAAGTTGGGAAGCGTTTGGGTTGGTAGGTGATGAATTATTTCCCGTCATATCTAATAATAATGATGTATGCGAAAAATAAAATTAACAAGAAAAGTAAAAACAAGAACGAGCTCATCGAGTAATTATGGGAGACGGCGGCAGTAAGGCGGTGACAGACAGCCACAGCAACGATGGGGATGGTTGCTGGCGGAACACGGCAGGCGCAGAGAGACAGCACCGGGCAGCGGCTGGTTGCGTTGGCGGCAGGCTTAGGTTGCAGGAACTGTAGCCGCAGGAGGGAGGCAGGGACGGCCGCTAGGGTTCTGCGGGAAGGCGGCGGCCGGTTGAGCAGTCGCAAGTCGCAGGAGGCGGCCGCCGGTTGAGCAGCAGGACAGCAGCAGTCGCAGAAAGGAGCAGTCGCAGGAAGGCGGCCGGCTGAGCAGCAGAACAGCGATGGAAGGACAAAGAGGCGGCTAGGGTTCAGCACCGGTGCGGCGGCGGCGCGATGAGACCAGCGGCGGCGTAGTACAGGCGAAGAGGTCGGCGCACAGCGGTGGAGACAGCGGCCCAGGTGTGAGGCGGCTAGGGTTTCGGCCCAGAGTGAGGCGGCGCAGGGAGATCAACAGCGGAGCAGGGGATGTGGGTTCCCGTCGGCGGCCGCTGTGGGCGGCGGAAGCGATGCCGGCGGCGGCAGTAGGGCGGCGGCCGGAGGAGAAAAAAAAACAACCTTAATATTTTAGGGTTAGGATTAGGCTCGATACCATGCTAGAATATGTGGAAACCCTTGAATGGGTGTGTTGTATTCATCTCATATAAATAGATTACATAATTACAATGGAGACCCCTACACTATACATTATTTAACACCATGAAACAAGAAAGAGTATGGTGTGTTCTCAACGAGCAATTTTGTTTTTAACCCTATTGAATAACCATCTCTTGTTAGAATTATCATACTCTGTTAAGCTCATTCATGCCCAACTCATAAAGCTTAGTCTCACAAATACTTTTTTGGGTAATCGTTGTCTTGAGCTATACGCAAAAGTTGGAACCATTAAAGACGCTCTCCAAGCATTTGAAGATATACGACACAAAAATGTATTTTCTTGGAATATATACATGCGGGTTTTTATAAGTTTTGGCGACATTAAGGGTGCACGCAAAGTGTTTGATGAAATGCCTGTGAAGGATGTTGTGAGTTGGAATTCTATTATTTCCGGGTACACTTCTTGTGGGTTTAGTGATTGTGCACTTTGTTTGTTTTCGAAAATGCAAACTTCTGGAGTGATACCAAGTGGGTATACGTATTCGATTGTGTAGTCATTCGTCCAGTCTGTTTGTCATGGCATGGAAATTCACTGTAAGATGATTCGGAGCAAGGTGGATTTCTCTTCTGTTATTGTTGGGAATTCATTGATTGATATGTATTGTGACCATGGCCTAGTGGATTATGCTTTTGGTGTGTTTCTAAATATGGCGGAAATAGATATAGTCTCCTGGAACTCACTTATTGCAGGATGCAGTAAATCGGGTTACCAAGAAATGGCGTGTCAATAGTTTTGTATAATGACAACAACCAAGTATCGACCAGATGCCTTTACGATATCTTCAGTTTTATCAGCCTGTTCTAGCATACAAGACTTGAGAATGGGTGAACAATTTTTCACTTTGTCGATAAAATCCGGCTTTCTTTCAAATACGATTGTTTCTGGTGCAGCTATTAACATGTTCTCAAATTGTAAAAGTATAGATGATTCAATACACATCTTTGAGGAAATTGATACATGGGATTCAGCCGTTTGCAATTCGATGATTTCTAGCTTCATTAAACATTGACTTGAGGAGAACGCGATGCAGATTTTTGCCATGTCATTGAACAAGAACGTAAAGCCAACTGAATTCACATTATGCAGTTTGGTTAGTTGTGCCTCGCTCTTTCTACTGGCGGTGCAGGGGACACAATTGCATTGTCTGGTAGTCAAGTTCGGATTTGAGCGTGATTCCATCATCTCCAGCTCACTTGTTGAAATGTACAGTAAATGCGGATTCATTGATGCTGCGAAGGTCATCTTTGATAAAACAGGTAGAAAAGATTTAATTTCATGGAACACGATTATTTTAGGTTATACTTATAATGGAAAATCAGTGGAATCCCTTAAACTTTTCAAGGATTTACTCAAAACAGGGCAACCACCCGACGAAATAACGCTCTTTGGGGTTCTATTAGCTTGCAATCATGGTCGGTTGATAGCCGAAGGACTGACTATCTTTCATTCAATGGAGAATGAATACAGGGTCAGACCCACGGAGACACATTTCACCACCATGGTTGACATGATGATTCGGGCAGACAAACTTAACGGAGCAGTGAACTTAATAACATCAATGCCTTATGGACTCAATCGTTTTATATGTGCATCGATACTTGATGCTTATGGTATACAAGGGGACTTAAGGTTAACCGAAAGGGTTGCTGAGAGATTGGTGAAATTGGAACCCATGTCTTCCTTACCTTATACTGTGTTGGCTAAATCATAAGAAGTAAGGGGAAGATGGGAGAGTGTAGCTCGAGTGAAGAAAGATATGAAAGATAGAAACATTAGGAATGTGATAGGATGCAGTTGGACCGGAGTAGGGAGCCCTTTGTTTGTTTTTAAAGAAAATGAAGTTGTTCATCATTGTGGGGAAGATGCATACTCGATGTTAAGATTACTCGATGTTAAGATTACTGATGGAGGATATTGAAGATGAAGATTATATATTTCAATAGTATAATTAAGTGACAAAGACAGCAAAGATTGAATATCAAAGGATCATTTTCTCCATCACTGCCAGATATCATTGAATCATTGTTGCTGGAGATGGTTAAGATGCTCAAAACTCAAAACAATGAAATACGAATTAGCTTATACAACTACGGTTTAGGTCATACAATACCAGCAAACTTTTTCAAATGTATCAATATGGTACATGAACTTTTTTTCCTAACACATGTTACATGTATTTTAGTTTTTCATTCCAATATGATATATTTCTACATAGAACCTCGTTTTTATACCAATAGAGCTTGGTTTTTCAACCAGTCTTTATTTAGAAATGTACCATATTGAAATGGAAAACTAATGTAAACGTATCATATGTGTAATAAAAAAAGGTTCATATATCATATTAGTACATTAAAAAAAATATGTTGGTATCGTGCGACTTAAACCCTTACAGGTACGAACAAAGATGGTGGGACTGGGAACGCGGATGAACTTGGGGTGGATATTTAGATATGCCCTGTGGGTGTTAAACCAATCAACCATTTAGGGTCTATTAGCTTGTGCTCTTGGGGTACAAATGGATTGAAAATTGAAATGGTTGCTTTGGAAGAGCACATACTTTTGGTATTACAGTTGAAGCTCTGAAGATGAATATGAAATTTCCGACAGCTCATGATAGTCATGTGATCCTAGTAAACTCGTAAACTTCCATGAACTACAAAGCTATGTTTGAAGGTAGAATGCAAGATCATGGAACTTTAGTCGATAAAACCGTCATTCTTCCAATTTATTTGGGATTCAGCTAATCAGCTTTGAAAATCAAAATATTGGTGTATAGCTTTATAAAGAATCTGCATCCACTTCTTTATTCAAATCTCCCTTGCTTTCCTCTTGAAACTTGCCCAAGTACCGTGTACCAACCGGATCAAGATGATTGCCTAGTTTATTGGCCCTGTGTAAGAAGTTATAACCTTCCAACCCTACAAGTCAACTAGTCTGAGTTTTAAGATTCTCTAATATGTCTTGTGCCTCTAAGTTTTTCATGGCCTGATCCATATTCATAATAGTTGAAGTACCCGCGCATTGCGGCGGCAAAGCGATCTTACATCTAATGTATTATCATAGAATTTTAAAATTTATAAAGATTTAGTCATGAATTTTTTTGAGGTTTATTCAAAACTTATGTTTAAACAAAAAAAAACACCGTGTATAACCATATATGTGGTATTAATAGCACATGCTTGATTGTTATTAATAAACCAACGGATGTGTCTAATTTTCTACATCCAAAATCCAAATGGAAACAATGAACATTGCAAGTTCCAACATCAAGCATACGCTAAAATACCAAATCTCTGTCGGCTGGCTATGAAGCTTAGAATCATTATTGTCATGATGAATTTTCACTTGCTTTTGAGAAATGTAAAGACATGCATCTTTAGTATGGGAAGCAACAATTTCCATGATAAACATCAAAATAAATAGGGTTTATTATGAAAAAAAACCAACATGTTTTCCAATTTTTAGCGATTTAGTCCCTCCATGTTATTTTTTACCATTAAACCCCTTATGTTACCAATTCGTTGTTGGTTTTAGGAAGTGTACCTGTTGTAACCGGTAACGTGTCCAGGTGGCGTATTAGGTGTCAAATGAAGTGCTTACCTGTTAAATGAATGGTTTCGTGGAAGCTTATGTGGCATTTGAACATCTTCAAAAGGAAATTAGGGCAAAAAAACCCTCATTTCATCTCTGAAGAATGAAACCCCCAAAAAACGAAACCCTAGTTTCTTCTACCATGGCATCTTCTACATCAGTGCACTGGAATAACGGATGGGAGCCAATCGATTGCGTTGGGCGACATTGCTACTGTGGATTACGAGCAGTAAGAGTCACCTCATGGACCATTCGGAACCCATGTAGAAGGTTTATTGGATGCCCTAATTACAAGGTAAGTTTTAGAACCCTGTAAATGTTGTTGTCTAGAATTCTTAAATGTTGTTACTTGGTTTAGGATCCAAGGAAAAAGTGCAAGTATTTTCAATGGGTTGATCCTGAGCTTCCCAATGAATGGTACAAAGAATCTGTTACACAGATGCATAATGAGTTGAAAGAGCTGCAGGAAAATCGATTTTTAGAAGGAGCAGATGCATCAAGATACCAAGACAGAGTATTTGAAGCTGTTACACAGAAGGAGCAGATGCAGGAAAATCGATTTTCAGAAGAATTGTTGAAGAGTAAAACCGAGCAGTTGATGTTAGTTAGGTTTATGTTAGGATTGTTTTCAATGATCATCATTCTTCTTGTTCTTGTAATTTTTAAATGAAAGGTAGCTTGTAATGTTTAAAAGATGGATGTAATGTAATGTGACTTTTGCAAAGTAATGATTAAGATATGTTTGCTTAGCATTGTTGTTATGTAATGAATACTATGGTTATCCATGTTTGCAAAGTAATTGATGTACAAAATGTGCATGAAAAGGTGCAGAAGGATATTGTGCATGAAAAAGTGCAGAAGGTGCAGCTTGTGCAACCTTAAGTGCAGGTATAGTTATTGATGTACAAAAAGTGCAGGAAAAATTGTATGTTTACAAAGTAATGATCAAGACAATAAATAGCACCAAATAAACATCACCATTTGTCATTATATGTTAATGTGATTGATGTACAAAAGATTAGCCCAAAAGTGGCATAACTACTGCCCAAAATAATCATCCCCCATGTACAAAAGATTATCCCAAATGTGGCATAACTACTGCCCAAAATAACCATCCCCAATCTACAAAAGACTATCCCAAACATGGCATCACAATCTGCCCAAAAAAAACATTAAGGTTTGTGATTTGTATCTAAGTATGGCATAAGAAACTGCCCAAAATAAACCTCTAGCATTCTAATCTAAAGACAGTGGATTGAATGATGAAGATCCTTTTCCATCCTTTGTCACAACTTTCTTAGCAAGATTCTTCAAAATGATTCTGGAAGAAGGCAGCCTCTTTTTTGGTTGTGTGATTGTTGTTGACATTTGTGTAGATACATGCTGATCCTCAGGTAGTATTTCAGGCTGTTCCTCAAGTTGTACAGCAGCAGTACCAGGCTGTTCCTCAAGTTGTACGGCAGCAGTATCAGGCTCATCCTCAGTCTGTACAGGTGCAACTTCTATCTCACCATCCAATACACTTTCAACTTCAATAGCTTGTAATTCAGCATCCAAAAAGTCTCCAAAATCAGCACTTTGTAACTCAACATCTAATAACTCTCCAAAACCAACAGGTTCTACTTCAGGTGCTAAGACATTTTCTGTTTCATCAGCCTCAAACTATAAAAGACACAACTTTAGTTGATATGCTTCAATGAAAACTAACAAAAAAAGTAAGGGACACCATGAATACTTGTACCTCTACTTCATGGGCAGACCTTCCTTGAGCAGTACCTCTACCCCTGCCTCTAACAGATGCAGTACCCCTACCCCTGCCTCTAACAGAAGCAGAAGGTTCACTCCTAACCTTTGGCCTTCCTTTTGGCTTTGAAGGTTTAACAGGTGCATCTTTTCTTTGGTTCTTGCAGGTCCTTTTATTATGGCCTGTTTCCCAACAATTTTTGCACGTTTTCACTTGATTCACCCTTGACACACCACTCTTTCCTGCAATTTAAAAAAAACAATCAGCACTTTCTGTTTCATCAAGTCAGTACACATGTAGTTAACTTTAAGTGTTCTTGTAATCATGTTTTACCTTCTGTTTCATCAGCACCTCTTTTTCTTTTTTGTTTTGGTCTACCAGGCATACTCTTATACTTCGGAGGTAAAAATTTCTGGTAGTTCATTTGTTGCCATAGCTTGCTTCCATTCAATGGAGATATGGAAAATTGATATGCTTCAATGAAGTTGGACTTGGAAAACCAATCACTTATATAATCCTCTGGGCTTTTGTGAATATAAAATATGGCAGCTACACCATGAACACATGGTACTCCAGACAACTGCCATAACCTGCAACTGCAATGTCTTCTATTTAGATCCACAGTGAATGCATCTGCACCTCCCATTCTCGTTTCAAAAACATGATACCCACTAGGGTATACAGTCCACAGCCTGTTATGCATAGAATGCTTCTTCAACTTTGAAATAGCATGAGGGCATATATTTCCTTCCATTTCTTGAGCTTTGATTGACATGTTATACATCCTTTTCATCAGCCACAATCTTATCTCCTCCATCATTGTAATGATCGGTTTTGCTCTCGCATTTACAATGACCGCATTGAAACTTTCACTCATCCCGTTTTCAACAGCATCACAGGCTCGATCTACCTCAAAATATGCCTTACACCATGTCTTAGGATCCTTTTGATTCAAATGGTTGTATGCATCAACACTGATTTTCTTGATATCATCCATATGGCTCAAATACTCCGCCTCCATAGTAGCTTTTGAAGCAGCCCAAAACTTGTTCTTGTATTGCAACCCATTGTATGCTTTCTTGAAATTTGCATACACATGCCTAGCACATTGTCTGTGCTCAGCATGTGGAATGACATCTTTAACAGCTTCCACTAGGCCCTACCAAAATACCATGACTTAATGTTAGTATTCAGATGACAGTTAAAAATAAATGATGAAACAAGTCATTACCTTATGCTGGTCTGATATGACAGTAAGTCCAACGCCTTGGTACACTTCAATGTCCTCCATAAGCAACTCTAAGAACCATTTCCAGTTTTCTTTATTCTCAACATCAATCACAGCCCATGCTATTGGAAAAATCTGGTTGTTTGCATCACGTCCAATTGCAGATATCAACTCACCCTTGCATTTACCTGTCACAAATGAAGTTGGTTAAATATATATGTCTGATTTTTGATTTACAAATGAGGCAACTTACCTTTCAAAAAGCATCCATCCAAACTAATCACCCTTCTGCAGCCCCTATTCCATCCATCTTTTAAAGCTTTGAAACAAATGTACATTCTCTTAAAATAATTATTGCCATCCGCTCCATGATCCACTTCAATTTTACAGGTGCTTCCAGGGTTAGCTCTTAGAATTTCATGCCCATAATCCCACAGTCGACCATAATGTTCCACCAAAGTGCCTTCAATTTGTAACTTTGCCTGCTTCTTGGCCCTTTGACATTGCCCTAAGCTCACACAACAATTGAAATCATTTGCCATTCTTAACATCATATCCTTTAGTTTGATTTTTGGGCTCAAAATAAAGTCCTTAATGAACCATGAAGCTATCCAAGTAGGATTCACAAGTGGTGACTTGACAAAGTCCCTACTACATCTGTGATTATCATTCAACTTCTTGATTTGAAAGGTATTCTCTTTTTGTACCCAAGATGCCCACAATCTAAACGGACATTGCACACCATCTTCATATCCACATTTAACCAACAACCTATTATTCTCATTCTTCACAAAACGAAGATGATATCCATTAGCCACACTGTAGTTTATCAAAGCATGTTTTAATTGAGCTGGACTCTCAAACTTTTCACCCAAAGTTGGTTTCATTAATTTCCATTCAACATGAGGATTGTGTGTTGGATAAACGACTCCTGGTTGTAATGTTTCTCCAGCTGCATGTTCAACATCCAACTCAGCCTCATGATCAGAACCAATCTCATCTCCACCCTCAAAATTAACATCTATACCAGCTTCAGGATTAGGACATAATGCAATCAAGAAAGGATCATCAGATATGCTATCTAAATGCACAAACTCATCAACTTCTTCATTTTCTAAAGAAATTGCATCATCACTGCCAAGACTAGATCCTTCATCACTTGCCTTGTATGATGAGTCTTCACTGTCACTTTCATCATACAGAATTGGATTATCTTCTTCAACTTTAGGATCATTATATATAACAAACTCTTCTAAATCTTCTTCATATTCATCAACATAAACCTTTAATAATGAATCCTTACTTCTGCATCCATGTTGAATGAACCCTTTCATTTGATCATCATTTGATAGCATCCTAAGACCATCTTCCAATTCTTCATTACCAAGAACATAGTAACATGACATGTTTCTGACTTTGGTGAATGAATAAATCATACCAAATAACCCATTGAAATCTAGATTATCAAACTTAACATCCATAAAAGTCTTCACCATACAGAATGCATATCTTAACACTGGTTCTTTCACAAACGTCCCAGCATAATACAAATCAAAAGAAAAAATATTTGCTTGGGATGATGATGATGCCATTCTCCTATCAAAAGAATCGAAATTAGGGTTCATAACCAAAATTAGGGTTCATAATGAAAATTAGGGTTCATACTGAAAATCAGGGTTGTTCATCAACGATTAGGGTTCGATTCACTTACCTGGTCCGTTGACCTCGTTCGTCCATGGAGGTCCGTTGTAGTTCGTCGTTGTCTGTCCAAGAATTTGGTTGATTTCGTCCGTGGGTATCGACGGTTTCTCAGGTTAGTCAACGGCGTAAAAACGGGTAACAGAGTAAATGAGTGTGAATGGGGAACACTGAGTAAATGAGGGTAATAGGTAAACTCTTGTAAGGATGATGATATACACATCAGCAGCCACGTAGGATTTCTTACCGGTATCACCGGTTACAAGTCATTTATTTCACAAAACCAACAACGAATTGGTAACATAAGGGGTTTAATGGTAAAAAATAACATGGAGGGACTAAATCGCTAAAAATTGGAAAACATGTTGGTTTTTTTCATAATAAACCCAAATAAATAAATAAGGAGACAATGGACTTCAAGGACACCAAAAACATAATCCTTGTAAACATAAGTAAAATACAAGAGAGAGTTACTTCAATTAGAATAACAATTCAACCCTGTACCATCCAATGTCAAATGAGGATGAATCACATACCTTTGAGTTGAATAAGATGTGTGTACAATTCTGGTAACAATGTGGTAGTTGCTCTTTCTAAGTATGTAGTTGAACGTCTTTAAGCATAAAAGTAAAAGACTGTTTTACAATATGATTAGCAAGTATTTATAGTATTAAGTGTCAAACCATCTTACAAATCAAATAACACCCAAGAACGACTACCCATGTACAATTCTATTATTTACCTACCAAGTAGAAATTTTGATTACGAGAAACGATTACCATGTTATAATTTGTCATGTCAGATCAATAAAATAATTGATAACAAAAACATGGATTGTTCATTGAACGACTACTTTTAAATATATCACTTTAGGCCGGAAAGAATTACAAAAAAAATATTCAACGAAATTTACAAACTGAGCATAGAAAAATGGTTGCTAAAAGCATATAAATAAAAATCTACAAATGACAATAAGAAAGTTGCGTGATAGATCATTTACCAAACATATAAGTTAACTCGTAACCACAAATCTTACGAGATAGAAAATATGAGATAAAGGTGCCTCCAAATTTGGATATAATCAACATGTTTTTCTTTTTTTATTACGTATGTGTAATGAATATTAATTTTGAACTGAAAATGAATATAACTTCTAATTATGGAGCGAAATGTAAAACAAGTAAAAGTTCACGTAGCTTGATTTAGAACTATAAAGACAACATTATTTGAAGAAGTTGCATTCATAAATCAATAATTAGTAGCAAGGATAAAGAAACTGCAACAATAAAAACTAGAAAAGAGAAGCTCAAGAAAATAACCGTAACAAATCAAATCCACAGCCATAAAAAGCATTATTTACCCATCTGCAATGTTAAGAAATGATATTCCTGCACAGATGTATAAGGTCATTCTTTACCTTTACCTGTTGAAAGCGAGAATACTACCTATTCAATCTCTGGGGCTGCAACACAATCTATCAATGATGTATTAAAGCTTCTAACCCAATTTGATAACCATTGAAACGATAAAAGTTGAATTTCAAAAACAAAATCTTCTTGCATATTTACATCTTCTCAAAAATTTACTTTGTTATGGCATCTAATTCCATTTGAATACATTTGATGCTGGCAAAAAAAAAATACATTTGAATGTGAAAACATATGATTCAAATCAGTTATAATAACTTTGTCACCTTCCATCTAGTTCATTCAGGGCTGGTGCTTGGGGGGGTCAGAGTGGGCCTCTGCCCAGGGCCCATAATAGGTTAGGGCCTCCAAAAAATTTTTTTAGTGTAAGCCCATATGTGTGGAAAAAAAACGTATGTATTATTTTGGGTTTGACCTAACCGACTTGAGAAAGTCCAGAAGGAAGCAGCAGAAAGTCCAGAAGAAAAAAAAACACCGCCTGTGAGATTGCTGTGCGACGGCCGACGATGCGTGTGCGAGAATGAAGAGACGAAGAGCCGCCGATCGCCGCCGTCGGTTGAGTTCCACGAGGCGTCGTCTGTCGTTTGTCGAGGCCTCCTTGTCTCCTCCGCTCCTCATTCCTCAACGGCAAATAAAAATCACACGCATCCTCGCCTCATCGGATTCCTCGCAAATGGCAAAGGTAGGTAACGGTTTTTTTCAATTTCATTCTTATATTTGACAAATTTTGGTCATGTATGAAAATAAACAAAGTTCTATAGACTATAGTTCATTAGT
This sequence comes from Centrapalus pauciflorus, assembly GCA_020465985.1. Taxonomy (NCBI): domain Eukaryota; kingdom Viridiplantae; phylum Streptophyta; class Magnoliopsida; order Asterales; family Asteraceae; genus Centrapalus; species Centrapalus pauciflorus. The sequence goes on along the minus strand of JAANYP010001713.1, from coordinate 314,208 downwards.
TGAGTTCAATTTCATGGTTCGAAATCTTCATTCTTCTGCCTGGTTCTATAGTAGTATAGTTGAGTTATATACTTATATTTAATTTCCGAAATCTTCTGCGGCTCTGCTTGGTTCGAAATTTTCAGAAGTCGGAGGCCTCTTGTTGCGAGTTTGCGATTTGCTAGTACTGACTACGGGACAGCCGGACAGTGGACTGGACAGAGGCCCCCCAGGTTGTATCTTTTCATTCTTTCTACATTTTCCTAATCGTTATTGTCCAGGGCCTCCAAAATCTTTGAGACGGCCCTGAGTTCATTCTTGGAAACTAAAAACAAACAAGTTATCAAATCAATGTTGATGTTATTATTGTTAAAAAAAATTAAAGGTTATTGTTTTATGCATTTAACCCCTTAACTTTTTTGACAAAAGAAGTGTAATTTGGAAAGTAAAGATGCATGGTATGTTGTTGGACAAAAGTAGTATTAATTACAAAAAGCGTTGTTGATAGCATCGTGTAAAAACTAAAAAGAGAATTAAGGGAAATCATGCCAAGGCAGGTTGTTAGACGTCACGATAACAACCATCAAAAGTGATCTTATATTTCGCACCTAAAAACTATGTTTACATCTTGGAAATAAAGGTCCAAAACATTTTCAAAGGCAAATGGTCAACGAGGAACAAAACGGGCTAGTCAACCAAAAAGGCTCTAAACATCGGCTGGTATTTTCTAATGATGGAAACCAAAAGAAAATGGGGGCAGCTCCTATTATACACATCGACAGTCAGACTAATATTGAGCAAAGCTTCTTGTATAGGATGCATACGCTGCGCCAATTTACCAGCAACGAATGACAAAACCTCACTCTTAAAATTAATCATGATTGAATAATAATTTTCCAAAACGCCCTTTAATAAATAATGATTGAATAAAATTATTCCAGAATTGTAACAAGCAAACACAATAAGAGGGGTCAAGATCACCTGCAAATAACTACGGGCTCCATTTAACTAAGAAAGTATTAAAACTGACCAGTCGCATGGCACAAGAATATGATAACACAAGAATAACATAACAACACAAGAATAACAAAAATGATGAAATAGGAAGCAGTTTAGTCCAAATCCAAAGCTGGGACTTTGTATCTTTAAAGGACTAAACCATAACCATAGATTTCAGCCATAAAGGGAGCCTATCCAACCGCCAATCTCGTCTAGTCGTGGGCAAAAAAACCAAACCCGAAATCGAAAAATAACCGAATACCGAAACCGGTCAAAACCAGGTTTGACCAAAACTGGTTCGGGTTTTGGAAAACCCGGCGGTTTGTAACCGGGTTGAATATGTAGCCGTTGGAACCGGGTCGGGTTTGACCGAACCGGTTTGGGAAACCGGTTTTTTATAGCTGTTTTTTTTTAATGTGACCATATTTTTGCTTTTTTTTTTACTTTTTTGTCATTCTAACTCTCTATAAATATGTCTCATGGGTTTGGTTTAGTCACATTGCTCAAACTCTCTCAAAACACATTCTTATTACCGGAAATTCGCAAAAACGCTTGAAAAAATGGCAACTCAAAGTACTATCGCTTCCACCGGTATTGGTTCTACACCAACGATTATTGAAGTATTACAAAGAAGCCGAAACCCTAAAGTTTGATGTAATTACAATATGGTTAAGTTGTCGAATGGGTCGGTGAAGGCGCAGTGTAAAAATTGCGGTCATTTGTTGAAAACCGAATCCAACACGACGTTGAAGTTGCATACCGAAAAATATTGCCAAGGACTCAAATCCGTTCTGGAAGAGGGTCAAGCATCGATGTCACCTGATGGAAGTATTTTTGCATACTTGGCGGAGCGGTGTCGTCAAGAATTTGTGTGCTTCGTGATTTAAGAAGGTTTGTCGTTCAATCACTTTGACAACCCGCGATTGACTAAGGTGATCCAAAACACTCTTCAACCGCGATACAATCAAGTAAGCCGTGCTACTCTTAAACGCGATTCTATGAAATTATGGAAAAATGCTAAAATAGAACTACAAAAAGCATTTGAAAATTTAAATACAAGCGTAAACTTAACAACCGATGTTTGGTCGACTCCTCATGGTTTGCCCGGTTCATACCTTTGTGTTACCGCACATTGGGTTGATCCCGTAACATGGAAAATGATGGAACGTAAGATTGCTTTTGAAAGCTTTGAGTATCCTTACACGGGTCAAAATTTATTTTTAATGTTACGAGATGTAATAAATATTTTTTAATCTACAAGAGAACGTTTTTTCAATATCATTTGATAACGCGAGTAATAATACTAATGCCGTAAAAAAACTGATACTAAAATTTCAACCGCCTTTGAAAGGTATTTTTTATCATAGTCGATGTGTTGCACACATAATAAATTTGGTTGTGCAAGACGGACTATGGGACCCCAACAATTCACACAATTTGATATATTGGTTTGGTGGCAAGGAAGGGAATCTCAATTTCCCGTTCTAACCGCTATGGCCCGAGATTTACTAACCGTTCAAGCTTCTACTGTAGCTTCGGAATCCGCTTTTTCTATTAGTGGCAGGGTATTATCTATACGAAGAACAAGACTCACACTGGCATCATTGGAGATGTGTATTTGCTTGAAGGATTACTTAGACGTGGCTGAACGTATACAAGACAAATCAAGTCTTGAAGGACAACTAGAATATGAACAAGAGATACATGATATCAAGGTGGAATAAGGCTTTACAATCTCACTTTCCGATGAATAAATTGCTCTCGACGAAGCTACGCGCGAGAGCCGCGAGGCTAGCTCCAAAGAAGATATCAATGAAAAAGATTTGGGAATATGACTTAAGTTTTATGTATAACAAGTTTACATTTGAATATTAAGTTTATGTTTCAACTTTATTTTTGATATTTTTAGTTAATAAAATTTGAAGTTTTTCTAGTATGTTTACGTTTGAATAGAAATTATATTTTGATATGAAGTTTTTAGTAGTTAATATAAAAAAAAATGTAACTTTCATGTTTTTAGTTAATGAAATGTGAAGATTTTAGTAAGTTTTGGTTTAGAGTAAATTACAAAAATGGTCCCTATGTTTTGTTCAAAATTATGGAAATGATCCCTCAATTTCCAAAGTTGCAGTGACGGTCCCTCAACCCACTTTTTACTTGCAGAATTGGTCCTTCTATTTTAAAACTTTTTAAAATTGACGATTTTGTCCTTATCTCAATTACAAGTTTGGTAGTTTCAATTTTGGTCCTTTTTCTTGATTTTTTTACTTTTGGCCTTAAATTTAAAATATTAATTTAATAAATTATGATTTAATTAATTAATAAATATATTATTATTATTATTATTAATTATACCTATTTATTTTGTAAAATAAATCTATATTTATGTACTAAAAATTATTTTTATTTATATACTTAATTAGTTTATTTATGCATCTTTTTATGTATTCAATTTATTTATTAAGGTTTTATTTATATATATTTTGTTGGTTAAACTAGTTGTATAAATTTATTATTTATATTTTTCATCAAACTATTTCATATCGTTAATAAATTTTGAATTTATGTAAATTTTGCATTAAATTTACTAGTTTATGATTTAAGTTTACCAATTTATAATTTTTGATTTAAATATTTTGTTACCCTAATATGTTTTTACTTAAATTTATTATTTTATTTGTTGGATTTAAATATTTGTTATGCCAGTACATTTAGATTTCAATTTATTATTTTATTTTGTTTTGATATAAATTTTTGCTACGTTAATATTAAGTAAAAATTAACAAAATATTTAAGTGTAAACAAATAAAACATATGTTGATTTAAGTGACTATAGTATTTTAGTCTTTTTGATTTACAAGTTTGTACATTAATATATTTTATTCAATTTCACATAAATATTTTGTAATTTTCGCTTAAGTTTTAACGTAGCAAAATTTAAAATCAAAACAAATAAAATAATAAATTGAATTCTAAATGTAGTGACATAACAAAATATTTAAATCCAACAAATAAAATAATAAATTTAAGTAAAAATATATTAGCTTAATAAATTATGATATTGAACAAACCACACGGACCAGTTCTGTAATTTACTCTTTAGTTTATTTAATAAATTTTGAAGTTTTTAATTATGTTTGAATAAGTTTTTAAATATGTTTGGATAAGTTTTTAATAAGTTTTTTAAATATGTTTGGATAAGTTTTTAAATATTTTTGGCTAAGTTTTTAAATATGTTTGAATAAGTTTTTAGTAAAATAAAATGTTTGAATAATTTTTTAGTTAGAAAAGAAGTGTTTGATGGAATTTTAATGAAATATATATAAAAAACCGGTTCAAACCGGTTTGACCGGGTTTTCCAACCCGAACCGGTTACAAACGACCCCAACCGGTTGGATTAGGGTTTGGTTTTCCCACCCCCAAACCGGGTTCAACCCGAACCGGTTATTGTGTCAACCCGGTTTTTTTACCATTGACCCAACCCAGTCCGGTTTTCAAACCCGAACCAGAACCCGGTCAAACCCAGTTTTGTACACGTCTAATCTCTTCCCCAATACCATAAATCAACCACAAAATACCAAGCAACCCTGAAGCAAACCAAGTTTTTTTAATCTAATAGATGCATCTACTGAGCATTAAAACATCGTATAACCAAAACAAATTAATTACCAAGTCAATCGAAATCCAACATTACGGGAAGCAGGCTGCGATAGACCGGTCGTAGGCTTAAACCACTTGTACTATAAGCTTGGAGTCTTGTACATATTTGTATGGATTGCAAATTTATAAGGTTTAAAGCACATAGAACAAGTTGGTGAAGCATGTGGCTATTAATTTCCATAAACAATTAAATACAATTCATTTCGGCAATTTAATTAATTTAATTATTACTTTAATTGTGAGGATCTTACATACACGAATGACATACAGGGTTTGCTTGAACCAACAAATCCCCAAATTCTAGGGTTATAAACCAAAATCGACAACTAGGTACCGACATTTGCAATTTAACAGTACCTTCATAGTCAAAGTGAACGATGAAGAACTTGATTCTACCTTTTGTGTTTTCGATTCTTCACTTCCTTACGATTCTTTACTTCATTCGATTCTTCGGTTCACTTGTTCTTTCTTCACACACATGCAATATTTTAGCGGGAATGATAATCTTTGTCCTGCCAATCACTTGTATATGTCATTCAATAATACTCGAGGGTAATTAACTTTCTAATTTAATGACAACCGGTTCCATTATACACATGTTTTATTAAGCTAATGTCACATCAGATAAAAACTGACTTGCTCAATACCAATCAGATTTACCTACTTTTGAACAAGACAATGCAATTTCAATGATTTATTCGTTTGAAAAAAATCTTGAATCGTTAAACCGAAAAATAGGAGAAAGTTGGAATGGTTTTATCAATAATAACCCTATAATTTATTCACATTAAATTAAACACTTAATAATATTCACAAGTTTTTTCAATTTAAGCACTTTTTAAATATGTTCATATAATATACAAGTTTCTAACATAGTTTGTGAATATAATGAGACATGCAGGGTGTCATCTGAATTCAGGTTTACCTGCCAGAGCATCTGAGTTGATGTATGACTTACGGTTTCGGATCGCCTGCCATAAGCTTTTAAATGTATCATAGCCTAAAATCATGTTGCATTTCTTGTGAGTCAATCACAATTATCTAGCACGACATTTTGGGAATGAAATTTATATATCAAATTGTTTTCTACTTTTGGTTACAAGAGTACAATGCATGCTAGCTAGTTTACTCTTTCATATAACAAAAATGGCTGGAGAATGTAAAGTGATTCCTTGAGCATTCTTCAATCTTCACTACTGTCAAGGGTAGACAATATTACTTGTACAAATGAAAATCAGCCGACTAAATCCCTTTAACTTCCATGCGTAAAAACCCAGTAAACTATGATACGATGATGCCTAGATAGCAATGCTCCTATACCAAATCGCCAAACGTAGTTTTCAGCAAAGGAGCCCATCTCAATCTACGTTGCTGCAAAATGTGACATTAACGACCGTTCAAGCTTCTACGAAATAACATTCTTCAGTAAGTCTTTTTCCTCACTGCGATCCTTCTTATGTCTTTCTTAGTTGATGCACCAGCTCCTGGCACCAGTACTCCTACATTGCTTTGGTACATGTCTTTTAATCTGCAGATGAGCATCAGATTATCAACTCGGGATAAAAGTTTTAACGATCAGGTCTTAATCGATTGAGAAATACGAAGATTTCTAGCTACCTTGGCATACTGATAAATAAAGCAATCACTGATACTCCAATAATGAGCGGATACACAGGTGCCGGAGTCAATTCCTGGTGGACATTGGGGATAATTAAACGTATAGCCATATAGGTTACTATGTGGAAAAGCTAAAATGATATGTTGTGGCTTAAAGAGAGTCAGCATGACATGCATATGAGATGACTAGTTAAATGAAGGGAAAACGTCACTAAATAGCTACATACTTTTGTCATTGGTCCAAATTGGTAAGTACAATTTTTGTCATATTTGGTGATTACAACTTTATGAAATAGTCCATATTGGTAATCATGGAAACAAAAGAGTTCGAGACGGTCCATATTGTTGATTATATCAAAATGGTTAATTTGGTAATTAAAAGTTTTAAATATTGCTTATTTTGGTAATTATAATCCGAGTCGATTTGAAACTTTTAATTACTAAAATGAACCATTTCAGAACTTAGAATTATTAATATAGGCCATTCCAAACAATAATTACCAATACGGATGATTTTATAATGTAAAGTTACCAATTCAGACAAAAAGGGTTAATATTGAAAAAACCCCATCAAGTTTTTTCATTTTGGCGATTAAGTCCCTAAATTTTTTTTCTTATTCTTTAAGTCCTTAAATTATTTGTTTCATTTAAAAGTATATATATTTGACTGTTGACCAGTTACCAAACAAGTAATTAGTTTTTTCACTTGATTAATGTTAGAAAAAACCCACCATCTTTTCATATTATTACGATGAAGTTCGTAACTTTTTGTTTTGTCGGTTGTATTTTACCGGCAAATCCGGTATCTGGTCAAAGATATATACTTTTGAATAAGACAAACATAGTTTAGGGACTTAAACAATTGGAAAAAAGAGTTTAAGGACTTAATTGAGAAAATGAGAAAAGTCGATTAGGTTTCTTCAATATTAACCCGACAAAAAAACATAATTAACAAAATCAACCAATGACAAAACTCAAAAGTATGTAGCTATTTAATGCCATTTTCCATAAATGAACAAAATAAATCAGGATCTGACTTTACATGATCTCTACAATAGCATAAGAGAATTCATCCGGATGGTTTTTGTAAAATGTCATAGGTAGGAGCAAAAAACCTGTTTATGGTGAGCATCCTCAACTTTGTATCTCAATCGACCCACATCAATTTGGGTATGTTTGTCCAAATCAACTTCAATCACCTCAGACTCAAATCTAAGGGTACTTGATGGTAAAGAAGATCGAAGCTGCAGAAGGTGTCTACCCCTGGGCAAGCCCTTTACCTGGAAGAAATTTGAAAGTGATAAAGGTAACAGAGATTCGATATTGGATGGATCGCTAGCCAATCGAACTTCCAACCGAATGTGTTCTTGCAACTGATTAATTCTGTTTCCATCAACGATGCCAGTTATTAGAGTCATGTCTGGCTGCTCAAATACCAGAAAGTCTAATCCCTTGATATCTTCATATCCAACCTAAAAACATAAAAGAAAAATATCAATATACTTTTAAGATAAAAAATGATAGCATGCCATATGGCTCAAAAGATGAAAATGACAATTATGATCTCCATGACTAACCTCGACCACAACAGATTCTGGAGAAGCACGTTCGATCTTAGAGCCGTCAAACCCACCTTTCCTTGCAATTCTAATTGTGTATGTCGTATCAGGGTGAAGTCCCCTTAAGCGATAACTTCCTGATGAATCTGTTAGAGTCTCCTCATAAAAACCTTTCAAGTCGGAGCGGGCCTCAACTGAAACACCTTCTTTTGGTTGACCAGACAACAAAGTAACCACACCCATGGCACTGTAACGTAAAAAGAAAAGGTATCTCAGAAGAGATGCGGTTAAGATTTTGCAAGGTAAAAAAAGATATGATATCCTCCAGCATAGAACAGAGCCTTGATATACTGCAAACTAATTGGTTCTTCTTTTCACTTAATAAAATTTATTTCTACCAAGTATCTTATTATTGTTATCAGATCGGCAAAAAGTGGGTGAGACTTTAACACACGTCCTTGCATGCAGGAGTGTGACTGTGAAAACCAGTTTTCTAAGTTATGATAAATATAAAAAAAAAATGATATCTACTGCTAAAGGGGATCTTAGTTGTTTTCTGGCATCTGTGTAAGATCAAATGGATAAATGAAATATATGGCTTCTTTGTAAGATCTCTAAATTATGATAAATTTCAAAAAAATAAAAAAATTCTATATACTGTTGGGCATCCCAAGACACCACCATTTTTGTTTGTGGAAGAGTTAAGAGGATTCTCTTTGCATGAACATGATATGGATTGTTTCACACTTCTGTGAAATATGCATTTTCTATTTTCTTGTTGGCTTAGCTACAAACAATGCTATCAGGATGTATATGATTGTTAGGTTATACAGGACTTGGAATCTTGTATATGTAGAAACGTCATCTCTTGAGCATTGAATGAAATAGAAATCAGTAGAATTGCTCTCTAATTGAATCCAAAGAGCTGTCCTGTGTGATTTTGTTGTTGATTTTCCATGATACTAGGGGTGACAAAATCTTTTTAAAATTAATGTAAGTAAAAATTTGCTTATTTATTAGCAGAAATCTGCAAAGTCCACCAAGTCATCAACTCAGCCAGTCTCAATTTAACTTCTTACCACACGAGTCATTGATGAGATGAGAAAGATACCTGTAAGCAACACGTGTAGCTTGGAAGACAACTTCCCTGGACTCCCCAGAACCTAGATCAATTGCCTGTGCTGACGGTGTGAAAGCGTACTCCTAAAATTACAGCAATTAATGATCAAACTGATGATTAAAGTAACTTCATATGATTGGCGTATTAGGATGGGGAAGTCATAAGAGTCGAGTACCTTTAATAGAGGTCGGAGATAAAAGCTCCCAGGAAACAAATTATCGAATACATAAGTTCCACCAGCAGCAGATATTGAGTTATTTCTATAACCATCTTCCCCACTCAATGATAATAATACGGAAGGAAATAATTCATTGGCATCTTCTTTAGAATGTATACGTACAGAAATTTGACCAAGCTTCTGACAGGAAAAGGAATAGGGTCCAATCTCCTTTACATGGTAGCCAGGCTATTAAAAGAAAAAGACATCCTTAGTATATAATATGTAATATGCTGGATCATTTGGCTCCTAGTAATGTAAAATGAGTTGTCTATGGTCACAACTACCATTTACTGAAGATTAATGGTATGTAATTAGCTATGCTTTTTTTTTTCTGTACACATTTAGTAAGTACTTTTTGGGCTGTTCCAAGTTGATACTTTATAACCAGAACAGGTTATCTGGTAAAATGCTAACATGGATTTTTTATACTGGCATGTAGTAGCCACATACTTCAAAAATGTGTATTGATTTAAACAACAAAGTTTTTTGTAAAGGTAAGTCATTGTACTTGTAGATGGTGTTCCAGTTAGGTAAGTTTGTAACGTTACAAACAAAAGCACGTGGCAATTTTAGTGCATTCTCTTAATTGCTTATTATGAACGCAATCTGCAAATTGGAGAATAATAATGTTATAACATCAGTGGTATTCCAAAAGTAGCAGGTTCAAACCTTTGAAGCATCAACATGGTAAGTTATGTCATCATATAGGGGTCCCCCAATAAACAAACCATCTTTGTTTGTAGTTGTTGCAAAAGCTAATTGATTTTTCTTGATTTGAGCATTGTGACTGTCTCCAGCAGCTATGATTTTGATAATAACATCTGGAAGTGGGGGAGAAACTGATCCTTCAATGTACAACCCAAGTCTTCCAGAAAATGGAGGAACTGAAGCTTGACAACCATCTTGTGCCACTTTGACCTGAGTAAAAAGGTAAGACTTACAAATGATGACTGAAATTATATGGAAGATGCATTAATCATATCTTCAGAGTTGATACCTGATGTTGTCTAGGATAAAATAAAATTTTCTTTTCCTTTTCACTCCTGCAACACATCATACACAAATTAGTCTTGTTTAGGCATGTATCATGTGTTCTTAGACCCAAGAAAAGAACAGATCATAGCCACTGAAAGGATCTAGTTGGACGTAAGGGGAAGAAAAGGTAGTAGATAAACTCTCATGCATAAAAATGCAAATTATTTGCATGCCATAGGACCTAAGGTAAAGAGCATCAAGGATCACTACATTTTTAGCAAAACTCTTTATCTTAAACAGGATTCTATTTTAAAAATAACTTCTAAATTACGTAGGCTCTTTTAAGGAAAATTATGCAGATCAGTCAGTCAGTGACACCATATAAATATTAAGAGAAGTACAAAAGATCCCCCAAAACAATAATCATCTAAAGGATTAATTCATCCATCACCCATGTGAAGAAAAAACTTAAAAAAAATATTAGTTATTCTATACAAGTTCTGATAGCTGAAGTTACTGATGTTAAAAGCAAAAGGAATATAGAGGATTTAGCACACTTCGTAGATTAAAATCAGGCCCCAATACAAAAACACCCCTCATGACATTGCAAAACAGACCCACCTAGGTAGCAAAAATTGACAACGTATGCATCAAGTGAGTTATAACTTCCAAATATTTAGCAACACTGTTGTGTAACTACTCTGTTTACCTTTCCACTTGAAAGTGATGATAGAATTACTCTAGGGCCTCAGGAGGTATTATTTTATGGTTTTATCATTTATGTATGAAAGTGGACAGTAGAGCGTAGACGGTGCTCATCAGTCATCATTAAACATAATTCATTACACATTATATCATACAGTTGCAACTCATAAGTGCTAGTTTCGCCTCCACAAACCTGTAAGCCAGTTTGCTTATGATGATGGTATTCACATTAGTATATTAGAAACTGTAGTGTAAAAAATGAAAACCACAAAAGAGTGATGAAAACCCAAAAAGAACAAATAACACAGAAGATTTACCGCATATCCTGAGGTACAAATGCAAATGTTTCTCCAGAATTTGCCCATACTTTAAACTCATAAAGAGCGGTATCTGATTGCTCATTTCCAGTGACTACAAATTTAGCGGAACTGCCATCTATAACAGTTCCCTTATCATTTAAAACATCAATCAGCAGATTTTCAGGTAACTGGTCGACACCATTTTGTGAGCTCAATTCAACCCTTATTTGTCCTTGGACGAGATACTTCTCTCCTTTCAGATAGATAGGCTAAGAAATACAAGAAAATCTTTAGAAATCAAGCCAAAAAACGCTTACGAATTACAAAGTCTCAACAGTGAATATAAGAAAAGGGACAACATACCAATGTGTTTGCTGTGTCAATTTTCAGGGGTGAGCTTCCAAAAAGTATACAAGAGTTCATAAAGTGAAGTTCATGCACTCCAGGAGATTCAACGCATATGTGCTGAGAACCTTTCTGCAATTGACAACAGAATGAATACGTAGAGAGAAAGGTCAACTTGGAAGTGCAAAGAGCATATATCATTGACCTCCAACATCATGTGTGCATACTCTGAAATACCTTGAGTTTTAGATTCACACGAGAACCATCTGATTGATGCAGATACGCATCTACATCATGAGTGGAAACTAAGTTAACCCAATAACCTTTCTGAACGAAGTTAATCCCTTTAACATCTTCTGCTCCAACATTGATTTGTAGTGAGCTCTGTTCCCAACACCATTTATCTTCTCCAGAAATAGCTCCTTCAGAAAGGTGTTTGACCTAAAAGCAGCACACAGAAATCTAAATCAAAACGAATAGTCAGGAAATAATACGTGTGCTAGTGAATGACTCTCACATACCTAAAGGAGGCAAATACTTGAATAAGTAGTCAATAGTCATACAGACACTTATGTTAAATCAACTTTGAGGTGTTTAAAGAAATCCTATGTTTCTCAAGCTAGTTGGATAAAGATTTATGTAACATAGGTTGTGATATATCAGTTTCTTTGTATTAAATAATTCATGAGGTGTTTATACAAGAAAAAAGAGAGCTAAACTAGGAAAGTTAATAAGCTCTAAATCGCTATAATTAAGACTACGATGATGCTAATTTGTAAAGGTTATAGAACTTGGGTTAACGATCATAAATTCGTAACAAATCCTTAGATTTCATGTACAGATGTACTATCTACATTCATCAACCCCCACCCCCACCCACTTTTTTTCCAAGATGATGTACATGGACCACTTGGACCTGAACTTTTATGTAGCCCTTTATGCAAGGGCTGGAGAAGGCTTCTTAGCAGGCAGGCTATGAAGCATCCTAAGTCTTGGAATTTCACTCCAATGACATATTCATCAATAAATCAGCAGCTTAAACTTCAAAAGAAGAAATGAAGTTCATGATTGGAGCCAATATATCTTCGAATTTGATATGTACTGAAGAAGATAATCTAGGGGAAAAAACTGATTGTAACGGTTTTCAGAAAGATTGATGGTCACATAACCTATGGAATCAAACAAGTGTCGACTATAGCAAACCCATAATTCTTGAAGTTGGTTTGTCTATCAAATAGAATATACCCACAATCTTGAACCAATTGTGGATTTGAACAGAAAGAAAAGAATGTTGATTTCTAACTAAGGTTGGCAAAAGAAAGATGAACACAAAAACCCAATTAGATTGATTGTTTGTGTAGATTAAATTGTTAAACCGATCTTCAGATGCTCTAAAGAACTATTACTTTTTTTGTTTACGGTGACTTGGGGTGGCTTAGGGTTCCATTGTTTGTGTAGGATTAAATTTCCGATGAAGTTGGTGCTGACGGCGGGTAGGGTTCCGACAAAATTGGAGTCAAGGCTTTGATACCATGTGATGTGAGAAATCAACTCTTTGGAGAAAACTTTATGTGCCTTTTATTATATATTCTTGAGGTACTTATACAAGATAAAGAGAGAAATATTAGGAAAGCACTAATCTAGATCCCTATGATTAAGCCTACGACCATGCTGTAAGGGTTATAATTATAACCGCCAACATAGGAAACTAAAGACGCCTATTAAATAAATCGCAAAAAACAGATTGCTTTGAATATATCGTCTTTCTGAACACTGAATACCAGATTTCGCAGTTCAATACTTCAATAATCAGGTACACACTTGCATTGTTTGACAGGGCATGGCCACAAAGAGAGCACGGCAAGAAGGGTGAAAGGAATAAATTAAACATTATATAACATTTGCACATTCGACCAATACAAATTGGGAAGAACCATTTATTCAATGTAATTGCTCTTTATTCACCATAAAAACAATTTGTATAGAAGAAATAAATTTCAGAGGACTAACAGTGACCAGAAAGCAACATAATACCTCAAGCCTATATTTTCCAGGTAGCACATTCTGAAACAAAAATTCACTACTCTGGTCAGTCAAACCAACTGTCTGCCTCTCTTCATTGCTTTTAGCATCCAACCTCACAAGAGCAACAGAAACCGATGAATCACATTTTTCTTTGCAAATTACTGAGCCTTGAATATTAACTTGTGCCTGAGATGTAGAGAGTGCCATCAAGTGATATATCAGTATCACTTTAGATCATATTGGATACACGTTTATATAATCATCCAAGAAAACTGAACTACATTAGAATGTACTAGGAAACATATAGGAATAGATGGTAAAAAAAGATCATCCATACTGAATATGCATTCTAAAGTACCCGGTTGACATTCAATATTGAAAGAAGACAATTCCTTTATACATCCAGTGACTTGGAAAGGTTTTAGAAGTGAAAGCTATAAAACCTGATTCCTGATTCGTATTTCTGAACAAGATACTAACCCAAGAAAAGTAAGAAGATTTTAAGTAACGCACCTGATAAAATTTCAGCGACAGCAACGGACCATTGACATTGACATCAATATGTGGTGGCTTAAATAGAAGATCCTGGGTAGTTTCAGGCGTGGCTGCAATAGCTGATAACCGATAGTCACCAGGTGGAACCTGAAACATATTAAAATCATTAACATATGGTCATATGCACATCACAAAGAGTAGTAAATAGTTGCTTTGAAAAAAACTGATATGAAGTGGAGATAATCCTATCTTATATGATGGTTGCATCAAACAGATGTACATGGAGACTTTAGTTGTGAACACATAGATGACAGACTCATACAAGCTCTGCAAAGAGAGAGAGAAACCACACACCACCAAGTAGAGGGAGTGATGGACAAAAGGTTATTTGTTACAGACCTATGCTAAATGTTTTGTGGAGACTGATTGTGACATGAAAAACTATTTGCCTCTACCTTCAAAGAATGGGGTCTGTCAGTAATACGAGTATTGTAAACTACAATTCTATATGGGAATTCCAATTAATCGAATGTTGCTATTTGGACTCAGTGGTCATGTTTGATGTCCAAAGTGTGATGGAGGGTCATTATCCAACATGACCAAAGAGTAGGATGAACCATGTAATTTTAATGGCCTGGAACCACATATTATATTGGCCGCTATTATTTGTCACTTCAGAGAAAGTTTGTCCTCTGCTTATTATTTAATGTGGATTATTGGGTTGCAAGTGGTTAGACTCAACAAAGGTCAAGAAGTTGTTTACTAAAACAAAGAAAACCTACATAAAATCTATACAAATGATAGGTAGGGAAATCTAATTGCTACACAATACAACATCTCTTATAAAGTGGCTGTTTATATATTCCCTATGTGATTGCTAGTTGATGGAATGTCGTTCTTTTCTTTGGATCTTGAGTTTCCTCAAGTCCTCTCCCTGCAGAGAGATCCAGCTAGTAGATATCTTCACCAAGTCTCTTGCATATTTAGTATTTTAAGAGTTGAATTCCATGCTAGGCTTATTGACATTCTTAATCTTAAGTCTTAACCCAACTTGAAGGGGTGTTGAATATAGCAAAGTTCAGAGAGTTCCCTTTCCTAGTTTCTCGATAGTAGATCCCTGGTGATCGAGTTCCAGTTTATTTTGATTTGTATCCTTGTAGGATGGGTAGCCTCTTCTATAACTTATGTGAATTTGTAACTGTAGACAGTTTTCCTAAGTAGTTCAAATAGAGAATTCTTCAATATGAAACACCAGTCAAAAGAAAACACACACAAAGAAACCACACAACCATCAGAATAAACGAAGACATGTCTTTACTGCGCCATGAGTCATGACTGATGAAAAAATAAAATCTTCACTAAATACATTTACCTTGACAAAGTCATGTTCACCTGTGAAAAATAAACAGTTTATAAATCATGACACCAAGAAGTTACAGAATTCCTATTTTACTTCTCCATCAAGTTAACTGATTTCTTGGAGTACCTTGTTGAGTTGCAGAAACCACAAAATCAAACTTATAATTATCAATTTTTGCTATGCATCAGCAAGGCAAAATAATCAACCAAGTCGACCACAAGGTACATTCGATCATGGCATTTGATAGAGAATATGCTAATGCTTCATTGAGCCCAGCAAGTCTTGGGCCTGGAAAATAGAAGATAATGGATGGGGCTAGAGGGGCACGTGTAGGAGAGGGTGGGAGAATAATATATAGTTAGAGATTGTGGTAAAGGGGGCAGGGAATTAGTTTGTTATTCGGCTGTTAGGCTTGGGCAGGGAGAATTCTATTCTCTCCTGAATTTGGGCAGGAGGTCTCCATCTGGTTGGATCCTCTCTGATTTGCATTTTCCTTTCTTTCAATCAATGAATCATACTTAATTCCTCTACAATCTCTTCATCTACATAATTCTTAGTTTAGTTCTTATTAATTGGTTCCATTGCCGGGAAACGAAATGGGTCAACCGGAGGTACCATCAATGACTACACGACTGCAATCTCGTGTGGATGCTCATGAAGAGAAGTTACAACACCTCACTGCACAAGTAAAAGACCTTTCTACCACTGTCTCCTCCATGAAGGAGACTCTCAACGGATTACCAGATGCAATTGAGAAGATGATGTCAGGATTTTTTAAGAAGCAAGGGAAACGTCCTCCTCCTGATTTCTTTGATGATAATTCTGCGCTCCATGAAGGCTACTAAAACACCAGGTGGTGGACTTGATGGGTTTTTCCGTGAAAACCATTTTGACGACTCCATTTTTTCTCTACCCAAAGTGAAGCTTCCATTGTTTGACGGGACTGATCCTCGTGGCTGGATCACCAAAGCAGAGTTATATTTCCAGGTACACCAAACTCCTCCATCACATAAGTTGAAATTGGTTCAGATGTGTATGGATGGAACCGCCCTTAATTGGTTTGCTAACCTGTTGATTAAAAATCCAAATACCACCTGGGATCAATTTCGAAACAAGTTGATGGTTCCATTTAGCGGCACAAAATTCCGTAATGCTCATGAAGCGCTTGAATCCTTGTTTCAAGAAGGAAGTGTCGGTGAGTATATTGAAGATTTCGAGGCTTTATCAGCATTAATTCCAGATCAATCAGAAGAACAATCCATCGGAATGTTTTTGCGTGGTTTGCAGAACGACATTCGAAATTGGGTACGAACCCTAAATCCTATTACATGCGACCAAGCCATGGATTTCGCACGTCACGTTGAGATCGCTACAAGCAAGGCAGGGAAAGTTTTGGATATGGAGGATGAAAGCCTAGTACGTCTCCTGGAGGACACATCCAAGCCCAATCATGGAAAAATAATTTTAATGAAACAGGCCAAAGATCAGACAGGCCCACTCGTTTTGTTAACCAGGCAACACAACCCAACAGAACAAATATTCAACAATTTAACCAAGTCGGTGGATCTCAGGCACGTTTCTTTGATGCTTCAAAACCTAATCCCTCTGCTCCTCCTAACATTGGGACACGACATCTCACGAAACAAGAATGGGAAGATCGTCGAAAGAAAGGCTTGTGTTTTAGTTGTGGACAGCGATACTCTCCGCAACACAAATGCACAGACGGTCAACTTCGTGTATTACTGCTTGCTGATGGCGAAGGAGTGGGTGAGGATGGTGAGATTTGCCGATTGGAAGCAGTCACACCAAACGAGGAGATCGTGGATGGGGAGTGTTATATGCTTGAACTCTTTGGAATACCGTCGAACTCCTTGCCTCACTTAGAAACACTCAAGTTAGAAGGTGAATTATGTGGTACTCCAGCCCTGTTCCTCGTGGATTGTGGCGCTACTTATAATTTCGTTTCTAAAAGGATAGCAATTGCTTTAGGTTTGGAAATTAAACCGATAAAAAAGTTGAATGTCAGTCTCGGGGATGGGACACTTGTTGGAATTTCAAAACAGTGTCAGAGAATTACTATTCGAATTGGGTCGTTCTCTTGTGTGATTGATGCTCTGGTAAGTGAATTGGGACAACTGGATGTGATCTTGGGAATTGCATGGTTACGTATGTTAGGAGATGTTACTTTTAATTGGCAGACACATCGGATTTGTTTTTGGAACCAAGGAACACTAGTGCAATTACTAAGTCTTGTTACTGGCTCTGCAAATTTTCCAACTCCTAGGAACAAGGGGCAGGAAAACCAGTGGTTGATTCCATGGCAGCAAAGCACTATCGGGGCCGAGGCTTACGCCATTCAAAGTCGATGTACAGAATCCAGGCTTGAGGACAAGCCTCTTCTTTATGGGGCCGGTATTGATGGAGAATATGCTAATGCTTCATTGAGCCCAGCAAGTCTTGGGCCTGGAAAATAGAAGATAATGGATGGGGCTAGAGGGGCACGTGTAGGAGAGGGTGGGAGAATAATATATAGTTAGAGATTGTGGTAAAGGGGGCAGGGAATTAGTTTGTTATTCGGCTGTTAGGCTTGGGCAGGGAGAATTCTATTCTCTCCTGAATTTGGGCAGGAGGTCTCCATCTGGTTGGATCCTCTCTGATTTGCATTTTCCTTTCTTTCAATCAATGAATCATACTTAATTCCTCTACGATCTCTTCATCTACATAATTCTTAGTTTAGTTCTTATTAGCATTTTTACCGAGTGAAACAAAAATCCATGCCACATTGCAGAAAAGACTGTATGCGTTATAAAAAAAAGGTATAATATGTGCTCTAAATTGAAGATTCTGTGAAGTACCTCAAAGCAGAAGAAGCCGCTATCATCAGTTTGTTTAATTTGGGGCTTAACATTAGGTGGTCCATGAGTCAGAGCCACCTGGACAAAAACATAATGGGTGAATTAACAACAAGCATGTTTCCAAAGAAAAAATATATGTATTTCAACTGTACAAGATTTTAAAATGTAAAGAAATCAATTTTCCCAATGCCACTGATGAGAGAAGCAGATAGAGTGAAACAAAGGACAGAATGACAAGAATCATTATTACTGAACTGCAAACCACACCATTTATGTAAACCCAACCATTTGACCCAAGTTGACCAACACAGACGAACAGGTTAAAGCCACACTGATTCTACTTTCATCAAACTTCGATGATACGCTCAACAAACGCAATCTATGAATAGAGAATGTTGAATTACCTTTGCTTTGTAACCAAAACCAACTGTCTGCACCGAGCCACAAACATCATACGACACTGCTTTGATATCAATAATTGATGCCATGTTCGGTAAAACCTGAAGATCAAGAATTAAAGGTGAGAAGCAGGAAAAAAAACAAAGACTCACATGTGCCAATGTTTATGGTGCACTTGCCATCAAGTTACTCAGTCTGTCAAACTTGTAGTGCTTCTTTTTCGCTTCAATCAGATACTGCTTAGATGTAACCTGCATGGAAGCACAAATGGAAAATGTTGGGAAGGAGAAGATGCAAAATTAAGCACTAAGCAAAACAAAAAAGTATGTTCTCTAGAATAACAAAATTCCAGTCCAAGTACAAAGTATATATGATAATTACATAAAAAAAAAATAAAAAGACAAAAGGACACATTGGAATGCAAGCTTTCATATTTATGAGGAAGAGATTCCCTGTGTGTAGTTTCTTGCAATGGCATTTGAAAAAGAAGGAAAAAATAACTTAAGCCATCACATATTATCCTGATTACTAAGCTTTCTAGTTCCAATTTCCGACCATATAGAGTGGAGGTTACTCCTTTCAGCCTCAGCCATAACAGAATTGAAATGGATAACTATAGGGGGGCGTTTGGTTCAAGGAATGAAATTCGAAGGAACTGGAATTTAAACTTAGCTTGTTTTGAACTTTTGATAACAAATATGAAGAGTTAAGTTTTATTTATTTGCCATCAAATTCTTTGTTTATAGGAATTTGACATCCGTACCAACTCATACATGAATTAGGTTCCAACCTACTTTCCTCTTTAGTACTAACTAAAACTTAAACTTCATTTCCTTCGAAGTCACTACACCCACTAACCCCAACAAACTAGCAGAATTCTAACCATCATTTTTACATAATAAGAGTGTTGATCCTATAGTGTCGTAGAGATGTTACCCTGATGATACGGCTACTCCTAGATGAACCTAAAGGGTCGTACAACATGGATGATGAACTTACAAAGACTTCCCATAAATAGAATTTATGTTTCCATAAATAGATTTATGGGTTTGACCAATTCAAGAATATAAATTATAATTGTTATAATTTATTTAATGCTAAAGTACCTTGATATGGATCAAGGACTAAAGAGGAATGTAATTAGGGTTTCTAATTTGATAAGGTAATGACTTTCCATTTATGAAATGGAAAATACCATCAAAGATTGAGAACTTTAGATAATTATTCCTTTATTAGTTATTTAACCAACCTAAATTAATGTCTTGTTATATGAAATGAGAATTAGGGTTAGCAAGATGAAACAAGGAAGACATTACCATAATTATGTAATTGTCTTGTTTTCTTATTTCATCCCCTCGTCATTCCCTATAAATACAAGGCCTCCTTCTCATTGTTTCATGCACCAAACAATTCTAAGCATTAGAGAGCATTCTCTCTACAACATTGAATAAATCTTATTCTTTTGTAAGCTAGGACTTATCCTAGTGGGTGATACTTTTAGAGATCACCTCCTTCGGTGGTTTGCAAGGTGTCAAGGCTTCAACGGGATCTTCATCAGTCGCTCCTAAGGTATGAATTCTTATTCATCTTGATTCTTTATGTTCTTGTTTTCGTCCTTGTCTTATTAGCTTTAGATCTTGTTTGGGTTTTATATAAATTGTGTATATACTTTATTCGCTTCCTCATGCTATGAAATTGTTTTATAAACGTTCATAACCCTAAAACCCAACAAAAAGAACATCCAAATGCATAATAGCCTAATAGGTGCTACAAAATAGTGAATTATATACACATACATACATATAGACATACAAACATACATACACATACATGCATACATACATGCATACATACATGCATACATACATACATACATATATATATATATATATATATATATATATATATATATATATATATATATATATATATATATATATATGTATGTATGTATGTATGTATGTATGTATGTATATAATATATATATACTAATAAAAGAGTAACTATACTCAATCATTGTGAAGCCACGTGTCATCACCATGAATCGACACATGGCATTTATAGGTTTTAAAAATAATAAAGAAATTTAAATTATATCTATCCAAATCTGATATAATCTACTTTTAAATTCAAATCAAATCAAATCAAACAAAATCTAATCCTCTACTAACTTATGAATTATAATATAATATAATAAAAGTTCAAAAAAATATAAGAAAATAATTACTATTCATATATATTTAGATATATATAAAATTAATAGATCATATAAATAATAATATCATTCATATATACTTTTGTTTAAAACCTATAAATGTTTATACCTTTACCTTTTAATTTATTATACATTATATATATTAAAATTATCTACGTAATATGCGAGTCATAAACTAGTATATGTATGTATGTATGTGTATATATATACACATGTTCCTAGAAATACCACATCTTTTGGGTTCCTCAGGGCACATAAATGAACAAATTTCCAGTTTTTCTTACATATGAATGTGTATATTAACATAAAAGTGTATATCATCCCAGTGCACCAAATTTTTGTAAGTTAAAAGTGTAAGATGGCCCTGTGAATGTATGAAGAGATGTGTGAATTGTGACACATTCACATTTTAAAATTCACAGGGTCATTCTATAATAATTTTTAGAAAATAAGGGTCAACAGATATACACTTATAATGCTAGTTTATACAACACTACGTAAAATAAAATATTTTTTTCATTTAGAGTGGTACCTAGCGAAAGATGTGATACCCATTTGATCTAAATCTCTCTCTCTCTCTCTCTCTCTCTCTCTCTATATATATATATATATATATATGTGTGTGTGTGTGTGTGTGTGTGTGTGTGTGTGTGTGTGTGTGTGTGTGTTCTGCCTACACCATTAGGGAGCAAGTAGAAAACAATGACATATGTATAACTAGAAAAGAAAAAAGGGGAATGGATCTACTACGTTTTACAGGATAAAACACGAAGAAGCAGCAGCAATAATGCTGAAATTTTACAACATAGTAAAAACAGAATTCAAGGTATCGTTCACAATGAATGAACTTACCTGGTCGAGCTTATAATATCCTTCTTTATCAGTTGTAGACCTCTCAAGACCATCCACCACAATTTTTACACCATCTACTCCCTTGCCATTAGTATCAACAACACGACCCCCAACAGAGAAACCAGTCACCTGCTCAGGTTTATTAATGCACGGGTTAGCTTAATTAAGGTACAATTAAACCGAGCATATAACCATGATTGGTGATTAAATAGCACTTAAACTAGTGATCAACCAAACAATGATAAATAGTCAGCCAGAACCCTTGAGAGTGGATTAGTGGAAATCTATCAAACTTTCAGATATTGTTGTTGTACCTGAAACTTTTCAGATATTGTTGCATGATCATGCTGAACATTCACAGCAACAGAGGGAGGGGACACATCAAAAACTGTATTCTCGCCCTTATAATAAGGTATAAGCTTATAAACCCCTGTAGGTTTATCACCAAAACGAAGTTACAATGATATATTAACGTATATAGAAAACAACTCAAACAGTTTACTAGGATGAGAGCTCTAGCTAGTGAATGATAACTGATACTATCATACACAATAGTGAATAATAACTAATACTATCATACACAATAATGAAGTTATACGCTTTATTGAGAACAAAAATTAATTAAGTTCATTTTTATAAGTGTGCTCAAAATAGAAAAAATATAATGTGGCACAAAAATGTAGCATAGATGAAGCACAGAAAAGAGTTGGACTTCATCCAGAACATCTGAAAGAGGAAAAAAGGCAACACAAACAAGCTTGATATCATAATAATATTTATGATAATATACCTATTTAAAGAAGTCAATCAACCATCACATACACTGAAGAAGCCAAGTTAGTCACCTAGCCCACTCACTGTAGTGATACCATAGTAGATTTTAATAAATTTTACAATTGTACCATAAACCTAAAGGTAAAAAGTTAGTTTTTTAGGGGTAATTTAAATCACCTTCCACTAGAGAACCCTTAATAATATGAAAGCATACAGTGAGCATTCTGAGGTATGGGAATCAATTTTCACTATGGACCCCTCAGTGCTCAAAGACCATATTTTTAAATGTAGGTACCACTAAATTTTCTGCAATTTATTTAAATGAACAAGATTAGGAGCCATATACAAGTGCAAAGGAGTGAAAGGAAGAGAATCAAGGATATTACCACACGGAATCGACTTAAATCTAAACGTCCCATCAGCATCAGATGTGGCATGACAAAGAGCAGTTCTATGGGCATCGCCAGAACCCTGTGGACAGCGCACTTCCTTGACATCATCAGAGTACAGATAAAAGTGAACACCCAAAATAGGGTTTCCCTGAGACAGCATGATAGAGATTGCGCATTAATTTGCTGGTAATCAAAGACGATATACAATCGACAAGTCGAACCACTAAAAATTTGTTTTCTTTAACTGCTACCAGTATATC
Source organism: Centrapalus pauciflorus (assembly GCA_020465985.1). Lineage (NCBI taxonomy): Eukaryota > Viridiplantae > Streptophyta > Magnoliopsida > Asterales > Asteraceae > Centrapalus > Centrapalus pauciflorus. The sequence goes on along the minus strand of JAANYP010001713.1, from coordinate 291,103 downwards.
ACTGAATAATTAAGGAGCAATAGAATCAATTAAATGTGGTGCACATAACGGACTTAGCATGAGCAAACTTGAGTTCCAATATTCAAAAAGGAAACTCACCTGTGCAACTACCGATCCACGAATATCATAACCAGAGACAAAAAATATATCATCAACTTGGCTATTCCCAAACCCCAGTTCGATCTGAAGTTATGCAGGATGAAAATCATGTAAATTGTAGTAATTGACTGGAAATAAACAAACTGAAAATGGATGACAAAGATATTAGAAAGACAGTATATGTATATGACCTCTGTGGAACCTTTAACTTCGATATCCAGATCATCATGGGATGCCCGTAGGTTGTATCTTCCTACAGCAAAAATGTTGCAATTTATAATAAGTAAAGCAACCCACCACCAACTTGTAACAAGCATAACATGTATCAACCACAAACTTCAAGAAACCAAATTCAGTTTCTAAGATATAAATCTAAAAACAAATTATTGCCATTGGTTTTTGTTTTACTCATAAATTTAGAACATGATGAGACAAGGACAGGCATGAGGAGCACTTAAGAGTTAAGTGATAAACTCCTAGCATAATCTACAAATACAATGACTTCCAATCAAGTTCATGCATAAAAAGTATAACCTGGAATTATGTTGGTGAAAGAGTAACTTCCTGCTACTGATGTCAACACAGATGACACGAGATTCCCACTGGGATCCAAAAGCTCAACATTTACATTTGATGGACCACCATTTGTGGATGAACAACTCTCACCACCAACTGCTCCTACAATGTTTCCACTAATACTGAACCTGCAAATCCGACAAATAACATGAGTTCCTAAAAGATGTTTACAAAGTAAAATTAAATTCTACTAAAAAACATTTATGAATATGCATGGAAATGACGAAGCTAGACCAACCCTGTGAACCGAAAATTTATATCTTCATTTCTATTGCATCCAGTATGATCGACAAGCACCGGAACCTAAAAAAGTCAAAAAGTAAGAAATCATCAGGCTTCTGCAATGTGTATATTAAAATGCTTACCACATATTCGTCTGTCAGAGAATGATATATCAACAAATTTAGATATGGTGTATTTTAATAAACCTAATTAAAAAAATACCTGGTCTGGGTCCCATGACCATCCGTCAGGTCCTTTAATTTTAACAACAAAAGAACCCTGCACCAAAATCATCCATATTATTAATGTTATCACCTCAGAGTGAAAGAACTAGAGACTAATACAATCTATTGTGGGTAAAGAATATTAACATAAAGAAACACATTGACAATAAAGCCAGCAATTTAGAGAACTGTTTCTAATTATATTCTCCACATAGGCATTCTGTTATTGGTCACTGATGTCAAATATGCAAATGAAAACGGAAGCCACTACCCCACTTAATCATCTAAGTATGTGTGGGAACTGCTTTTGCACTGCTATTCCCCGTTACGGCGTTACGCAACAAGGAATAAATTTAATTAAAAAGACACATACTAAACTTGAGCCTCTAAATGTGAAAAGAATGCAAGAAACCATTTGTGACGCACAAAAATGTTATGCTGCATTATACCAGGTAGTAAACAGCGAAAAACGCATCTAAGGTGACCAGCCCTGAATCTTGCAAAAGGAAACAGGAACATAAAGGTGAGTGCCCTAGCAAAGTATCGTGAAGTTTCTTTGGTTTTGTATGACATGATCTGACAAACACACAATGAATTTAGCAAAGCTTAAGCTTCTACAAGCCTAATTACACCAACCAATAGCTCAAGCCTATACGAGCATGTGCTGATGTGCATAAACCTGAAATAAGGCCACGAGCAAAAAACCCGTGCCTCCATATTTTTCATGACATGAGCTTTTAAGTAAACTGATAGGATTTTACTATTAGTATATTCTAGAAGGGGCATTATAGTAATAATAGTTGTAGTTAGTTATTTGGGAATTCTATAAATAAGGGAGGAGGGAAAGGAAGAGGTGTGCAGAAATATTATTGTTAGTTTGTTAGACTCTTTGCTTAATTGCTTTGAGGGGCTCTTAGCTTTATGCTTTGAGAGAGGGTTTATCCCTGGGATACCGTAGACAATCCAAAAGGATCCCAGGGATAAACCCTCTCTCAAAGCATAAAGCTAAGAGCCCCTCAAAGCAATTAAGCAAAGAGTCTAACAAACTAACAATAATATTTCTGCACACCTCTTCCTTTCCCTCCTCCCTTATTTATAGAATTCCCAAATAACTAACTACAACTATTATTACTATAATGCCCCTTCTAGAATATACTAATAGTAAAATCCTATTACCAATAGTAAATTCCTATCATAAACCAACCTCGGTCTCAAGTTGGATTGGATACAACCACAATATATAATAATCCAAAGACATACATAGAGTCAAATTAAGGATACGGATTGTAAATACCAGGAGTCATGAGTAAGCCAATGTATGTTATGATACCTTATCATAAACTGGGATGAAGTAGTAACCATTCGGAGCACATTGTGTTCTATCCTTTACCAAGCCATCCAAAGTACGCAGCTCAACCTACAGTTTGGAAAATAACATTTGAGTAACCTTTGTTATTTGGTTCCTTTTTGCTGTAAACATACCGAGTTCACATGATGTTGGATCATACGTCGACATTAAAACTTCATAAATTTGCAAAAGGCTTGTAATCTTAACCAGCTTGTACCAATTAAGCATAGAAGAGTAGCACGATCTCTATGGCAAGGTTGTTGGTATGCATTCAGTAACTTGCAAGAAATTTCCTTAGCATTATATATATAGATAATAATATGATCATGGTAACATACTACATATGTAAGTTGAGTTTTTTTCATCAAGGGCAAACAGCTGAAACTTAAATTAAAAACTCCTCATAAGTGAGAAGTTTTAGGACATCATAATACAGATTTGAAATAAGTGCACACAAAGCAGAGTCAGATTAGTAAATTAATACAATTTACAGGTGTACGACATCCCTATGATATGACAAACTCAAACCTCAAGCCGATAATAACTATATCATAAATTATTTTTAATTGGACATGAAAAGAAGATATAATAAAAATAAAGACTTTCCAGCACAACGCAATTAACTGTGCTCCACAACACTTGCTTCAATGAAATTAACTAGAAACCACTTTACACTCATACCGTGATATGCGAATAGTCCAATTTTGCATCGGCTGGCTTCCTCGACTTAATCAAAGATGACCTCGCCTACGAAGGTAACAATTTCAAAGTTAATACGAATTATAAGAAGAAGAAACAAATCAACTACGACTGAAATTAATCCAAACATGATTATCAAGTATAACACATTATTTCATAGTCTGATGAAGAAGTAACTCGCACACCTCGACGAAACCACCGCAACCTTGGATAACATCGGCAGAAGCGAGTGTGACGGTGAGTGCGAAGATGATGATGAAGAAGAAGAAGCAGCAGCGCAAGAACTTGTAGTCATTAAGCGCCATATGAGAGTACAGACCTACTACCTAGTAAGATCAGATCTTGTTAAGGAAGTTACTCACATAAGATGGATTAATTTTTGTGTACAGATGCAGATTGCAAACGCAGCCGCAGACGAGGACGGAGGCGACGGTGCTTATGGTGGTTTAAAGCCGGCCCTTTTACAGATTAGGCCCAATTGAGGAGCCCGTAAACAAAAGGCAAAAACAAGAAAATCAACTGGAATATTTTATCCAGTGTCCGGGTTGTAATGTTTAAAATTTTGTAAAGATTTAATAATAATATATATGATGGGTTTTATGAAAAAAAAAAATCAATATATTTTACCTTTTTTTATGTTTTCGTCTTTCCATTTTATTTTTTTTCAAAAAAATCCTTAAGTTAATTTTTTCTTGATTTTATAAAATTTGACTATTAAAGCCCGATTATAATTGGTAATTCGGGTTTTTAAAAGCTAACAAATCGGGTTCTAATAGCTAAATTTCATTAAACCAAAAGAAAAAATTAACTTGAGGACTTTTCTGGAAAAATATAACACTAGGGACGAAAACGCATAAATTATGAAAACGTATTGGTTTTTTTCATAATAAACCCTAATATGAACTATCTTTAAGTTTGATTAGATGATTTACATGCTTATAACAATTGTAAACATCTAATTCTATTCATTTTATAGGTTCATTTGTGTTTATAATCCTATTTAATATCATGTAATAAAGGTGATAGACTTACAAAATCAAAGACTCGGATTATCCGATTATGGGATATCCGAATTTCGGATAATACAAAAATCAATTTCGAATATCCGAAAATCGGATATCGGATTATCCGAAAATTAAAACTTTAATTAAATTTAAAATTATAAAATGAATTCAAATATACAAAATACAAATCTATATATTTTTTAGTATAAAAAAAAAAGTAATTGTATCGTAAACGAAATTATATCATACTTTTTAAACTTAAAACAATAAAAAAAACATGTCAAAAGATAGTAAAATACATCTAAATGAGTTATAATTAAGTTAAGATTACATTATACATTTTAAATTACAGAATATAATTATTCTTAGCCAAATAATGTAACATCCCAATTTTGGGTAAGGTACGTGCGATCATTTAATTGGGTTGATTTAAATATTATTATTGAGTTGGGCGAATCATTGAGTTTTACGTGGAACCATCGTGTGATGAGATTTTGAGTTAACTGGATTAAGGGATTAAGTTTTTATAAAAGATTATAATTTTGGTGATTATTAATTAATTTGGAAGGGGATGATATAAACTTGTGATTTATGATAGCGGGATCGGATATTGGGTGTCGAACCGAGTTAAAACCAAAACGTATATAAGGGACACCTACTTGCCTTCTTGCTTCACTTCTTTCATTCAAATCCAGAGAAGTTGAGTGTGTTTGTGTGTGTTTTCTATCTCCAGTAGCTACATCAACAAGGGAAGTGAGATTTGATTTGGGATTCAAGCAACCAATTCATCACCAACCTCTTTCCTTGAGTTTAGGTAAGTTTTGAGCTTCAATTTATGGTTTTAAACTTGTTAATTGCTCCCGAGGTTGCGAATTGAGTTTATGTGTATTACTGAGTAAATTCGAGATAATTTAAATGGGTAAAATCGATTTGGGTCTGGGTTGGGGATGATTCCCCTGAGCTGTGAAAGAAACAGGGGCGAACTGCCTCTGTTCATCCATGAGCGCGACCACGATCAAGGGATCGCGGGCCACGATGTTCTTGGGATGAGCCCGGGCCGTGTTACCTTGGGCGCGATGGGTCGCAGGCGTTCGGGTTGAGCGCGGGCCGCGTTTTGATGAGAATGGCTACGATAGGGAGCGCGACCGCGATTTTTTGGGCGCGTTCCCGATCCGGCTACGGTTATAGGTAGGGTTTTTGGGTTATTCGGGTTCGTGGTTGGGCTTTCGGGTTGTGTGTGTTACTTGGGATGTGTGCATAGAGTCATTGAGCTGTGATGGTGATATCGAGTTATTATTTGTAATTCCAGGGTCTCGAGTTGATTGGGTTAGGATACGGGCAGGGAACCGAGACTTAAGAGTGAGTTTTCAAGGTCAGGTGAGTTTGCATGTTTTTTCTGAGATACTTGTACAATTATTTATTTTAATACTTGCATGATCTTTCTACTAAGCTTTCTTAAGAGATTATTATGAGTTTTATACGAGTTTTATACTGAGATATTATCATGCATGTATTACTGAGTTTTCTCGAGAACTGTGTTTTATTGAGATTTGAGTTTATAATATGATATTTGAGACACATGAGCTAACAGGATATTAAACCGCGTGGCTGGGCAGGGGTCGGGTCGCTCCCGATTCCCTTTTGAGTCCTGACGACTGCTTTGTGCAGTCTAGGGATTTGGGTACGTGGATTCGTCCACACGGGTTGAGTACCTATTCTGAGCTACATTGTGAGATCTCATATACTTGTTCAGTAGAGAACGCTGAACACTTTAGTACTAAGTTCTATTACTATTTTACTGAAACGCCCCGTTCTAATAACGCGACATTGTTTACCAAATCCTAAGCATAAACCTCAAATGCAATATAATAAAATTTTCTAAGTTCAAACTTCAATTTCAGTACATAAATAAGCTAAAACCACCACATTCAGAGTGCGCTAAAATAAAATATCTAGTATTTATAACCAAATGAAAGTCTAGGGACCTACCCATCCCAAGCACAAAATATAGATCATAGAAAATGCGGAAGTATTTTCTACTACCACGAGTCGTCAAACCCTAGATCCTGAAGCTGGTGTTTTTCCCTTATTAGCTAAACCTGAAAAGTTGTCCCCACAACCGAGGTAAGCCGCCGCCTAGCGAGTAACAGATTTAAAAGTACAGACAAGCATAAATAATATGATCAACACAAATATCGGCTCAAATTCAACATGTGTCGCATTACGACTCGCTCAGTTTATCATACACGAATAGGGTGTTGTTACTGGCTCGACTGATAATAAGTACACGGCGTACGAATCGCTCGGTTAGCACGTGTACAAAACATGTGGCTCGCCCGACATGCAACTCGGAAGCACACATCAACCTCACTTAATCCACATAATACACAGTATGCATACTGGGGAAAAGGTTCTCAGATATCGACTCATGGCAACGAAATAATAACAACATTCAAGGCTAAGTATGACAGTTAAACAAAAATAATGTCAATAGAAACGAATGAGATATCCAGTGCTAACATATCACGTATGATCATTTGTGAAATTAAATCATTACTCACAGTGCTCGAAATCCGTATTCGCCAAGCGACAACTCGATATCAACTGAAAGCACTATTGAGAGCCACATGTCTTGATCAAATCACTAGAGTCATGATATCAAAGTACATCGCCTATTTATCAAAATTCTTATCTCTATTGTTTACTAAGTCCGCTACTTATTTAATCATTTTAAAATTCAGGGACTAATTTGGAAACCACTAATTAATTTGTTAAAGCTTTCTTGACTAATTCAATAACTATTTATTTAGAATTCTTCAAATATACTCTTTCATAAAAGTTTCTAATTAGTTAAAGTAAACTTATTAAGCTTGAATTTGTTAAAAATATTAATTCTTAAGTCCACGCTACATCAATTCACATAAAACCCCTTTAGTTAAACAAACAACTTAATTAAATTAATTAAGTTAGCCCATTTTGATTAACTTTGACAATCCACTCATTTTATTTGTAACTTAAAATCAATAAAAGAAAGAACCAAAAAGAAAATCCAATTTATTTCAACCCAAAAGAAAAAATGAATCCACAAATAGGCCCAAAAAGATTTTAAATATCACCTATAAGATGACTTACAATCCAGCAGCCCAACAAGTATTTAACCTAGCACTTAAATGACTCAAATAAGTCAAATGGTCAAATCGGTCAAGCCCCAAAAAAATAATTAAAAAAAAAATAAAGACTTAACTTTCCCCCCTGTCGCTTCATCCAACTGAAACCAGAGAGAAAGAGATGGACAGGCGACAGAACCTCCATACGAGCCGAGAAGGAAAGTGGCCAGCCATCGCTGGCGGTGGCGAGTCCATCGGTGGAACCTTTTGGTCGACCACCAATCACCCTTACATCATTCCCCCCACCCCACGGTGCAAACCCATAACAGAAAGCAAGAAAGAAAAATGGCAGAAAGAGGGGCGTCAATGGTGGCTGTCGCTGCCGACGAGCGGTCGCCGGCCAAGGCGTTTTCCGGTGCCAGCCATACCTACATACAACACCTACAAAAATTTCACTTCCTCACCTCTCTTGATGGAAACCTATTAAAAGAGCAGACGGGCAGGCAGAACAGAGGCATCGGCGCTGCTGCTGCTGCCGAATGGTGATCTCGTCGTCGTCCCTAACTCCGGCAAAATCTCTACAAAACTCATACCCATTGATCCCACCACTTATTTACTAATTTGAATCATTATATATATATAATTTTTCGAATCATTATATAAAACCCATGAAATCTCCATTCATTGTTCTTTAAACTCTTAAAAAAAATTATGAAGATGTTGTTTATCATTGTCTCAAATGTTTAAATCCATATTATATTCTAAGCAAAAATATATTCTATGATTGAAACATGTATATAGTGATTGTTATGGTTTGGATAGTTACCTTAATAAACCTCCAATGGTGATCTAAGTTGAAGACGATGAAAATGTTGATCCAATCTTTGAATTGCATCCTAAAAATGAGGAAGAAATGCTCAAATTCAAGAGAGTGGGTGTATGTTCTTTGAGGTGAAAATGTTTGTTAATAGGGTTTTCACATATAAAGGAATATATGTATTGGTTGGATGATGATGGTGGTGTTGATGTTGATGTATTCATGCATGCATAACAATTTTTTTTTTAACATACATTCCATTCATATATACTTATAATGATTTCCTTCTATACCTAAAATCTATACTATATATAATAAGAAAATCACTTGGAGTTTCTAGACCATTGGATGAAAAGAAATCAATGGTCCAGATTAATAACAACTCATAATTATTTATGAAATGTCTCTTATACCCTTAATTAAAATCAATAATTATACATATGCCATTATTATGATTCATTTTCCAAATTTACTACATTACCTTAATTACATTAAATTTTGATTTTAATTTTTTCATTAATGAATTAATATTTACCTAAAATAAATATGTGTCATTATTATCCTTAATGATCATAGTTAAATTCAAATGTAAAAATTTGAATTTAAACGTAGAAGTGTAGTAAATAAAGTTAAAAATTTTTGTTAATTATTTTGCCAACAAGATTTAAAATTTAATTGATAAAACTTCAATTGTGAATATGATAAATTTTGATTGTTGATTTTCAGATATTCCATTTTTATAGTTTATCATTTTCAAAATATATACACATTCACATAATTGAAGTTTTTTATTTCTTACATTGATATTTCATATTTGAAGTTAATAAAAATTAAAAGAAACATTTTTTGCAAACACATATTATCTGTTCTTAATAATACAATATAATAATATTTTTTTAAACTAATATCAAACAACTAAGTATTTTTTTATCTTTAATTTAACTAGCTTTTAATTTTTTTATTTTAATTATATATAAATTTTATAATAATTTATTTAAATATAAAAAAAAATATGTATTTTATAAATCAACCCATGTAATACATGGGTTGATTAACCTATATATTATAATAAAACAAAACAATTAATGTCACATGTCACTTCTACAATACAAGAAAATTTTATATTTCCACCTCTTTTTCCAAATTTAGCACCTTAACTTAATTGCATTAAATTTTGACTTTATTTTTTTTCATTAATTAATTAGTAATAAATTAGATTTTGTAACAATTAAAATTAATGTTTACCTAAAATAAATATCTATCATTATTATCCATAATAATCATAATTAGATCCAAATGTAATAATTTGAATTAGTTGTGTAAATTATTATTATTATGTATAATAAAGGAAAATATCAAATGTCACGTGTCACCTCTACGTTCACCAAAAAGATAATTACAACTTATAAAAAATAAAAGATAAATACAATTTAATATTTTTTAAAAAGATAAATATACTCTATTTTTTAATCTGTTAATAATAAAAAATAAACACAATTATTATTTTTGTATGTTTTTATTTTTACTCATATACATTTTATATAAATAAATTTATATAAAAATATCCACGTAATACGTGGGTTATAAACTAGTATCAAGAATATGATGAAATTTGCTTCTATATATGTATATATATAATAGTTTTGTAATTATTTCCAAATTCTTAAAATCACAAAACTCAACATTTTAAATGCCAACAATGGAATTTAATAATTTATATCCTATTTTCTTGAATTAATAATTAAATTAAATGACTCGAAAGTAATTAATTACCTCGAAATTAGCAGGTGTTACATTTACTGTTTTTTATAATCGTACTACTAACACTTGTGTTCTCACCAGCGTTAGCTGACCGTGTGTTTTAAACGTGTGTATCTCAGGTGACCAGAGATCTAGTAGGCCTGCTGGACCCAAGTAGGTTTACATCTACAGTGCTTGAGGAGTTTAGCTACTTTTCTTAGAGGTAGTTATAGTTTGGGGATTGTATACATATACTTTGGATAATGTGTATGTTAAACCAATGATATCCGTGACTTAATATGTAAATTAAAGTTTTAAATTATCGGGGTTTCCAGGTATGTGTGGGAACAGTTAGGGATTATTATATTATATTTATGTTGACGAGTTATTTATATGGCATTGAGGAGTAGTTAGAGGGTGTTACAAGTGGTATCAGAGCCTAGGTTTAAAAGGTTAAGTATCTAGTGGATGTTTAAGCTTACACCATTTTGTTCAGATCTTTGGGTGGTGATCCGAAGTAGATTAACTAAGTGTTAAAAAAGTTGTGTATAACGTTATGTGAAATAAATGTGTGTTTCAAATCTCATGTACCAGTGAGAGAGACTTGAAGGGGCAGCATGCTTAGGGGTGAGAGACTCTCAAGAAATGAGTGTGTGAGTGTGTGAGTTAATTGATTGATGAGATATTACAGAGTAACTGATCTATCAAACCGTCAGGTGTTATAAATTCTACAAAAACGAGTATTGAAGCAGGGATGGGTCTTTTATCTAGTTTGTGATGAGAGACATTATTGAGGACTTTTTATGAGTTAGTGAGACGGGCTAAAGAGTAGCGTTTAACCGGCATGCTATAAGCTGGGAAAGAGAGAAATAGTTGATATTTGGGTCTGTTTTATAAACCCATGTGATATGATTAAGTATCTTACTTAATTATGAAGATGAAGCGCCCCAGTGATAAAGATTGAGTTTCATGGGAAGAATAATTAGAATAGATTGAGTAATAGGGACAGAGTTTGGGATCATTTAAGGAGATAAATTGGGGTAAAACTGAACTACGGAAGGATTATCGTGTTAAGTTTGAGTTAGGGAATCATTGAGATGAGTCAGAGGGACATGAGATAGAGAATACTGGATATATAAAGTTGTGTTAATAATTGATTGGAAAGTTAGATTGTTTGGGATATTAATACTAATGAATTTAATTGAGTGTCTCTGATGTTGTCATAGTGGCTAATGTGATTACACGGTGATTCTTATGTGGTGGGAGGCTTGTTACACGAGATATAGGAGCCTGTGATATTAATATAGGGGTTACCATGAGAAGGGAGCTCCGGGATAATAGAGTTAGTACAATCGAGGCAATAAGGAATCAATGGTCAATAGGGAAGAGGAGATTGTGAAGGTTAGGTCTTGAAAGTGTTACGTGACGAGAGAAGAGATTTGAGAACCCTAGGCGTAGTGTCCAATGTGAGAAATGAGTGGCCTTGAGTTGAAGATATGAGAAAGTAAGTGTATCATAGGGATGAATGTGTCTCAATAATTAGTAAGTGCAGTTGGAAGTTACGTGATAAATTATAGCCGGTTTAGAGTTATATCGAGTTATGACATTGTGCCGGAAATGAGAGACATGAGATGAAGGTACCAGTGGCTCTACACAGAGCAGAGAGTGAGATCAGTGAGGTGCACTGTTGATAAACTAGAGAGGGAAAGCTAAATGCCTATTAGACTAGAAACTATGGCATGAGTTGATAGTTTGTAATATTTTTGTGAGATTCCTACCAAGTGTAACGTTAGAGTTGGCATAAGCCATGAAAGAGGGAATTAGGGAGGGAAGAGTTAGCTGATGGCTCAAGTACAGGGTACAGAGGTATTCAATCGGTATTCTGAGTAATAGGACTCTTTGAGACTATGATTAGAATGGGAATAATATTAGAGACCAGATTCGAGCTCAATAGAGACAAGGGACAGGAATAGAGTAACAAAGTGGTAGAGATAAGAATCGAGATAGCAGTAAGGGATGGGGAGAGAATGAAGTCGAGTAGAGAGTTTAAGGGCGGAGTTCGAAGGGTATAGGCCAGAGTGGGAGTCTATGAGAATTGAGTCAAAAAATCCATGGGCAGGGGCCCAGAGTTGGGCAACGATTTTTAGACGAAAGAGATAGAGATATGGGCCCGGGTATTGTGTAGGATGATATGAGATGGCATTATAGACCCATGGAACTTTGTGTAATTGAGGGAACGATGTGTATATGGTGTGATTGGTTTTCACACATTGTGATGATCTGGGAGAATAAAGATGCGTTTTGTGCTAAGATGATGAATTAATATGTGAAGTATGATTTGGGCCACGATGATGCCTCCACTTAACCAAAACCATTTCAATTTCTTTGTTGAGTAACTTGTTAACCTTCGAGTCTAAGATCTTCTTAGGTTCTTCCACATAACGAAGCTTTTCATTTATCTGCACATCCGAAGTAGGAACCATCGCTTCTCTGTGCTTTAGGTTTTTGCGCAAATATCTCACGTGAAATACATCGTGTACTCCGGCTAACTCAGGTGGCAAGTCAAGTTGATACGCTTGCGCTCCGATGCGCTCTATAATCTTGTAAGGTCCAATAAATCGAGGACTAAGCTTTTCTCGCTTCCCAAAACACATTAAGCCTTTCCAAGGAGACACTTTAAGCAGAACCATACCTCAAGCTTAACAGGCCAGTGCTTCTTGTCTGCATATTTCTTTTGTCTATCTTGACCCGCCTTCATATTCTCTTTAATGATATGGATCTTGTCATGAGTAATCTGTAGTAGCTCCGGACCACCAATAGGTCGTTCACCAACCTCGCGCCAACACGTAGGAGTATGACAACAGCGACCATATAAGGCTTCAAATGGTGTTGGGAAATATTCTAAGTATGTCAAGCTGTTAGTTAGATTTCTCAAACTGTTAGTAGATAATCTGTGTAATTACAAAGTTCAAGCTGTTAGTTGAGTAAGTTCGAACTGCTAGTTCAAAAGTTCAATCTGCCAGTGTTCAAGTTCAAGCTGCTCAACAGATAGACTTCAAGCTGCTCAATAGTTTAATAAACAGAAAGTGCTGAAATTCAGGATGAGATTTATATTCGAAGATTCAAGCATTTTTACTACCAGAAGAAATCAGAGCTCCTCAAGGAAACAAACCAGAAGGCTTTATATATAGATAGAATAGGTTTTCTATTTTCAATATAGCTGCACGTACATGTTTTTAAGATTCAGTTGTAATTGCCTTTTGATTAAGTTTTTCATAAGCCTCTAAGGTTGTAAAACCCTAAGAACAGTCTGTGTTCTTCGTCTAATCAAACAGATTAGAGGTAATTGTAATCATTCAGTTTGGCAATACAAAAGATTTGATTTTGAGTATATTTATGTGTTATTTGTTTTGAAAGCTTTTCTTAAAACAGTGAAGTGTTATTCCGCAAACTTCTTAATTGGACTTTGATTCAATACAAGGTTATTGGTTTTTATACTCTGATTTATTCAAAACCAGTTAATCTTAGGTGGTAATTTTATTTCTGACAAGTGGTATCAGAGCCACAGGTTTTTCTTTGTTTTCAAAGTCAGAAACTTTCTTTTAAAACTTTTATTTTTCTGCAATGGAATTTGATAACAGCAGTAGTGGATCTGGGCAAGAACTCAAAGTGCCTATGCTCAAACCCACTGAGTTCGAGATGTGGAAACTCAGGATTCAACAGCACATTTAATTTATTGATTATGCCATATGGGAAGCTGTTGAATTTCCTCCTGTAGTTGATCCTGAACTTGATGCTGAGGGCAAGCCCATTAAAACACCTCCAAAGACTGAACTTGAAAGAAAGGCTAGAATGAATGAAGTGAAAGCTCTTACTCTCTTACAGATAGCTATTCCTAATGCTTATCAACATCAGTTTAAAAAGTTCTATACTGCACATTCTCTTTGGGTTGCTTTAGAGAAAAGATTTGCTGGCAATGCTAGCTCCAAAAGGAATCAAAAAGATATTCTAAAACAGCCAGTATGAATACTTTTCTGGTGGGAAGAATGAAAACCTTACTCAAATTTTTGACAGGTTTAATAAACTAATCAGTGAATTGGAGAGTGCTAAAGTCAGCTTGGATCAAGATGAAGTAAACATAAAATTCCTTAGATCACTTGGTGAAGAGTGGACAGTCTATGCTGCTCAATGGAGAACCAAAGATACTCTTGATGAAATAGAGTTGGATGATCTTTACAACAGCCTGAGAGTGTTTGAAACTGAGATTGAGAATAAAAAGAAATCCTTTTTCTTACAATCATAACACTACTCTGCTGTCATCAGCATTAACTGATAAATCTAACTGTTGTGATTCTTTTTCAGGTGCTGATGGTAACTCTACTGAAGTTCATTATGAAGCTTTTGTTGCAAATGATGGACTGTTTGCTCTAAATGCTGAAGATTTAGAACAAATTCATCCAGATGATCTAGAAGAGATGGACTTGAAATGGCAGTATGCTATGTTGACTATGAGAGCCAAAAGATTTCTGAAAAGAACTGGCAGACCAAACTTTCAAGCCAGACCAGAAGGCAAACCAGCATTTGATAAATCAAAAGTTGAATGCTTTAAATGCCACAAGCTTGGACACTTTGCCAGAGAATGTAGATCCCAAGGTCAACAGCCACCAAGACCCCAGCAAACTAATCAAGCTTCATCATCACAAGCACTTGTTTCTCAAGAAGACAATGTGTTTGACTGGAGTGATCTGACAGAAGAGGAGTTTCAAAATCAAGCACTTATGGCAGAAACATCTAATGTCACTTCCACTGAACTACCATCTGAGGTAAATGCTAAACTCTGTTCTCAAACATGCAAAAATATGGTTAAAAAGTACAGAGATCATAATGAGAGCATGTGCAAAACTCTAGCTAAGATGGAAGAAAGGAGATATGAATACATGCAGGCTATAGAAGATCTTGAAAAACAGATCAATGACTATAAGGATAATGAGATTCAGATGGGACATGATAAAATATATCATGTGTGGGAGAAAAAGGAACTGAATAAGAAAATAGAGACCCTAAATAAGAAATTGGATGAAGCTGAACAGAAGGTGTTAGAAGCTAACAAGAAAATAGAATCTGTCAATATAGATCTAGGAAGCTTCAAACTGGCAAATCAAAAACTAGAACACCTAATGGAAGTTCAATTAAAAGATAGGGTAAAATCTCAGCTTAATCCCAAAGAAGGTATAGGATACAGAGCCACTCCACCCCCATAAAACAACAAATACATTCATCCCATGAGTGAAGTTGCTGATAGGCTTGTTAATGAACCATTAGATGAGTCAATCACAACTGTAGATCCTATCCTTGAAAATAGTCCTGAATCTAAAGAAGACCTGATTCCAAATGAAGGCTGTGAGTTTAAAGAAGTTGAGAGAGAACCCAAAACAATGAGTGCACCTATAGAAACCCCTAACCCCAGTGAGAAAGGAAAAGAAAAGATGAGTGTATGCAATGATGCCTCACATGTTTCTGTATCTTCTATCTGTAACATTGCATCTTCATCAACCATTAATAAAATGGGTAAGACTGTTCCAATCTGCACATGCCAAAAGCATGGTGTCCAAAAGTTTCCCAAACAACAACAGGTGAGGGGAAATCAAAGGAACAAGAACCAGTTATGGTCTAACAAAACTGGTTCTTCAATCAAAACAGTCAAAAGATGTTTCCATTGTGGCAGGAAAAACCATTTGGCCAGACATTGTTTGTATAAACCATCTGTTGCAAAACAGACTGTGGTTCAAAAACAGGCATTTGTTCAAAACACAAAATATTCAAAGGCCAAACCACCTGTTGCACCAGTTCCAAAGAAGATAGTTGATCACAGGCTCTTAAAAGTCAACAAAAGCCCGTCTACACACCAGAAACAAGTTTTGGAAAAATCCAAATCAAATTTTAAACAGATATGGTGTGTTAAAGGCAAAAACTCAGATCAAACTGTTGATACAAATGTTGAGATTGCTAGGCCTAAAGTTGGAATTGGTAGTGCAAACTCTGAAGCTGTTAGCACTACAAACTCAGTTCAAACTGCTAAGCCTAAAACTGGAACTGGTACTGGATCATCTGAGACTGTTAATGAAAAGGCTGGAAAGAACACCTGGAAACCTCATGTCATAACTAAATATTCTTCACAAAATCCATTAGTGGATCTCACTAAGTATAAAAAGTCACAAACAGTGTTTAGTTATGTCAATGCACAAGGACAACCCAAGACCAACTTGGTTTGGGTTTACTCCACTACTAACTAAGCTTTTATTTGTGCAGGGCACCCACAGGTCACAACATAAAACAAGATGACATTTGGATAGTGGATGCTCTAGGCACATGACAGGCAATTCTGAATGCTTGTCTAATTTCAAAGGCTTTGAAGGAGGTTTTATTGCATTTGGAGGAAATTCCAATGGAGGTAAGGTAACAGGTAAAGGCACTGTTAAAGCAGGCAATATGATTTTCAGTGATGTCTTGTATGTTGAACAGCTTAAGTATAATTTACTAAGTGTGTCTCAAATCTGTGATAAACAAAATATTGTTCTATTCACAGACTTTGAGTGCATTGTTCTTTCAAAAGAGTTTAAAATACCTGAAAATCTTGTTCTACTTAGAACACCAAGAAAGGACAATGTTTACTGTTTGGACACAGATCTTTTATCCAAATCAAATACTTTAAGCTGTTTGATATTCAAAGCATCATCAAATGAGTCTGCTCTTTGGCACAGAAGGATGTGTCACATGAACTTCAAATCTATGAATGTTTTAGTCAAAAAGAATTTGGTAAGAGGTTTACCACAAAAGGAGTTCATCTGTGATGATCATTGTGTAGCATGCCTTAAAGGCAAGCAACACAAAACCTCTCATAAGGCTAAAGAAGTAAATTCAATCTCATTTGCTCTTCATCTTATTCATATGGATCTCTTTGGTCCAACATCCGTTTTGAGTTTGAATAAAAGAGCTTACTGTTTAGTCATTGTTGATGATTTCACCAGATTTACATGGGTCTACTTTCTTAGGACTAAAGATGAAACTGCTGAGCTAGTTAAATCATTTATTCTTAAGATATAAAACCAATCCAACTTGAAAGTTAAGGTGATCAGGTAGACAATGGATCTGAGTTTAAAAATCATATCCTAAACAGTTTCTATGAGTCTAAAGGTATTGTAAGGCAATTCAGTGCACCAAGAACACCACAACAAAATGGTGTAGCTGAAAGAAAGAACATAACTTTAATTGAGGCTGCTAGAACCATGCTAGCTGATTCCAAACTGCCAATGACCTTTTGGGCAGAGGCAGTCAATACAGCTTGTTATGTGCTAATAGGGTTCAGGTTGTTCAATCACAAGGGAAAACTCCATATGAGTTATTCCATCATAGAGTTCCTTTAATAGCATTTCTAAAGTCTTTTGGCTGTTCATGCACTATTCTTCACACTAAAACTCACTTAGGTAAGTTTGAAAGTAAGGCTGAAGAAGGTTTCTTTGTAGGATACTCTACTCAAAGCAAAGCCTATAGGGTATATAACAGTGTGTCCAAAACCATTGAAGAAAGTGTCAATGTTGAGTTTAATGAAAATACTGCAAATGTCAAAGGCACTGATCCTGATTGGTTGTTTGATTTAGATTCACTAACAAATTCTCTGAGCTTTGTTGAATATACTGCAGAAATTGATAAAAACAAGGTTGAAGCTGCCAACACAAATTCTCATGCTGGTCACACAAATATTCAAGCTGTTGAAGATTCTGATAAGTGGGATGAGTATACTGTTCTACCACTTCTATCTTGTGACCCACCAGGGGGACTGGATGCTCAACATGAGACAAATCTAGATTATGAAGTGCCAATCCCAAGTCCTGAGGTAACAGCTCCATCCAATAGGGAAACAGTCCCATATTTTGGTGAAGCTGTTCCTGAAGTAGAACCATCAAGTGGTCCTGAAGGAGATGATACAACTCTAGGAACATCATTTCAGACAGACAGAGAGCCCACACTCAGGGTTCACAAGTATCACCCTCTCAACCAGATAATAGGTGATCCATGCACACCTGTATAGACAAGGACAATGGTTCACAAGGAGTCTACTGATGCTGAATCAGCAGTTCCTGAATTTAGTCTAGCTGCCTTTGAACATGTATGTTTAATGTCACAATTAGAACCTAAGAAGGCATCTGAGACTTTGAAAGATCCATCTTGGATTGAGGCAATGCAGGAAGAACTACTGCAATTCAAGATTCAAAATGTCTGGACTCTAGTTGATCTTCCTAGAGGAAAGAGAGCAATTGGTACAAGATGGGTGTTCAGAAACAAGAAGGATGAGAGAGGGATAGTAATAAAAACAAAGCAAGACTGGTAACACAAGGATACACTCAAGAAGAAGGAATAGATTATGATGATGTCTTTGCCCCAGTAGCAAGGATAGAAGCCATCAGACTGTTCCTAGCTTATGCCAGCTTCAAAGGATTTAAAGTGTACCAAATGGATGTGAAATCTGCATTCCTGTATGGTACAATCAAAGAAGAGGTCTATGTGTGTCAACCCCCTGGATTTGAGGATTACAAGTATCCAGACAGAGTCTACAAATTAGACAAAGCCCTCTATGGACTCCACCAAACCCCAAGAGCATGGTTTGACACTTTATCATCATACCTTCTACAAAATGGATTCAAGAGAGATACTCTGGACAAAACATTGTTCACAAAGTCCATCAAATCTGAGATTTTGTTTGTTCAGATCTATGTTGATGATATCATCTTTGGATCCTCAAATGACAGTCTGTGCAAAGAGTTTGAGACATTGATGCACAAAAAGTTTCAAATGAGTTCAATGGGAGAACTCACCTTCTTTCTAGGATTGCAGGTCAAGCAGAAGCCCACAGGACTCTTTATAAGTCAATCAAAGTATGTTAAAGACATTCTGGAAAAGTTTGGTTACAAAGATCCAAAGTTGCTAGTACTCCAATGGACACTCACAAGCAGCTTGATGCAGATAAAAATGGAGTAGATGTGGACATTCACCTACACAGATCCTTGATAGGTTCACTAATGTATCTCACATCTTCTAGACCTGATATAATGTTTGCTGTTTGTGTTTGTGCCAGGTTTCAATGTGCTCCAAAGGACTCTCATCTGTTTGCTGTTAAGAGAATTTTTAGATATCTCAAAGGCCAACCACATTTGGGCCTATGGTATCCTAAAGACTCTCCTCTTGAACTAACAGCCTACTCTGACAGTGACTATGGAGGATGCAACATTGACAGAAAATTCACAACTGGTGGATGTCAATATCTAGGAGCAAGACTGGTCTCTTGGCAGTGCAAAAAGCAAACAACTGTCTCCACCTCATCCACTGAAGCTGAATATGTAGCAGCTGCCAGCTGCTGTTCCCAAGTGATGTGGATTCAAAATCAACTGAGAGACTATGGTATGAACTTTCTATCTACTCCTATTTACATTGACAACTCAAGTGCCATAAGCATCGTACAAAATCCAGTGAAATTTCCCAAAACCAAGCATATAGACATTACATTTCATTTTATAAGAGATTGTAATGAGAAGAAATTAATCCAAGTTACCAAAATTCATACAGATGACCAGTTAGCTGATCTATTTACAAAATCATTTGATGTAGGAAGATTCACCTTCCTAGTATCAAATACTGGCATGGTTAATATGGATTAATTTGTTTTTCATCACTCTCTCTTATTTTATGAAGAATACATTTATTTCATATGCTTGATTAAGGGGGAGACACTGTTTCATTAGAATATGCTTCATTTTCAACTAACAGCTTGAGTCTTTACTCAAGCTGCTAGTCCATTTCACTCGAACTGTTAGTTGTTTTCACTTGATCTGTCAAAGTGTGCAGGGTAATTCTGTAATTTCTTACAAGTGTGTGCGCGGGATTAGATATTTTCGAAATGCCCAAACCTTTAAAGGTCCCAGTTTCGTTCAATTGTAACTACCAGTTGCAAAAATATCTTCCACGATCTTTTCCACACCTTCTCTCTGAGCGATTCACACACACATCTCTCAAACCCTAAATCACCGTCTTGATCGTCAATGGAGTTTGTCAAAGAACACAACTGTCTTCCTTATTCACTCAAACACACTGACCTTCAACCATTCTATGACATGATGGACTTCCTTCGAAGTTCCCATATCCATCATGCCCTCACTATAAATCCCACCATCTATATATCTCATATCGAGCAGTTCTGGAAATCTGCCTTAGTCAAAACCATCAATAGAGTCACATCTTTGGCATCCACAATCGATGGCAACCCCATCAATATATCTGAGGAAACCATCCGCCAACACTTGCATCTTCAAGATGCCGTAGGTATAACAGATCTATCCCTTACTGCCTTACATGAAGGACTTTTTGCAATAGGGTATAGGGGCCCTACTGATTCTTTTACTTTCTTTGAAGCACATTTTGCCCCTAAATGGAAATATCTTGTGCATGTTATTCAACAATGTATAAGCCCTAAAAGAACTGGTTGGTCAGAATTTTCTTCAAATATAGCCACTGCCTTAGTGTGTTTATCAACGGGCCAACAGTTCAATTTTTCAAACATGATTTTTCAGGGGATGTTAAGGCATCATGCCCTAAAGAATGGGAAATTTTTGATGTATCCACGATTTTTGGCTGAAATAATTGCAAGATCTTGCAATAATTTTAATATACATAAAAGGATACATGTTTCCCATAGGCACTCTTTACCTTCAATAAAAAGACTTTTAAAACCAAGTGCCAATTTTTTTAATGTAGATGTCCCATTGCCTTCTGCAATGATGGGCATCAATCCAATAAACAGAGGAGAGGGTCCTGAGCAGGCTCAGCCATCCATCACTGCTTCACCCCCAGGACCCCAACCCACTCCTCATGATACAAATATTCCATCTGCTCCTTCTATCAAACCCACATCCCCACTCATACAATACAAGAGACAAAGGGTTTCAGGAGCTCCTTCCTCCTCAGCCCTAACACCAGAGCCAAATATCCCTGTGCAGGAGGACACTTCTGCACAGAATATCCAAAGGGAACCCACTGAGGACACTCCCATCCTAAATTTGGATGTGGCCATCCCATCAGAGGATGTCCATATTGGGTTTGTGGCTGACACTACTGCTGTCTCTGCACAAGAGGCACAGGCCAGTGTCAACATCACTAAGACCACACCCATGGCAACAGAGGGTGTGCAAGCACCTTCTGGAAGTCCCCAGTACCAAGAACAAAGGGGCACAGATGTTTCTACTTCTGGAATTCATGCCAGTGATAGATCACAAGTACCACTATCATTTGATGATCTTGAGGCTAGTCTGCAACTTATGATATTGACGGATCCTCAGTTGAAACCTGTTGTAGCCGTATTGGAACATTATCAGTCTCTTATTGCTACATAGGGGGCACTAATCACATCTATGCAATAGAAAATAGTAGCTCAACACCAAATAATGGATTATTTTCATCAAGGGTTCACCCTCTGTGGAAATAAAATTATTCAACTTGAGAAGATGGTTCGAACCCTAATTGCAAAGGTTGTAGGTCCTTCTGGCCAAACCAATGCATCCAAAAAGGGGGAGAATCAGGAGTTTCCTACTTCAGTCCAAGCAGCTTCAACCCCTGCTCCAACAGTCCCAGATGCTAGGCTAACAGTCCCAACAGCTACTCAAGCTGTTAGCCTAGAAACTCAAGCTGCTCCAATCAGAACAACTGGAGTTGTTATCAGAGAAGCTCAAGCTCCTGTCAGTACAGTCCAATCTACAGCATCAGCTTCCTGAGATAAGGGCAAGGACATACTAATTGAATCTCCAAAGATTAAATTCTCCTCTAAAGAAGCCCAGGTTGCTCATGATGCTGAATTTGCAAGAAAGTTAGCAGAGGAACAGGATGATCTGTTAGACCAGCAAGCCCATGCTCAAATGAAAGATGATGAAACCTTAGGTGATTATCTAAGAGGGTTTGTGGTCAAGCAGAATCAGAAGAAAAGGAAAATGCCAACAGGGCATTCAAAGGCAGAACACAGAAAATTTTTGATAAACTTCTCTGCATCAGTTGGAATTCCAAGGATAATGGCTCAGTCATGGCCAACAGAAAAACTGCAAGACATACATGACAAAGAAATGGAAAAACAGAAAGCAGCCAAAGTCTCCCAACAAGTCCAAAGCCAACAAGAACCAGTTCAAGCTGGTGTCAGTAATCCTCCTCCTCCTGTTTAAACTGTTACTTCTGCTCAAACTGTTGCTAATGATCCTCAATCAGAAGCTATTCAACAAGCAAAGCTTGATCAGGTGAAAAGAGTACTGTTTGAACATCAACTGCAAAAAGTAATGGAAATTGAAAAGACCCTCGATCAGCATGACTTCTCCAAGCTTCCAAATTACCTACTGGTATGCTAAGTCAATGGATGACATTGATTTAAGATATCACTTTGTAGTCAAAAGAGAAGCTGATCCTGAGGAAGAAACAAAAGCATAGTTCATCTAGCACAGAAGATGACTAGAGAAGAGCTGACACAAATGCATCGTATTGGAATTGTTAGTCAGTCTAGGTCTCCACTTGTTTGGGTTAAGCAGAGTGTAAAAGATCTCAAAGGCATTTTTGACCCAGAATCTATTAGAGGAGATATAGAAGCTGCCAAGGATATGAAGATTGTACAAGTTGATCTGTATGTGAAATCAAAGACATATAGACTCAAATTTGCAAACGGATCCAGCATGTTCTTCAATTTTGAATTCTTTGATCTGCCAGAGACATGGTTACTTCAAATGATCTCAGTGAAGATTTACTGTGATAAAGAAGAGATGAAAAGAGATTTTTTAAAGGCAATTAAACAGAAACTTTCACAACTATAAGTTTTTGGATGCCTTAGTTTATAGATAACAGTTTTGCTTTGTTTTATTTCCTTATTGTGTATAGAAACTTAATGTCTTGTGTAAAGAATTTAAGTTAAGGGGAGATTGTTGGGAAATATTCTAAGTATGTCAAGCTGTTAGTTAGATTTCTCAAACTGTTAGTAGATTTTCTGTGTAATTACAAAGTTCAAGCTGTTAGTTGAGTAAGTTCGAACTGCTAGTTCAATAGTTCAAGCTGCCAGTGTTCAAGTTCAAGCTGCTCAACAGTTTAATAAACAGAAAGTGCTGAAATTCAGGAAGAGATTTATATTCAAAGATTCAAGCATATCTACTACCAGAAGAAATCAAAGCTCCTCAAGAAAACAAACCAGAAGGCTTTATATATAGATAGAATAGGTTTTCTATTTTCAATATAGCTGCACGTACATGTTTTTTTTTATTCAGTTGTAATTGCCTTTTGATTAAGTTTTTCATAAGCCTCTAAGGTTATAAAACCCTAAGAACAGTCTGTGTTCTTCGTCTAATCAAACAGATTGGAGGTGATTGTAATCATTGAGTTTGGCAATACAAAAGATTTGATTTTGAGTATATTTATGTGTTAGTTTTGAAAGCTTTTCTTAAAACAGTTAAGTGTTATTCCACAAACTTCTTAATTGGACTTTGATTCAATACAAGGTTATTGGTTTTTATACTCTGATTTATTCAAAACCAGTTAATCTTAGGTGGTAATTTTGTTTATGACAAATGGTGCCATGCCGATAGAAGAGTGATATGAGTTATTATAGAAAAACTCAATCAACGGCAAGTGTGTATCCCAATTACCACCAAACTTAATAATACATGCGTGCAACGTATCTTCGAGTGTCTGAATCGTCCGCTCACTCTGGCCATTGGTCTAAGGGTGAAACGCAGTACTAAGGATGACACACGTACCTAATTCTCTTTAAAAACTCTGCCAGAATCGGGAAGTGAAACGAGTGTCTCGTTTGGATACAATCTTTTTAGGAACTCCATGCCTAGCAATAATCTCATCAATGAAAATTTGTGCCCACCGATCCATAGAATAGTTTTCTCTAACAGGAATAAAGTGTGCACTCTTTGTGAGTTGGTCAACTACAATCCAGATAGAGTCGTGCTGCATAGAGTCTTGAGTAGTTTTGTCCCAAAATCCATGGAAATCGCCTCCCATTTCCATTGAGGAATATCCAATGGCTGCATACCGCCATATGGTTTTCGATGCTCTGCTTTAACTTGTAGACAAACTGTGTAATTCTGAATATAATCGCCAACATCCCTTTTTAGCCCTGGCCACCAAAAATCCTCGCATAAGTCCTGATACATCTTTGTACTACCTGGATGAATAGAAAGTCGGGAATTGTAGGCCTCAGACAAAACAATATCACGAATACCCCCTCGTTTAGGTACCCAAATACGAGTATCAAATAACATAACACCTCGACTATCAGGAGAAAGGCGCTCGACATAACCAACCATGGGCTCAGACTTAATGTGCTCATCGGTCCAAGCCTCAGTCTGAAATCGAATAAGTTCAACAATCATAGTGCTCTTAGCAGGAAATCGGGATGTTTCACAACATAGAATACCAGAGTAGGATTTGTGACTTAGAGCATTGACCACCACGTTAGCTTTACTCGGGTGGTATAGTATCTCACAGTCATAATCTTTGATCAATTCCATGGCCCGTTGTTGACGCATGTTCAAATCTTTCTGATCAAAGATATACTTGAGACTCTTTTGGTTGGTAAATAACTGACATCGGGTACCATATAGATAATGACGCCGTAGTTTTAAGGCAAAAACAACAGATGCTAACTCATTTCGTAGTCTTTAAGTTGACGGGATGCATAGGCAATAACTTTACCCCGTTGCATCAAAACACATCCGAGACCGTATAGTGATGCATCACTATAAACCACAAAATCTTCATTACCCTCAGGTAAAGAAAGAATAGGAGCTTCACTTAAATGTTTCTTTAAAGCCTGAAATGCTACTACTTGCGGCTCTCCCTAAGAGAACTTAACACTTTTCTGAGTCATGGCGGTCAAAGGAACTGCGATCTTAGAAAAATCACGAATGAATCGATGATAATAGCCAACAAGACTAAGAAAACTACAAACCTCAGAGGCATTACGGGGTTGCCTCCGATTTCGGATGGCCTCAACTTTAGATTGATCAACAGATATTCCCTTGCCACTAATTGTGTGGCCAAGGAACTGTACCTCATGTAGCCAAAATTCATATTTTGAAAACTTAGCATATAGTTGCTTCTTTCGCAGCAACTCTAGCAATTGTCTCAATTGCATGGCATGGTCAGATTTAGATTTTTAGTACCCAATGATATCATCGATAAAGACTATCACTGACTTATCAAGCATCAGACGGCAGACTCGATTCATTAGATCCATAAATGCTGCTGGAGCATTAGTTAAGCCAAATGGCATAACCAGGAACTCATAATGTCCATACCTAGTACGAAAAGTGGTATTTGGGATATTAACTTCATGAATCTTCAACTGATGATAGCCAAACCTCAGATCAATATTTGAAAAGTATGATGCACCTTGCAACTGATCAAAAACATCATCGATACTAGGTAACATATATTTATTCTTTATGGTAACCTTATTTAACTCTCGGTAATCAATGCACATCCGAAAGGTAGCATCTTTCTTTTTGACAAATAAAACCGGGGCATCCCACGACGATGTGCTCGGTCGAATGAATCCTTGATCAAGAAGTTCCCACAGCTGAGACATCATCTCTTTCATCTCTGCAAGTGCCAACCAATATGGTGCATGTAACATCCGACACAAAACCAGGTTAGCAACTATAACTTAATCAGTAGTTACTAGAAAATTATAACATAAACAATGGTCATTAGAAATTAATCAAGGTGATTAACAAAGTTCATAAGGAAATTCAATTCAATTAGAAACAATTTCATCGGTGAGATGAAACGACAAATTAATTAATCCGATCGATTTACGATATGCTGGATTAATTCAACTAAGTACATAATTAAATTAAGATTAGTGACACTAATCATGCATTAAAAAACTTACTTAACATTAATTATGCAAGACTAAAACAATTCATTAAACTAATACATTTATAAGTATTTATGAATTTACAAAAAAAGGGAAATACAAGAATACTATCTAAATATATTTATACAAAAAAAATGAAAATACATGGTAAATACCTCATGGTGGCCGACCATAGGTAGTACTATGTAGGTGTTGACTACAATTTTTTTTATTTCATCTCCCATTCACCATCAAAATCATATCTTTTTTCACCATTCTATTTCACTCAACCTCCATTTGATGACCATTTTTCTCTATAAATAGAGACTCAACCCTTTCATCTTATTCACACCTTCAAAGCACCAAAATCTCTCTTCTTTCTTCCTCCCAAATCTGGCCAAAGGGAGTTGCAAAACACCAAAATTGCAATTTTGCTTTCTTCAAGTGTTTCAAGGAAGTTTTTGTGCAATTAGTTCAAGATCAAGTCTTCTACACATTAATATACTCTAAATACATCAAAGTAAGTAAATACTAACTTATCACTACTTATATTTATGTTTATATAAGTTTTGCATAATATATATAATCACCAACAACAACAAGTTTTATAAAAACTCAAGTTTTTAAATCACTAGTTTTATTTTAAAGTTTGTTTCTTCAAATGTGTTTATAAATATATAAACACATAATATAAGTACAAATAATATGCAAACAAGTTATATAAATGTGTTTCATAACCTTTTATACATGTGGTTTTGAATAAAAAAACAAGAATCACAAGTTGTTTCAAGGTTATGAAATCCGGATTTCCGGCAGAAATATTACATCAACTTTGAAAACTCATAACTAATTCAAAACTTAACGAAATGAGTTGATTCTTGTTTCAAAAGTTAGATCTATGTCTTATCTAAATATCTAGAGGTCTTCATAATTTAATATGAAGTTTTGAATCCCCAAATATTATTTGGGAACCGAAAAGTCTAACAACTCAAAAATGGTCAACATAGGATTTTTAATGAGCCTTTTTCCTAACCTAAACACCTCAAAAAATGGTCGTTCCTATCTTGAAAAATTCCTTGTACATAGTAGTTTTATGACTATGAATATCAAAGCCCAAATCGTTTTGGAGCTTCGTCAAAAACAGCCACAAAGTAGGCCGAAAAACCTTTAAAAAGCTGGAAAATTACACACACACACACACAGATATATATATATATATATATATATATATATATATATATATATATATATATATATATATATATATATATATATATATAGAAACTTGACGTTTTAAGTCCCTCATATCATTTAGGACTCGGTTAAACACCCGGTTTCATTACTCGTTAACAACGAAATCTGCGATTTTACGCTCATATTTGCCATCACATTTACGGTGAGTCTTCATAGCCGCTATTTTTAACGTTACGTTTTTGGGTAGAATTACATGCTTCATTTTCATATGGACACAGAAACTGCTTCATTTCTTTTATGTATTACACATGTGGTCCCATCAGCCCTCAGATCATGGACAGTAGTTACATTTTTATGTAAGCGCGAATATACTATGGATAGATCTATCGGGATTAATGTCCCACACCTAGGTTGGTCGCTCCAACTTCTAAGGGGTGCATATATATTTAACATTACGGTATTACAGCGGGGAATACTGCATAGGGCAAAATCATAATTAAGTTTCGGTTGCATGATGGTTTTATGTAGTACATAACATGGAATTTATGCTTTTATAAATTCAAACTCAACTATTGATGTCCATACAAGTCATATTTTCGTGTAAACCTATGAACTCACCAACAATTTTGTTGACGTATTTTAGCGTGTATTTTCAGGTAATTAAGGCACGTGCACTGCATCGGAAGTACACCAATGCTTCCATACTTTTGAAGTCGCATATTTTCAAAACCTCAAAGATTTTTGGACATTATTAATATTTATTTAATTATGTGTTGAAATCTCTTTATCTTGCGAACTATTTTACATCTTTATTTTGAGTATGTAAAACAATATTTATATTCGAAGTTAAATCGTTGTATTTTTTAAAACCTCCATATAGTGGTCGTTCACTGATTATGACTATGCTTCCGCGGCGTCACGACTAGTTGCCAACCGGGGTGACGGGGTGTGACAGATTGGTATCAAAGCCATAGTTATAGTGAACAAGGTTGCATTAGTACCCTAGACTATAGCTACAAGTTTTACTGATTTTAGAAAAACAATCCGAAATAACTAAACATTAAAAATGGGCCTTGATGACAGATTACATGTCAAGCCACACAATCATTATCCTGTCCGACTCAGAAGAGGAGTACACCCCCACAAGCCGGTTGAACCCGGAGGTATTCACAAAGAGGACCCAATTGAGGAGGAAGACCCATCGGAGGAAGAAGATCCCTCCGAAGCAGAAGAACCACTGGAGGAATCCGAGGAACCCATGGAGGAAGACGAATCCTCCAGCGGATGGGGAGAACCATCCGGAGAGGACCCACCATCCCCGTTGGCCCCTTTCTACATCCCATACCACCCTTCGGTCCCATCTCATCGAACTTACCGCCCCCACCCCAACATGCCGCTCATGAAGTTCACGACCCAAAAGCGGGTAATCATGTACTGGAGACTATCCTAATCCTGGCTCCTCAGCCAAGCCCACCACCGCAGCGACGGGTAGACGCTCGTAGATGGGGCTGGATGCCCGAGACCCTCCAAGAGTCGAGGCGAGAGGTGGGAATCCCCTCCCAGTTCAAGGTCGGAGGACCATCCTCCGCACCAACCCCACCACTCACCCAGGAGCCCGCAGACCAGACAGTGCCCTTACTAGTGGCAAGAGCCACCCGACACGATCTCCAGATCAGGTTGCTTAACCAGGAAATCGGGGAAATCACCTCAAGGAAGAGCGTGAGGAGATGCAAAACAAGAATATCTACTGGGCAAACCAACACGCCCTCTCGATCCAGCAAGACAGACTAGACGAACTCCGTCAGCGATTGGTCAAATACGAGGCACGCAATGAGGCACTGACGCAACGCCTCAACACCTTGGAGCGAGGAGAGACCCCTGATCACTTCCACACTTAGTGCCCCTTTTATTGTTGTATTACTTGAAATTTCAGTTAGTGTATTTTCTAGTTATAATAGGACTTGAAATTTTTTGGGTAAAACCCGACCCCCATGTAACAAACTATATCAAGTGCTAATGAAAAATTAAGTTTAATTATGAATCGGTGTTTAATGTTATAGAACTGTATGCCTTAAGAAAATTAGAACCTTTTAAGACTCAACTTCTCACACTATGCTCTTCTCTTTAAACTTTAAGATAATGCCGCCAAAAAAAAGCCATGAACACTGCCGAGATCGAGCAACTGGTCGCACAACGAGTGGCCACATCTATAGCCACTTACGAAACCAACCGCAATATCACCGCCAACGGAGACGGAGGAGCAAGTCGTACTACGGGAGGGTATGACTCAACTCATAATGGGTGTGGCATAAAAGGATTTTTAAGTTGTGAGCCCCGATGCTTCAACGGGACTGAAGGTGCTGTTGGACTGGTTCATTGGTTCGAGAAACTAGAATCTGTCTTCCGCGTCAGCGGATGTATAGAAGACGAGAAAGTTAAGTTCGCGCTACCCACACTCTTCAGGACGGTGCTTTGACTTGGTGGAATTCGTATGCCCAGTCTGTTGGAATCGACATGACCTATCAACTCGCCTGGACTGAGTTGAAGCAAATGATGACGGAGGAATACTGTCCCCGAAACGAACTACAGAAAATGGAATCCGAGTTTTGGAATCTTAAGATGACGGGTACGGATGTTGCTGGATACACTAACCGTTTCCACGAGTTAAGTCTGCTATGCCCGCAGATGATCACTCCGGAGTACAAGCGTATTGAACGCTACATTTGGGGACTTGCTCCTCAAATCCAAGGAAATGTTACTGCCTCCAACCCCAAAACAATTCAGAGCGTCATTCAGATGGCAAATAATTTAATGGATCAAGTGGCCAGGAGAATGGAGGCCAAGGCAGAGGAGAACAAAAGAAAATGGGAAGAAAAATCAGGGAAAAGTTTAGGCTCACAGTCTAAGAAGCCCGAAACCATCAAAGGATTCGTTACTGGGGCTGAGCCAAGAAAGGGCTATACCGGCAACAAACCGTTGTGTAACCGATGCACCTACCACCACGTAGGTCTATGTCCAACCCCTTGTGGGAAATGTAAGAGACTTGGTCATCTGACCCAAGATTGTAAGTATAACGCCAACGGAAACAACAGTGGCACGCAAAGGAGCTACTTCGAATGTGGGATAGTTGGGCATTTCAGGAAGGACTGCCCAAAGTTGAGGAATGGTGGAGGAGCTCAAGGGAGAGCATTTGCACTTGGAGCAGGAGATGCCCATCAAGACCCCAACGTAGTAACGGGTACGTTTCTCCTTAAGGATATATATGCTTATGCACTGTTTGATACCGGGGCTGATAGGAGTTTTATATCTGCTAAGTTTAGTGAATAACTGAATGCCACTCTTTCCCATTAGACAATGCTTATGCCGTAGAATTAGCTGACGGAAAGTTGATTAAAGCAAATAGTATAATTAAGGAGTGCACGTTAAAATTGGCAGATCATCCCTTTAAGATAGACTTGATGCCTATTGAACTCAGAAGTTTTGACGTAGTTATTGGCATGGATTGGTTATCAGACAATCATGTTGAGATCCTATGTGGTAAGAAAGTGGTGCATATATCGCTTAAAAGGAAGAAAGTCCTAACAGTCCAAAGAGAAAGAAAGAATCGCTAGTTGAACGTCATCTTTGGTTTAAGAACGCTGAAGTGCCTTCGAAGAGGTTGTCAAGTAGTATTAGTTCAACTAGTGGAAAAGGATTCGAAAGGAACATGTTAAGCCATTGAGAGTCCGAGCCTTGGTCATGACTATACAGTCAAATCTGAACTCTCAAATCCTCGAGGCACAAAAGGAAGCAGTCAAGGAGGGAAACCTGCTGGATGAAGCCTTGAGAGGCATGGATAAACGGTTTGAAATCAAAACCGATGGATGCCAATACTTCATAAACTGGATTTGGCTACCAAAGTTCGGAGGGTTGAGGAAGCTGGTCATGGATGAAGGGCATAAAACAAGATATGTTATTCACCCAGGATCAGATAAGATGTATCATGACCTAAAGGGATTGTACCGGTGGCCAAATATGAAGGCTGATATTGCTACGTATGTCAGCAAGTGCTTAACGTGTTTGAAAGTTAAGGTTGATCACAAGAAACCATCAGGACTGTTGGTTCAACCGGAATACCCAGTGGAATTGAGAGAAAATAACCATGGACTTCATCACAAAGTTGCCGAAAACTTCTGGTGGGTATGACACCATTTGGGTGATTGTGGATCGACTCACAAAGACTGCACACTTCTTGGCAATCAAAGAGACTAATATGATGGATAAGTTAACCCGAATCTATCTTAAGGAAGTTGTCTCAAGGCATGAAGTCCTGATATCGATCATATCGGATAGGGACAGCCGATGCACGTCACAGTTTTGGCAATCATTACAAGAGGCGTTGGGTACGCGCTTAGATATGAGTACAGCTTACCATCCGCAAACCGACGGTCAAAGTGAAAGGACCATTCAGACGTTAGAGGATATGCTAAGGGCATGTGTGATTGA
This sequence comes from Centrapalus pauciflorus, assembly GCA_020465985.1. Taxonomy (NCBI): domain Eukaryota; kingdom Viridiplantae; phylum Streptophyta; class Magnoliopsida; order Asterales; family Asteraceae; genus Centrapalus; species Centrapalus pauciflorus. Next base: position 259,648 of record JAANYP010001713.1, on the reverse strand, counting down.
TTTCGGCAAGAGTTCGGACAGACACCTACCGTTAGTCGAGTTCTCCTACAACAATAGCTATCACTCGAGCATTAAAACTGCTCCGTTTGAGGCACTTTACGGTCGAAAGTGTCGATCGCCGATTTGTTGGGCTGAAGTAGGGGATAGCCAAATCACCGGTCCTGAGATCATTCACGACACTACCGAAAAGATATTACAGATTCCGAACCGATTAAAGATCGCACGAGATCGGCAGAAAAGCTATGCATATGTTAGATTAAAGAATTTGGAATTCCAGGAGGGAGACCAAGTAATGCTAAAAGTCTCGCCTTGGAATTGCGTAATCCGTTTTGGAAATGAGGAAAACTAAATCCTCATTATATTGGATCATTCAAGATTTCCAAAAGAATTGGCCCGGTAGCCTACCGACTTGATCTGCCCCCGGAGCTAAGTAATGTACATAATACCTTCCACGTGTCTAACCTAAAGAAATTCTTGTCCGATGAAACACTCGTCATACCCATGGACAAACTGGAACTAGATGATAAGCTGCACTTCATTGAACGACCAGTAGAAATAATGGACCGAGAAGTCAATAAACTAAAGCACAGCCGAATTCAAATAATAAAAGTCAGATGGAACTCTAAGCATGGTCCTGAGTTTACCTGGGAACGTGAAGATCAGTTCCGAGCCAAATACCCTCAATTGTTCTCAGATACCCTGGCAATGTCAAGCGCAAACTGAATTTCGGGACGAAATTCCCTTAACAGGGGGAGACTGTAACATCCGGCACAAAACCAGGTTAGCAACTATAAGTTAATCAGTAGTTACTAGCAAATTATAACATAATCAGTGGTCATTGGCAATTAATCAAGGTGATTAACAAAGTTCACAAGGAAATTCAATTCAATTAGAAACAATTTCATCGGTGAGATGAAACGACAAATTAATTAATCCGATCGATTTACGATATGATGGATTAATTCAACTAAGTACATAATTAAATTAAGATTAGTGACACTAATCATGCATTAACAGACTTACTTAACATTAATTATGCAAGACTAAAATAATTCATTAAACTAATGCATTTATAAGTAGGGATAATTGCACTAAAAACCCCCAACTTGTAAGGTTTTTGTGATTTAAACCCCAAACCATTTTTCATTGCATAGAAAACCCATAACTAACTAAAAATCAGTAAATCAAGGTTTTATTAATGGGTATCGGTTGAAACGAGTTATAATCCTACGTGGACCGATAAATACCCTACGTGGAGTAAATATTAGTTGTTGAAAATGCTTGCCAAGTATTGAATTTATTTAAACCCCCGTTGATGATGTAAACCCGTTAAAAATTACAATTAAAAATTATCAATGGGTGTTTAAATGATGTATAATACTTGACAACCAGTTTCAACAATTAAAAGTTATTCCCCATAGGTTATTTACCGGTCCACGTAGGATTAATAACCGGATTTAACCGGTTACCCGTTGACAAAACCTTGATTTGCTGATTTTTAGTTAGTTTGGTGTTTTCTATGCAACGAAAAATGGTTTGAGGTTTTAATCATAAAAAACTGACAAGTTGGTGGTTTTTTGCACAATTATCCCTTATAAGTATTTATGAATTTATAAAAAAAGGGAAATACAATAATACATTCTAAACACATTTATACAAAAAAATGAAAATACATGGTAAAAACCTCATGGTGGCCGGCCATAGGTAGTACTATGTAGGTGTTGACTTCAAGTTTTTATTTCATCTCCCATTCACCATCAAAATCATATCTTTTTTCACCATTCTCTTTCACTTCATCCACTCTTTCACTCAACCTCCATTTGATGACCATTTTTCTCTATAAATAGAGACTCAACCCTTTCATCTTATTCACACCTTCAAAGCACCAAAACCTCACTTCTTTCTTCCTCCCAAATCCGGCCAAACGGAGTTGCAAAACACCAAAAATTGAATTTTTCTTTCTTCAAGTGTTTCAAGGAAGTTCTTGTGCAATTAGTTCAAGATGAAGTCTTCTACAGATTTTCATACTCTAAATACATCAAAGTAAGTAAATACTAACTTAGCACTACTTATATTTATGTATATATAAGTCTTGCATAATATATATAATCACCAACAACAACAAGTTTCATAAAAACTCAAGTTTATAAATCACTAGTTTTATTTTAAAGTTTGTTTCTTCAAATGTGTTTGTAAATATATAAATACATGATGTAAGTATAAATAATATGAAAACAAATTATATAAATGTGTTTCATAGCCTTTTATACATGTGGTTTTTGAATTAAAAAAACAAGAATCACAAGTTGTTTCAAGGTTATTAAATCTGGATTTTCGGACGAGATATTACATCAATTTGAAAAAGCATAACTAATTCAAAACTTAGCGAAATGAGTTGATTCTTGTTCCAAAAGTTAGATCTATGTCTTAACTAAATATCTGGAAGTTTTCATAATTTAATATGGAGTTTTGAATCCCCAAATATTATTTGGGAACCGAAAAGTCTAACAGCTCAAAAAATGGCCAACATAGGGTTTTTAACGAGCTTTTTTCTTAACCTAAACACTTTGAAAAATGGCCGTTCTTACCTTGACAAATTCCTTGTACCTATTAGTTTTATGACTAGAATATCAAAGCCCAAATCATTTTGGAGCTTGGTCAAAAACAGCCACAAAGTAGGCTGAAAAACCTTTAAAAAGCTGGAAAATAATATATATGTATATATATATATATATGTATATATATGTGTATGTATATATATATATATGTGTATGTATATATATATATATATATGTGTATGTATATATATATATATATATGTGTATGTATATATATATATATATATATATATATATATATATATATATATATATATATATATATATATATATATATATATATATATATATAAACTTGATGTTTTTAGGTGGGTTTTATTTATGAACTTGTTAAGTTGGGTGATTTAAAAAAATAAAAACCCTTTTACATGGATATTATCATATATGGAAGTTATTAAGTCCCTCATATCATTTAGGACTCGGTTAAACACACCCGATTTCATCACTCATCAACAACGAAATCTACGATTTTATGCTCATATTTTCCATCACATTTACGGTGAGTCTTCATAGCTCCTATTTTTAAAGTTGCGTTTTGGGGTAGAAATACATGATTCATTTTCATATGGACATAGAAACTGCTTCATTTCTTTTATGTATTACACATGTGGTCCCATCAGCCTTCTGATCATGGACCATTAGTTATATATTTATGTAAGCGCGAAAATATTATGGATAGATCTATCGGGATTAATGTCCCCAACTTAGGTTGGTCGCTACAACTGCTAAGGGGTGCATATATATTTAACGTTACGGTATTACAGCGGGGAATACTGCACATGGCAAACTCATAATTACGTTTCGGTTGAATGATGGTTTTATGTAATAGATAACATGAATTTATGCTTTTATAATTTTAAACTCAACTATTGATGTCCATACAAGTCATATTTTCGTGTAAACCTATGAACTTACCAACAATTTTGTTGACGTATTTTAACGTATATTTTTAGGTAATTAAGGCATGTGCGCTGCATCGGAAGTACTCCAAGGCTTCCGTACTTTTGAAGTCGCATATTTTCAAAACCTCAGAGATTTTTGGACATTATTAATATTTCTTTAATTATGTATTGAAATCTCAGTATCTTGCGAACTATCTTACATCTTTATTTTGACTATGTAAAACAATATTTATATTCGAAGTTAAATCGATGTATTTTTGAAAACGTCCATATAGTGGTCGTTCACCGATTATGACTATGCTTCCGCGACGTCACACCTAGTTGCCAACCGGGGTAACGGGGTGTGACAGTGCAAGAGTGATCAGGGGTGCTCCCGGCACCTAGTCAATACGGAATTTAACTTGCCTATTGTAGGTCCCGAAAGGTTTCCCAACTATATAGCCTTAAGCTGTAGAGGGGGGGGGGGGGGGGGGGAACACAGAAATTTAAAAACTACACACTCTTTTCTCAATGTTTGTATGTATTATCAACAGAAGTTAATTACAAACAGGCTTGAATGCGGAAAGGTTCAAAATGAGATGACAGATACAACAGTATGCTAACTAATCTAAGACAGACTTAAACTAGTTACAATGAATACACTCACTAAGAATTACTCACTTTGTTTACAAGACTCAAGGAAACAACTTGAATAAGAACAGCTTAGACACCAAGCACTGTTTTATTCAAGCAGACTTGCATGCATGAAAGACACACTTGAATGCACGTTCACTCTTGGTTTCAGCACTTAGCTTTTTGGCTTATCCTTTCAATTCTTGGAAGTTTCCTTTTATACTCACTCAGGGGATCTAAGAGAAGCTTCTTCATTGGACGAAAGGAAAACGGGAAAGTCTTGTTGAAAAGACAACATAAACTTTTCTGCACATTCTGAAAAGCAAACTTGTCTTCATGTGTGCAGAACTTTTGTCTTTTCTTTTTGTCTACTGTTGCATTAGCTTTAACTAAATAAGGAATGTCAACTTTGCGTCTTTCTTCCTTTGTTAAGGCCTATTTTGATATAAGAAAAGGTCTGTCACCCTTTTTCAAATATCCTTTTGTCTTCATGTGACAGAACAGCGTGGGCAGACTGAGCAGTTCTGTTTTCCACTTTGTCTTCGACTTTGTAAACTGATCTTTTAGCCAAAAACAATACATGAGGACTTGGAAACATATTCCATAGAGTGTTTAGCCTGTTCACAAAGAACAGGTTCTGTTCACAAAGAACAGAACACTTGTAAACTGCCCAAGCTGCTCGCCAGTGTAGAGCAGCGTAGACAGTTTATGTCCAGCCTGTTCAGCAGACTGAACAGCTTGGACAAACTGTCTTTGTTGCAACACATGCAACATATAGAACAACTTTGGACTGATATTGCAAATCATTTTCAGGTTTCAATAAGGCATATAACAGGCCTTAAATTCAACCTTCAAATGCATCAACAAGTTTGATTAAGAATCTCCCCCTCAGATGCAGAACATGTTTGACTGAGGCCTTTTTGTGCCTAGCAATCTCCCCCTATTTGCAATAACCAGTCTAAGCTGGCCTTATCAAAAATCACTATATATTTTTACAGTACATTTGCTGAAATAAAATTACAATATCAAAGTAAAGTAAAAGATCAGTTTATATATACACTGATTCTTGATTACACAAAACAACACATGTTTTTACAAAAGTACAACTGATGTACTGATGTATATTACAACTGATGTAAAGGAAAGATTACAACTTATGTAAATAAAGTACAACTAATGTACATCAGGTTTTAGACTGTTGGTGTTGGGAGCAGATAATGGTAAGCCTGTCCAACTGATGGACAACTTCCATTCTTCACCTACCCAGATGGTAGATGGACTTTACTACAATGGAGGGGGACCTTCAAACATCTTCTCAAGTTGCTCCCTTGTATCCTCAAGTTCTTCAATTTCACTTCTGATGATCATAAACTTGGGATCTTCAAGTTCACCTCTCTCATAAAAGCCTCTGAGCTGATCCCAGACGGCTGCTCTCCACCTGCTTGACTGCCTAAATGAAACTGCAAGTCTGAAGGCTACAAGCTGTCTCAGATCCACCTTGTATAGATCTGATGCTCTCTGAAAGCATTTCTTCTGAGTTAAGGGATCTACAAAAAATGCCCCCAGCTCAGGCTCTTCAATGATCTTGCCATCTTCAAACTCTACTCCAGTAGGCAGACTGTGATCAACTCCCTTCATCTCAACAGCATAGTCACCCTGTTCTATTAAGATGAGGAGTTGTTCAAGCTCAGTGTCTTTCCTTGTCCTCCTGGCCTTTATTTTTGGTTGTGTCACATAGACACCTTCACTGACTTCTTTAGAGATCAGGCCAAGATTCTTCACTCTCTCCATCAACTTTTTGACATATGCTCTGATTGTTTTTGCCGTTTCTGACTTAGATTCACTCAGAGCAACTGCCAACTCAATCCACTCCCTGTACCCCATCTGTGCGACATCAGTGTAGTCATACATTTCTAGTTCTGGGCATGTTCACCCATTCTGGTTATTTTCAACTTCCACTGACTGCCTTTTCTTGATATGGGTACAGCTTTGACAATTGCTTCCTTGGCTAGCCTTCTATCAGCAACATCCTGAAATTTTCTTCTAGCCAAGTTGTCAAAGTGGAACTGAGCTCTTGCAGAGGGTACTTGTGTTTTGGTCACAGAGACCTGAGGACCCTTTTCTTTTTCTCCTTCCTTCTCTCCTGCTAATCTCTTAGCAGTTTCCATTAGTTTCTTCTGCACTTCAAGAGAGGACATTTTAACTTTCCTTGCCTCTTGAAGTGCAAAGGATTTAGCAGCTTTGGCAGATTCTTCTTCTTTCCTTAGAGCTTCCAGGGCTTGAGGCTGTTCTTCTCTGAACTCAAAATATTTATGCATGGGAAGACCCATTTCTTTAGCCCTGGCTTTGTGAAATTTAATTTCTGCTGCTTTCTGCTGTTGGGGATCAACTGCTGCTTTTTCTTTTCCTTTAGCTGCTGTAGTGGCAGCAGCTTCTGGACTTTCCTCCTCTTCTTCTTCTTCTTCTTGTAAGATCAGATGTCTCCTTCTGCTGCTTCGCCTGTCCTCAGGAATGAATTCCTCCCCCTTAGACTGAGCAGGGATTGGAGACTCAACCTGAGTAGGCTGAGCAGCGTGGGAGGCACCTTCCATTGTACCTGTTTCAGATGCTCCTGCTGGTTTACCAGTGAGTATTGTAGGCACTGATTTCACCTTAGGAGAAGAAGTTTTCTCCCCCTTAGACTTAGTCTTTGAGGCAGATGACTTCTCCCCCTTTGAAGGAGATGTACCAGCACCTTCAACACCTGGTCTGCCTGAAGACACGAAGTCATCAGGCTTGCCAGCAGTTTTGGCAGCAGGCCTCGGGCCAACAAGGCTATTCACTAAGAATGCCAAGTTGTCCTTCACCTTTGCAAGCTGGGAAAGACAGGACTGAAGAGAAGAGGCCTGGGTGTCAGCAAGAGAGGACAGTTTGACAATGTTTTCCTTATCAGAAGCTGTGAACAGCAGGCTTTGAAGCTGTGCAAGATGTAGTTCAAGGGAATCTTGCACATCAGCAAGGTCTGATGACACAGAATTGGATAGGGATCCAATGACAGTGTTCAAGTTGGCCAATGTGGCAGGAAGGGTAGAATTGCAAGAAGTGAGGAGAGATGACAGCTGTTGAGATATAGCTGCCATTGAGGACACTGAGTCCTGTTGTAGTGAAAGAATAGAGGAAAGGGAAGTAGAGACACTTTGCAGCTGTGCAGTGAGTGCAAGCAGCTGTGGAGAGTGGTCAGGTTCTGTAGTGGTTGGGAAGGAATCTTTGAATAGATCAAAGAATGCTTTAAGCTGCGCAGACACAGAGTCTGAAATGAGAGAAGGTAGAGAGGACACAGAGGATTCTAAAGAACTAACTTTGTTGGTCAGCAGTGTAAGCTGATCCTTCAAGGGAAGGTCTTTAGGAGATAGAGGTGTATAGGTGGACTGTTTAGATTGTGTTGAGGGAGAGGATGAGGATGAGGCTGGTGTATGAGGATGTGATGGAGAGGGGAGAGGAACAGTTGAAAGAAGCTCCATAGCCTGGGCAAAAGTAATGTGGCCCAGCTTGGAGGGGTCAAAGGGTCCCTCAGCAGTGGCAGTAGCTGCATCATCAGGAGAAGGGGTTGATGTTGGGGGCCTTTCAGATGCTGCTTGTGTTGCAACACCTTCATGAAGGCCAATGGGTGTTCCCTCTGCAGTGCCTTGGTGTAAAAGCACCTCATCATGGGGAGATGGGATATGCATTTCAACATCAGCAGTGGTGAAACCTGCTGATGGAGTTTGCATAGAAGGAGCAGCCTCACCCAAGGGATGGTATGTTCCCTGAGGTTCATCAGCTTGGGTTGTTGGTCCCTCAGCAGCTGTTTGGTGTAGAACAGCTGTATCATAGGGAGCAGAAATTTGAGGCTGAGCTGCTGATTGGTCTATACCAGCAGTGTGGACACCTCGTGCAGACTCAGGGTGTAAAGAACTTTGAGGAGGGGACAGTGTGGACTCAGTATGGAGTGGAGAGGGCTCCTGTCTTTCAATATTCTCAGCCTGATGGGAGGCTGGAATAGTTGAGGTGGCTATCTCCATTTGTACAACTGGCTCCTGTTGGGAAGAACCAGAGGGTCTAGGCTGACTCTGGGTGGACTCAGGGTGGAGTGAAGCAGGCTCCAATTGTGCTGAACCTTCTCCCAAAATAGGAGAGGCAGCAGGGGTGGCTTCTCTTACAACTGAACCCTGTTGAGAGGGAACAGAGGAGCTGGTTGTTTGGGCTGATTTTCTTTTTGCTAGAGATTTGCGTTGGTATTGGATGGATGAAGTGGGTGATTGTGGAGAGGTGATAGGGTCTGTTTGGACAGGGTGTGAGACTGGGTCAGGAACAGTTGGGTTGGCCTGTTCCATGGTCTCAGGTGCCACAGAGGCACCAGCCACAAAGGCTTCAGGTTCAACAGATAAACCAGGGTGAGGAGCCTGCTCCCCCTCAGCCACAGAGGCTAAGGTAGCAGACTCAGACTGAGCTGTTTTGGCCTTCTTGTGGACAGGCCCAACTTCAGTGGTTGCGATGGTCCTTTTAACAAGCTTGGACCTGGCTTTGGATTTTGCCTTGGGAGCAGGTTCAGGATCCACCCTCACATCAGAGGGTCCTTCCACTAATCCTAACAGCCTCCTCATAGGTGTTGATAGAGGAGGCTTATTGGGTAGAACAGGTGTATAGAAAACTCTATTCCCTATTACGGGGAATGCAGCAGTCTTAAGTAAAGGCTGAGAGTTATATAAATGCTCACCACAATGATGCTTGAAGATGAGGCTCAGAAACCTTGGATACCGAACAGCAGTTGGACGGTTTTCTTGTTGTACCAGGTTCCTCAAATTCAGAAAAATCCATTTGACCATGTCTATTGTTGTCCCATCCACCAGCTGTAGAACAATAGGGACTTCATCACGGCTTAGTTGGTCGAATGAACCAACTTTACTTCCGAAGCACATTACCACCGAGGCAAATAGAAAGCTGTAGGTCGGAGACCGGTTCTTCCTAAACAATGTTGCTCCGATTTTGGGTTCTGCTACACCACAGAAATGTAGCAGATTGCCCATTTGATCATCTTCAGGTTGAGGCATGTCATAGGGGTCAACAGTTGGTAGATGAAGAACCTCCCTGAGAAGATCAGCTGTGATCTCAATGGTTTGAGTCCCATTGAGAATAGTCCCTTTTATGACTTTGGTGTTAGGGTTGTAGGCACAAGTGTACCAAAACTCGTACACCATCTCCTGGTTCAGGACACCAGGAGTGGCAGTCATTGCATAGTTCAACGGATGAACTTTCAGAAATTCCACCATTTGTTCATAACCCTTCCCCACATAGTTTTTGGGAATGGTTAGGTTGGCAATGTAGTTTGTGGGTTTGATGGTCATCATAGTGGTAACTGATGAGTGTTTAACTACATCATCACCAACGAACACTGGAAGAAAGTGATTGTTTCTTTGAGCCATTTGTGAAGGATTGGAGTTTGGAGAAGCAGAAGACACTTAGTCGATTTAAGGTTCTTGAGGATTTCTGGAAATAGTGAGGAAGACGAAGATGAAACAGTAGGGGGTATTTATAGATATTTGAATGTGAGTGGGTATGTGTAACAACCTAATTTTTGACCCAGTCATAATTTCTGTACTTTGAGAAAATAATATAATTTTATTATATTATTTATTTTGTTTAATTTTATTGAATATGAAACTATTTAATTAAATTATATTTGTGATATAAATTATTAAAGATGATTAAATTAAAAGAAATGTAAAATACAAAAATGGAAGTGGGTTAATTTCACCTAATGATAAAATGATATATATATATATATATAAACTAATTAAATGTCATTTAACAACATTTAAAGAAATTTCTCTCTCTCTCTCTTCTTTCTCCCTCTACATACTGCTCTCATCTGTATCTTCATCTTCTTCTTCACAAATCCATCAAGAACTATCAAAATTCTTGCAACCAAATCCAAGAAATCAAGAAAAAGAAATCATCAAGCAACAAACCTTCAAGATTATGACAAGATTTGAAGGTAATTTTAGCATTAATATGTTCTTGGTTGACAAATTTAAACCCACGGTTTCTTAGGAAAATTTAGTATGATTTTATAACTTCAAAACCATGAAATTAAGATCAGTTGGAGTTATAAATTCGAAAATAAAACTCATGCATGTATATATTGTGTGCTCAACTGAAATCATTTGCATTTCTAGGATCTGATTTCAATATTTAAGTATTTAAGTGTGTGCTGTGTGTTAGAAGAATACCGAAACCATGAAGAAATGAGTGCTGTCCATTGTATGTTTAAATCGAAAATAAAGAAGGAGGTCATAAGGCCAAGTGTGTGATTTTGTACATTTTTTTAGAAGTATCAAATACCTCTTTAAACTTCCTTGTTTACTGCTGAAAAAGAAAGAAAGTATAAGGAAAAGAAACTGCAGTGTGGTGTGAATGAGTGTTGCCTGAAAATGGTTTCGGTAATACTTAAAAGCATCCAATATTCTTTGTCTTTTGTTTTGGTTGCTGAAAACAGAAACATAGGAATGTGCTGTGTGGGTGTCGAGTGTTTTGCATGGCTACCGTAACCTACATATGTAATACCGAAACCTTTATGGTTTCGGTAGTGGTAATACCGAGTGATACCTATGGCTACCGAGACCACACCAGAAACCAAATAATACCGAAACCTTGAAAAGGTTTCGGTAATTCCAAACCCACCGAAACTGAAAAACTACCGAGACCATGTATATTATACCGAAATTGAAGAAGTAACGAGACCCCATGAGTAATACCGAAACTATGATGGTTTCGGTATGTATGGTACCGAAATACTCATCACCGAAACCTTATGTCCAGAACCTGGACTGAAACTCACAAAGGGGTACCGAAACCTTAATGGTTTCGGTAATATTGAAATCATGCTGGAAGTACAGAAACCTTTATGATAGTACCGAAACCATTGAAGGTTTCGGTAATTCTCAATACCGAAACAAAGCAAAACCAGCAGCAACTTCCTCTTCCTTTTTCACATAATCTCGGATATATATATATATATATATATATATATATATATATATATATGTATATATACATGTGTGTGTGTGTATGTGGACAGCAACCAATACACAAGCTCAATATATATACATATATAAAGATAAAGATACAAAAGTGCAACAACAATCTTTTCCTTTTGAATGTGTGTGTCCAGCCATGTATTTATATGTATTGTCTTGAATGTGGGTGTCATGCATAAACAACAAACATAAAGTAATTGCAACAACTATTTAAATTCATTGTTGTTAAACATATTGAAAATATATGAGCATATATGTGTGTGAAGTGTGTAGCTTTTATATATATCCACATATAAGTATTGAATTAAATTCAGAATGAACATGTGCATATGTGTGATCAAAATATATGTGTATGGGAGATCAATTAAAAGAAAAACAAGATTTATAAACTCAAAGCATAAGCCACTTGATAAATATATGAGTACATGCGTGATCATATATGATTAGGTTTCAAAAATACATACATTTATGGGGACATTTAATCATCAAATAAGTTCACAAAATACTCTTACATGTTTTTAATGTAGATTCAAATGAGGACACGAAAGCAAAGAAAGACTTCATAAAGTCACACATGTCCATGAAAAAGGACAAAAATGCTTATAAGTCATTTAAATCATGTTCATAATTCATATATGGCAATTATAATTATTGAACCTTGAGTGAAAGATTTCAATGAAATCGATGGCCATATTCATCTCAATATAATCAAGATATGAGCCTTTGAGATTAAAAGACCAACAAACGAACATTGAATTTATTATTCAAATGATTCAAAGGCTAATAAATATCAGAAATGATATGATTAACAGATTGAGCCACAAGCAAAGTTAAAAGACATTAAAGAGCATCAGTGAAGACTATAGCAAAGTGGCAAGCATCTGTAAATCTGATATAAGTCAGATTGTGGTTCTTATCCACTACAAATTGTGAGCAACAGAGCCAGAGCCAGAAAGTGCACAATTAACCAGTAACTGTGAGTTGTAGATTTCACTTTAACTGCATATTATGTGAATTGAGACTTTTGTTGCATGATTCTGATTTATTTGATATTCTGATCTTGAGCTTCTTGATATATTGTCATAGTATATTTACTATGATTCGTTGAGCTGAGTATTTCTTCTTCTAGATTCGATTCTTTGACGAGTCATTTGATTGTTAAGCTTAACACCATCACTATTGCTCAGTGTTGGGTTAATGTTAGGCTTATGATGTGCTGATTTACGTGATGAAAGCACAGAGGGTAGCTAGAGCTGAGCATTCCGATGATATCCATATAGAGCTTTTACTGGTAGCTAGCCCAGTACGTGGCTGATCCCCACTAATGATGCGTGTGTATGGATTTATCATCATCCGAGCATTTCTTATGAATTTATCTAAAAGTCTCAAGAGCAACAACAGTTTTATAACTGGGAGCTGAGCAAAGCCGCGCATCAAAAGAGCATAATTGGCCAATGTCCCTTCGAGATTGAGCTGTGCATGAGCCTAGTGCAGTGCATATAAAGCTGAGCCGTGCATGAGCTGAGTGCAGTGCATGTGCTTCCGCGTTCATAATTGCATGTTAAATGTGAAATTCTACATTCTCACTAAGCAAATAAGCTTACCCGTTGTTGCATTACTTTTCAGGTAAAGGCAAAGGATTGGCTGGACCTAGTTCATAGGTCAGGACTCTGAAAGAGCTTGAAGTGCATTAGAACCCGTTTCAACACCTTGGTATTGTCAGATGATAGAGCTTTGGGGTTCGGGTCTAGATTATATATAAAGATTTGATGTAATAGTCTAGATGTTTGTACCTTGCTACTTAAATTCTGTCTCTGTTTGTAATTAACTTTTATTCCGCAACTGTTAATTTTATCTTAGTTTCATGATTGATCTTGCGTTGCTACTGGGCCTTGACTTGAGACCTTTGAGAAATCTTGGGTCTCACAGGATGGTATCAGAGCAATAGTTTGAGTGAATCATTGTATTACGTGTAATACATGATCTCAAACTTGTGCAATGCTATAGTATCAATCATGACAGGATGGCTTGAACTAAGATAGGTTTCAGAGACTAGTAGGATGGGGTATGAAAGGGTACAATGTGCTAGGCTAATGATCTAAACATTTAGTGATTTGAATTTCAGAGCTATGTCAGGAGAAGGTGGACCATCAGGTGGCATGACCCCAGAGCAAGTCCTGGAAATGATGCAACAACTAATAACCCAGAATAATGAGCAACAAAACAAGTTTATGCTAGAGCAAATTGAATCAATAAAGAAAACTGAAAAGAGAAATAAACATAAAAAGAAGCAAACTGAACAGTCAAGCGAATCTGATTCTGATAACGTGCATGTCAATCAACGAGTTGTGCAGCCAAAAGGCTGTAGATTCAAAGATTCCAAAGCAAGTGGTGTCTTAACATTTGAAGGCACAGTAGATCCAATAAAAGCGTTAGATTGGATAAGTCATACTAAAGAAATCTTCAGTATCTCAGAATGTCTGGAAAGCAATAGAGTTAAGTTTGCTACAGCACTGTTCGTTGGAGCTGCTAGAGCCTAGTGGAAAACACAAAGGAGCATCTATGGTGAGGAAGCGATTATGACATTGGACTGGGAGCAGTTCTTGGAGATGTTCAACGCCAAATACTGTCCAACAGATAAACAAGACGAACTTGAGATGCAGTTGATGCAATTGAAGCAAGGAACTAAGACTGTTGATGAATACGAGCATGAGTTCTCGAGACTTTGCGGCTACTCGTCATATCAAGTAGCAACAGAAGAGTGTAAGATAAACCAATTCAGACTGGGTCTGAATCCAGCATATAGAAGACAAATGAGCAGCATAAAGTTCACGACGTATCTTAGTATAGTGGAAGTAGCAAGAATGGTGGAGCGGGAATTCACAGATTCGAGTTGTGAACCCGTTATGATGGCTATAAGTCCTACATGTCCATCTCCACCTAAGAAACAGAAGTCTAGGAGATTCTTCGGTTCATCAAAGTCCAGTCAGCAGCAGTCACAAGCGTCCTCTACACCTCAGAAGACTAAAGTTTATTCCATACAGTCAGGAGCGCGATCGTGTAAACGCTGTAACAAATTTCATAGCGGACGCTGCAACCCTAGTGACGTGACGTGTTACACTTGCAACCGGATTGGACATGGAAGCGATGAGTGCCCAGAAAGAAACGACGTATGCTACAACTGTGGTGAGCGAGGACATTATGCCAAGCATTGCCCAAATACACGCGTGCTTACTAATCAGGAACAACCAGTTGGCAGAGTAATTCAACAAAGTACTAGAATGATACCTACAGCTAAGGCGCGAGCTTTCCATATAACTGCTGAAAATGCCGAGGAGACACCAGAGACGCCAAAAGACCCCAATGGTAACTAATAATAAATTTCTTATATGCTAAAATGATTTAATTCCGTTATCATCAGAATTCCAATTCCAAGATAAGTATTGAGTAAACTGTATAACCCTGTCATCGATAGTGAATAATGCGGATGACATATGGGTTGTATCAGTTGAAATTACGATACACATACCTTCCAATCAGAAATTATACCTATAAACCAAGATAGGTATTATAATCTGAATCATGTATGATTCAAGAACTCTAAGAAACCAAAATCTAATCCTAAGCACAAGCTACTTCATAAATCCTTGTAATCAGAAAGATTACAGCGTGTCTTATAATGAGACAGAGGTAGAAGTAGTTGATCCAATAAATATTAATGAGAAAAGTATTTGAATCAAATTGACAAACGTCCGAGGACAACTTGAACGATAATCAAAGAAGTCAGAGGCACAAAACGAGAGTGATAAAGAAATAGATGGAGATCTTTGTTAAGCTAAGCAATTAGTCATGAGTGGCCAATGAAAAGTTTGTCATATGTTAAAATAAATGTAAGAATGAATTTTTACTATGTCGACGCGAGACAAGTGAGATAGCCAATATGGAATTCCTATTCCATTTGCTTGTCAGAGCAAAGAAATCATAAGTCTTCACAACAGTCAGCGAAATTCAGAAATAAGCTAAGCGATTGATGATGATGACATCATTAATAAAAGAAATTGTTTCATAAAGTACAGATATCAGAATCCCAAAAGCTCTGCAAATAGTTCAAATGAAAATGAAAGAGAGATTTGAACTAATTAATATATTGAGCTACAAGCTAAATTGAATATGATATATTTTAAATCTCAAAAATCCATAAAGTGAATATATAATTGAAAATTCTGCAATAATACAGATGAAAGATTTAAAAAAAAAAACCATAATTGGCTCAAGAGCAAAAGAAAGAGATATATGAGCTAACTCATGAATTGAGTTATTGTCTGAATTGATTAAGGCATAAAGCTCATATATTAAGAGTATGAATAATAAGTCAGAACTTCTAAAATGATCAAACAGCAAAGTATTGAATCAAATATAAACTCTGAAAAGAGAAATTTAAATTCTTGTGCTTAAGAATCTCAAAGAAATAAAAGATATGAAATACAGATGGTGCTCGTTCAGTGGAAACACCACAAAAGTTCGTATCAGTCTTGGGAATCAGGATATCATAAAAGCTATCTGCCCAAGTCTGTTCGAACATATCTAACTTCGGGGACGAAGTTTGTGCGTGGTGGAGCCCATTCTGTAACAACCCAATTTTTGATCCAGTCATAATTTCTATACTTTGAGAAAATAATATAATTTTATTATATTAATTATTTTGTTTAATTTTATTGAATATGAAACTATTTAATTAAATTATATTTGTGATATAAATTATTAAAGATGATTAAATTAAAAGAAATGTAAACTACAAAAATGGAAGTGGGTTAATTTCACCTAATGATAAAATGATATATATAAACTAATTAAATGTCATTTAACAACATTTAAAGAAATTTCTCTCTCTCTCTTCTTTCTCCCTCTACATACTGCTCTCATCTGTATCTTCATCTTCTTCTTCACAAATCCATCAAGAACTATCAAAATTCTTGCAACCAAATCCAAGAAATCAAGAAAAAGAAATCATCAAGCAACAAACCTTCAAGATTATGACAAGATTTGAAGGTAATTTTAGCATTAATATGTTCTTGGTTGACAAATTTAAACCCACGGTTTCTTAGGAAAATTTATTATGATTTTATAACTTCAAAACCATGAAATTAAGATCAGTTGGAGTTATAAATTCGAAAATAAAACTCATGCGTGTATATATTGTGTGCTCAACTGAAATCATTTGCATTTCTAGGATCTGATTTCATTATTTAAGTATTTAAGTGTGTGCTGTGTGTTACAAGAATACCGAAACCATGAAGAAATGAGTGCTGTCCATTGTATGTTTAAATCGAAAATAAAGAAGGAGGTCATAAGGCCAAGTGTGTGATTTTGTACATTTTTTTAGAAGTATCAAATACCTCTTTAAACTTCCTTGTTTACTGCTGAAAAAGAAAGAAAGTATAAGGAAAAGAAACTGCAGTGTGGTGTGAATGAGTGTTGCCTGAAAATGGTTTCGGTAATACTTAAAAGCATCCAATATTCTTTGTCTTTTGTTTTGGTTGCTGAAAATAGAAACATAGGAATGTGCTGTGTGGGTGTCGAGTGTTTTGCATGGCTACCGTAACCTACATATGTAATACCGAAACCTTTATGGTTTCGGTAGTGGTAATACCGAGTGATACCTATGGCTACCGAGACCACACCAGAAACCAAATAATACCGAAACCTTGAAAAGGTTTCGGTAATTCCAAACCCACCGAAACTGAAAACTACCGAGACCATGTATATTATACCGAAATTGAAGAAGTAACGAGACCCCATGAGTAATACCGAAACTATGATGGTTTCGGTATGTATGGTACCGATATACTCATCACCGAAACCTTATGTCCAGAACTTGTACTGAAACTTACAAAGGGGTACCGAAACCTTAATGGTTTCGGTAATATTGAAATCATGCTGGAAGTACAAAAATCTTTATGATAGTACCGAAACCATTGAAGGTTTCGGTAATCCTCAATACCGAAACAAAGCAAAACCAGCAGCAACTTCCTCTTCCTTTTTCACATAATCTCGGATATATATATATATATATATATATATATATATATATATATATATATATATATATATATATATATATATATATATATATATATATATATATATATATGTGTGTGTGTGTGTGTGTGTGTGTGTGTGTGTGTGTGTGTGTGTGTGTGGACAGCAACCAATACACAAGCTCAATATATATACATAAATAAAGATAAACATACAAAAGTGCAACAACAATCTTTTCCTTTTGAATGTGTGTATCCAACCAAGTATTTATATGTATTGTCTTGAATGTGGGTGTCATGCATAAACAAAAAACATAAAGTAACAATTGCAACAACTATTTAAATTTATTGTTGTCAAAGATATTGAAAATATATGAGCATATATGTGTGTGAAGTGTGTAGCTTTTATATATCCACATATAAGTATTGAATTAAATTCAGAATGAACATGTGCATATGTGTGATCAAAATATATGTGTATGGGAGATCAATTAAAAGAAAAACAAGATTTATAAACTCAAAGCATAAGCCACTTGATAAATGTATGAGTACATGCGTGATCATATATGATTAGGTTTCAAAAATACATACATTTATAGGGACACTTAATCATCAAATAAGTTCACAAAATACTCTTACATGTTTTTAATGTAGATTCAAATGAGGACACGAAAGCAAAGAAAGACTTCATAAAGTCACACATGTCCATGAAAAAGGACAAAAATGCTTATAAGTCATTTAAATCATGTTCATAATTCATATATGGCAATTATAATTATTGAACCTTGAGTGAAAGATTTCAATGAAATCGATGGCCATATTCATCTCAATATAATCAAGATATGAGCCTTTGAGATTAAAAGACCAACAAACGAACATTGAATTTATTATTCAAATGATTCAAAGGCTAATAAATATCAGAAATGATATGATTAACAGATTGAGCCACGAGCAAAGTTAAAAGACATTAAAGAGCATCAGTGAAGACTATAGCAAAGTGGCAAGCATCTGTAAATTTGATATAAGTCAGATTGTGGTTCTTATCCACTACAAATTGTGAGCAACAGAGCCAGAGCCAGAAAGTGCACAATTAACCAGTAACTGTGAGTTGTAGATTTCACTTTAACTGCATATTATGTGAATTGAGACTTTTGTTGCATGATTCTAATTTATTTGATATTCTGATCTTGAGCTTCTTGATATATTGTCATAGTATATTTACTATGATTCGTTGAGCTGAGTATTTCTTCTTCTAGATTCGATTCTTTGACGAGTCATTTGATTGTTAAGCTTAACACCATCACTATTGCTCAGTGTTGGGTTAATGTTAGGCTTATGATGTGCTGATTTACGTGATGAAAGCACAGAGGGTAGCTAGAGCTGAGCATTCCGATGATATCCATATAGAGCTTTTACTGGTAGCTAGCCCAGTACGTGGCTGATCCCCACTAATGATGCGTGTGTATGGATTTATCATCATCCGAGCATTTCTTATGAATTTGTCTAAAAGTCTCAAGAGCAACAACAGTTTTATAACTGGGAGCTGAGCAAAGCCGCGCATCAAAAGAGCA
This sequence comes from Centrapalus pauciflorus, assembly GCA_020465985.1. NCBI lineage: Eukaryota > Viridiplantae > Streptophyta > Magnoliopsida > Asterales > Asteraceae > Centrapalus > Centrapalus pauciflorus. Next base: position 240,852 of record JAANYP010001713.1, on the reverse strand, counting down.
TAATTGGCCAATGTCCCTTCGAGATTGAGCTGTGCATGAGCCTAGTGCAGTGCATATAAAGCTGAGCCGTGCATGAGCCGAGTGCAGTGCATGTGCTTCCGCGTTCATAATTGCATGTTAAATGTGAAATTCTACATTCTCACTAAGCAAATAAGCTTACCCGTTGTTGCATTATTTTTCAGGTAAAGGCAAAGGATTGGCTGGACCTAGTTCATAGGTCAGGACTCTGAAAGAGCTTGAAGTGCATTAGAACTCGTTTCAACACCTTGGTATTGTCAGATGATAGAGCTTTGGGGTTCGGGTCTAGATTATATATAAAGATTTGATGTAATAGTCTAGATGTTTGTACCTTGCTACTTAAATTCTGTCTCTGTTTGTAATTAACTTTTATTCCGCAACTGTTAATTTTATCTTAGTTTCATGATTGATCTTGCGTTGCTACTGGGCCTTGACTTGAGACCTTTGAGAAATCTTGGGTCTCACAGTATGAGAGAGAAACATTTGGGCGGTTGATTTAGAAAAGTCGTTAACGGAAAACGGAACGGTTGTCCATGTCAGACCGTTTGTCAGACCACTTGAGCCCTTTTTAATCGCTAACACACGTAACCCACATTATCCGTAGTAATTAAGTTAAATAAAAACATAAATTAAGTAACTTAATTGTGAAGAAAGGTAGTTGAAAACTGTTGGTCTAAGCTGTTCGTCAAACCTGTGATGAGCAGGGTCATCACAAGCTGTTCACTCTTCAAGCTGTTCACTCTTCACACTGTGCTTTCAACCTGTGTTCTAATGTAAGATCAGGTTGTGTTCATTAGTTGAACATGATACACGACAATGTCTTGTAAATCAGTGTGAAGGAGTGAGCAGGGTGGAGAATAGACCATCAGAGCAGGCTGGACGAGTAAACTGTTATTGTTCAGCCTGTTATATGTTCAAGCTATTCAAGGATTTCAGAAAAATGGCTAAGTACAGAATATGCATAACCTGTTCTGTCTAAGCTGTTCTGAGAAACTTGAGCAGTGTGAGACATTCAAAGTCTTAGACCTTTGAGGGCACTTAGTCAGTTTTGTTTAACATGCCCAGCTTGCTGACAAGGTAATTAAACCTGGTTTCATCAAGAGGTTTGGTGAAAATGTCTGCAAGCTGTTCATTTGTGGAAATAAAACTTACCTCCACATTACCTTTCTGAATGTGATCCCTGATGAAGTGATATCTGACCTCAATATGCTTTGTTCTTGAATGAAATACTGGATTGTTGGAGATGGCTATGGCACTTGTGTTATCACACAGAATAGGAGTTTTCCTATACACAAGCCCATAGTCTTCAAGCTGATGCTGCATCCACAGAATCTGCCCACAGCAGCTTCCAGCAGCAATGTACTCAGCTTCAGCAGTTGAAGTAGACACTGAGTTCTGCTTCTTGCTACACCAACTTATCAACTTACCACCAAGGAGTTGACATCCACCTGTTGTGCTTTTCCTATCTAGCCTGCAGCCTGCAAAATCAGAATCTGAATAACCTGTTAGTTCAAGGCATGAATCTTTGGGATACCAAAGACCCAAACCTGATGTGCCCTTCAGGTATCTAAAGATTCTTTTAACAGCAGCTAGATGAGATTCCTTTGGATCAGCTTGGAACGTAGCACACAAACAGGTGGCAAACATAATATCAGGTCTACTAGCAGTTAAATATAGTAAGCTCCCAATCATACCTCTGTAAGCTGTTACTGAAACAGCTTTGCCACTGGCATCAGCATCCAATTTTACATTGGTTGCCATTGGGGTTTGAATAGGAGAACTTTGATCAGATTTAAACTTTTTCAAGAGATCTAAAGTATACTTTCTTTGATTTATAAAAATTCCAGTTGAGGTTTGTTTAACCTGTAATCCTAAAAAGAAAGTAAGTTCTCCCATCATACTCATTTCATATTTGGATTTCATGAATAATGAAAAATTCTTGCATAACTGCTCATTGGTAGAACCAAATATTATGTCATCCACATAGATTTGAACAAGCATAATATCAGACTTCTCCTTCTTTATGAACAGTGTGGTATCTACTTTACCTCTAGAATACCCATTGCTCATAAGAAATTCAGTAAGAGTGTCATACCAGGCTCTAGGGGCTTGTTTGAGACCATAGAGAGCTTTGTCCAACTTATAGACAAAACCTGGATGTTGTTCATTTTCAAAACCTGGAGGCTGCTTGACATAAACTTCTTCTTGCAGCTTCCCATTCAAAAATGCACTCTTCACATCCATTTAAAATACCTTAATGCTCTTATGAGCAGCGTAGGCTAGATACAAACGAATTGCTTCTAGCCTGGCCACAGGAGCAAATGTCTCATCATAGTCAATTCCTTCCTCCTGTCTATAACCCTGAGCAACCAGTCTTGCCTTATTTCTAATGACATGACCTTGCTCATCCATCTTATTCCTGAAAACCCATTTAGTGTCAATTATAGTTTTGCCTTTAGGAGCAGGGACCAGCTTCCATACCTTGTTTCTCTCAAACTGATTGAGTTCTTCTTGCATGGCAGTGATCCAGTTGGCATCTTTTAGTGCTTCATCCACCTTCTTTGGCTCCATCAGTGAAACAAAACTGGAGAACATACCGAAGTTCCCTACGCTGTCCCACCTTGTTTGTACCCCTTTGTTGATGTCACCAATTATTTGATCATTGGGGTGACATCTGATCCACTTAGGATCATTCTTTAATGAGGATTCTCCTGAGTTATCAGCAGCTTCAGCAGGTCCTGTTGAACAGCTCTCAAGATTTTCAGACACACTGTTGTCTTGAGCCTGTTCACTTGTTGAACACGACTGACCACTGTTGAACATATCAGAAGAGGAACCAGGAAAATCAGCATTGATAGGTTCAGGACATGCAGTTGTAATTAAGTCAGTACACTTATTCACACAAGGTGTATTGACATAATCATCATCATGCCCATCATGATTAACAGGTTCCACATTGGATGTAGTGGAAGCTTTTGAGTCGTCTTCACTGTTTGAATGCATGAGATCATCAAAGTTTAATTCTCCTGAAACTGATTCAGGAACAGCTTTGGTGGAAGCATTATTGGACTCTCCAAAGGTGACATTGATAGATTCACCTATCACCTTTCTTTTGTTGTTGTATACTCTGTAGGAGTTGGAGATAGCAGAGTAGCCAACAAACGCACCTTTATCAGCTTTTGGTTCAAACTTTGCCAGTTGGTCCCTTTGATTCAGAATGAAGCAGGGACACCCAAACACATGAAAGTAACTGACATTTGGCTTCCTCCCTTTGAGCAGCTCATAAGGAGTATTGTAAAACCTTTTCACCACTAAGGATTTTTTTTGGGTGAAGCAGCCAGTGTTAAAAGCTTCAGCCCAAAATGATGAAGGTAAACCTGATGCACACAGCATGGTTCTAGCAGCTTCGATGAGAGTTCGGTTTCTCCTTTCAGCAACTCCATTTTGTTGTGGAGTTCTTACAGCTGAAAAGTTTTGAGTGATTCCTTTCTCTTCACAGAAGTCTTCAAGAGTACTGTTTCTGAATTCAGTACCATGATCACTTCTAAGCTGCTTTACTTGGGCAGAGTTCAGCATTTCACAAAACCAATAATTTCTCTAGCAGCCTCTCCTTTGCTCTTCAGGAAGATAACCCATGTGTACCTGGAGAACTCATCAACCATTACTAGAGTATATCTTCTTGCTCCTAGACTTGGGACATTGATAGGTCCAAACAAGTCCATGTGGATTAAGAAGAGAGGAGTATCAATAGAAAAATTATGTTTGGATTTAAAAGATGATTTTCTCTGCTTGCCTTTCTCACAAGCTGTGCAGAGTCTATCCTTAGCAAAAGTCATAGAAGGCAAACCTGTCACTAACTCTTTCTTACAGAGTTTGTTAATGTTCTTGAAGTTCAAATGTGACAACCTTCTATGCCATAGCCAATTTAGATCTGCATTTGTCCTTGTGAGAAAACAGGTTTCAGTTGTGGGATCAGCAGATTGCATGTCCACAACATATACACCTTTCTTTCATTGAGCACACAGCACAACTTTGCCTTGGGGATCCAATATGTAACCCAGGTGCTCATCAAAGTTAACCTTGTAGCCAGCATCACACAGTTGACTTATGCTAACAAGGTTATGTTTCAGTCCAACCACATAGGCTACTCTTTTGAACACTGCAGCACCCGCTTTAAGAGTTCCATATCCCTCAGTGGATCCCTGTACATTGTCACCAAATGTGACTTTTGGCCCTTTTTCAGGCCTGAGATCACTCAGCAGGTCCTTACAACCTGTCATGTGCCCTGAGCAGCCACTGTCCAAGTACCAAACCTGGGATGGTTGTTTTTCCTGCAGAGTGACAAGAAGAATATTAGTCATTTTTAGGGGAACTCATCACAGAGATGAGTTCTCCTACTTCATCAACATGTGTTGATGGACTTGTGATATCAACACTAATATTCCCTATTTGAATGGTATCAGTTTGGATACCACTCTCATTGACTGAGATGTTTCCAACTGTTTATGTTAGCTGTGAAGGAACCATCAGAGTCAGCTGGTCTCATGTCCTCAGTTTTAGGACAGTCTTTGGCCAGATGTGTCTTCATTCCACATTTATAACATTTTCTCCTCTTAGCATTTTTGGAAGAAGACCTTTCAGAGACACATTCTGAGTTATTTCTGTTGATTTTATCAGCAGGTTTAGCAAATTTATTACTATTTGATGAATCAACAGCTTGAGTGGAAGGTTCAATAGCAACAGCTTTGCCTGTCTCTTCTTTCTTCTTTTTAGGAGGACAGATGTCAAAGATAGGAAGCTTAATTGGCTTTTGAACTTCCACAGGTTTAGGAAACTTATTCCCAAATCTCTCAGGCTGAGCAATGGCTTTGCCTTTGTTCTTCCTGAGATGAGATTGATGTTGCCTATTAACATACTCATTATTTCTGGTTTTGAAAAACTTATTCTCATTTAGAACCAGTTTACCACTATGATTAAAAACTTATTTGAAATCACAGCAGGTTTGCCTTCAACATGAGACTTACCCTTGTTAAATGCAGACTGCTTACCTTTTGAAAACTTATTTTCAAAATGTTCAACATTAAAAGGATTAGTATGCCTTTTACGATCAGCTTTAGATCCAAAGCCTGTTTTGTCAACACGTTTGGTGTTCACAGCTGCAGTTTGGGCATGCTTTCCTTTCTTTTGCTTGTGTGAATCAGTAGAGCACTTAGCAAGCTGATTTGATGGAGAATTCGTTTCATCAGCAACTTTTGATCTAGATTCACACGAGCTGTCAGTGTTTTGAGGCCTGACAAACCTATTTGTTGAGATTAATTTACCATTCACTTTTTGAATGAAAGTGTTTGGAAGCTCACCAAGAGTGGACAAGTCTTCTTTCAGATTATTAACCTCAACAATGGAAGTTGCTGTGTCAAGATCCCCTCTAAGATAGGCTTGGATTTGTGCAGGGATTTGTTGACTTATACAGTGGCTGACTTTTTGTGCAGATTGGCACCAAGAGTCAACTATCTTTTGAAGCTTAGCATGTTTTATGTCTGTTTCTCTCTTTTCTTCCAGTAAAATAGAGTTGATGTGTTTTAATTCATCAAGCTCAGCTTCCAACTTATGAAAACTGTCCAGTTTACTGGATTTTGTTTCAAGATCAGTTTTAAGCTTAGAGATTTCAGATAATAAAACAGTATGCTTCTCAACAGCAGCTTTCAGATCAACAAGCATATATTCAAACATTTTAACTTTTTCTTCAGAACTGTAATCCTTAAAATTTTGTACCTTATACATCATTGTTGGGTTCCAGTTCTCCAAGCTGCTAAAAGCTTCAGCTTCAGCCAGATCCTGTTTGAAGTTGCTTGTTGATGGGACGTCAGTGTTGGCCATCAGACAGTGATTGTCTTCTTCATCAGATGATGAATCAGACTCCTCCCAGTCACAAGTCTCTGCCATGAGTCCCTTTTGTCGGTTGGAGTTTTCCAACTTCCTCAGCTTAGCCATGGCCATAAGGTACTTAACCCTATAGCCATCATCTCTGTTTGTCTTGTGTGGTTTGGATGACTGACCAACAGCTTTTGACACACAGTCAGCAGCTATGTGGCCAGTTTTGCCACATTTGAAGAACTCAACTTTGGTCTTATCAAATGCCTTCTTTTTAACAGCATTTGAGCTTCCCTGCAGCATGTTTCTTCCAAACCTTTTCTTGTTGAACCTTTTGACAAGCATGTCTATCATTTGCTCATCATCCAGTTCAGCAAGATCTGCATTGTCTTCCTCATCAGACATTTCCTCCTTATCATCAGCCTGTTGATCAGGTTGAGTGAACACATCACTCACCTGACTTACAGGTTGTCTCACACTGGCCACAAAGGCTGCACCTTTCTTAGATATTTCCAAGGCATTTCTCTTTTGTTGCCTTGACTGCTCATCATTCAGTAAGGATCCATACAGGTTAACAAGATCCATACTTCTGATGGTACCTGATTCCTTAAGATTGTAGAAAAATAGTTCCATTCTTCAGGCAGGATGTCTAAGAATTTGTTTACCAAAGTCAGGCTGTCCTTGGTGATCCCAACAGCTTTGAGATCTTTTACAAGAGCAGTAAACCTGGTGTAGGTTTCAGTGAGAGTCTCCTTTGGTTTTGCAAAGAAGAGTTCATACTGTCTAACAAGATTATTAATCCTGTTGTCTAGTGTGATTGTGGGTCCATCATAGACGGTACACAAAGTATCCCACATCTCCTTTGCAGTCTTCATCTTCTCAACCTGTTTGAACACAACATCAGGCAGAGAGATGACCAGGTTATTTCTGGCCTTTGCATCAAGAGCCACCAGTCTTTTGTCTTCATCAGACCATTGAGCTTTTGCTTTCTCAAATGTTCTAATTTCAGGAGCAGCTCCTTCAACAGCAGGAGTTATGGTTGTAACAGAGGTTGGCACATAGGGACCCTCCATTACAATCTCTGGTAGTTGCACATCCAGATTCTCTAAGTAGAGCATCATTCTGCACTTCCAACCAGAGAAGTTCTGATGATTGAATTTTGGAGGTTTGCCCATTGAGCCATTGTCATAGTATGAGGAACTTGCAGCATTGTTGTCCATGAAAACTTTGGGAGAATGAGAGATCTAGAATGACACACACTCTAAACTTCTCTGATACCAGTTGTAGGTCCCGAAAGGTTTCCCAAGTATATAGCCTTAAGTTGTAGAGGGGGGGTGAATACAACTATTTAAAAACTACACACTCTTTTCTCAATGTTTGTATGTATTATCAACAGAAGTTAATTACAAACAGGCTTGAATGCGGAAAGGTTCAAGCTGAGATGACAGATACAACAGTATGCTAACTAATCTAAGACAGACTTAAACTAGTTACAATGAATACACTCACTAAGAATTACTCACTATGTTTACAAGACTCAAGGAAACAGCTTGAATAAGAACAGCTTAGACACCAAGCACTGTTTTATTCAAGCAGACTTGCATCCATGAAAGACACACTTGAATGTACGTTCACTCTTGGTTTCAGCACTTAGCTTTTTGGCTTATCCTTTCAATTCTTGGAAGTTTCCTTTTATACTCACTCAGGGGATCTAAGAGAAGCTTCTTCATTGGACGAAAGGAAAAATGGAAAGTCTTGTTGAAAAGACAACATAAACTTTTCTGCACATTCTGAAAAGCAAACTTGTCTTCATGTGTGCAGAACTTTTGTCTTTTCTTTTTGTCTACTGTTGCATTAGCTTTAACTAAATAAGGAATGTCAACTTTGCATCTTTCTTCCTTTGTTAAGGCCTATTTTGATATAAGAAAAGGTCTGTCACCCTTTTTCAAATATCCTTTTGTCTTCATGTGACAGAACAGCGTGGGCAGGCTGAGCAATTCTGTTTTCCACTTTGTCTTCGACTTTGTAAACTGATCTTTTAGTCAAAAACAATACATGAGGACTTGGAAACATATTCCATAGAGTGTTTAGCCTGTTCACAAAGAACAGGTCATGTTCACAAAGAACAGGTTCTGTTCACAAAGAACAGAACACTTGTAAACTGCCCAAGCTGCTCACCAGTGTAGAGCAGCGTAGACAGTTTATGTCCAGCCTGTTCAGCAGACTGAACAGCTTGGACAAACTGTCTTTGTTGCAACACATGCAACATATAGAACAACTTTTGACTGATATTGCAAATCATTTTCAATTTTCAATAAGGCATATAACAGGCCTTAAATTCAACCTTCAAATGCATCAACAGATTTGATTAAGAATCTCCCCTTCAGATGCAGAACATGTTTGACTGAGGCCTTTTTGTGCCTAACACCTATTGGGCGGCAAGCCTGACAACTCATCGGGAAAAACATCAGGAAATTCCTGAACAATAGGGATATCAGAAACCGACTTCTTTATTTCGAAAGAATCAATAGCATAAGAAGGAAAGACTCACAGACTCTAAAGATATGTCTACAGGCCTTGATCATGGAAAATAGACCCATGTCTCCACTACGACGCTCACTGTAAATATAAATATATTGTCGTGCTTAATAGAATTCGTATCATACGCTTCGAATAGAGAATATCTCCATTATTGGATGCCAGCCAATCCATGCCCACAATAACATCGAATCCACCGATAACCACCGGAATCAAATCAATAGGAAAATCACGTTCCTCGAGATTCAAAACACAATTCTTATAGACTTCGGTTGTAAGAACAATGGAACCATTAGCAGTCTCCACAGATACATGCATAGATAAAGGACTAGGTGTAACATTTAGATGTCGAGCAAACATATACGATACAAATGAATGATTGCACCAGAGTCAAATAATATGCGAGATGGTAAAAAGTTAAGGAGAAAGATACCGGTAACAACGTCAGGCGTCTCACGTGCCTCGTCAGCAGAGATCTGGAATGCTCGAGCCTAAGCCCTCAGGGGCTCATTCTTCTTTGGTGCAAGCATGGTCGTGGATGGCCTTTGAACTATAACACTGCTTCCACCCATACTCTGTGTCTGGCGAGGGCAATCCATAGCCTTGTGCCCCAGGGTTCCACACTCAAAACATGCTCCTGACTTCTTCAAACAATTAGACTTATCACGTCCAACAATCCCACAGTACTGACATGGAATCTAAGAGCTCAAACAGTGTCCATGGTGCCTTTTCCCACACCTCTGATAATCCCTGGGTCCTTGAGAAAATGACCTTTGCTGCTGCTGCTGAGATCTAGGATGAGAAAATGAAGACCCAGAATTCCTAGCCGGACCCTAAAAGAACGGGAAGTACTCTGTTGGAATGACTTCTTAGAAGCTGAAAACCCTGACTGCAATCCTGAAAACCCAAATGATCGGGAAGGGTAATGTTGCGGCTGTCCCTCAGTGTGTGCCCTCTTGGCCGATGACGCTGGCATCAAAGCTGATGCTGGTCTTAGTGACTCTTTCTCTCTAGTTAGAGCAATAGTGATGCTTCCTCCAAAGTGAGAAACTTACGTAGAATCACAAACTCACGGATCTCCATTCGGAGTCCATCCACAAACCGATCTACTCTTTGTGTCTCCTCAGTGATGTACCTCTTAGCGAACTTTGACTTTTCTCTGAACGAAGCCTCATATTGGGAGACCGTCATCTCTCCTTGCTCCAAAATTAGGAATTATCGCTCAATCTATTTAACCAAATCTACCGGAAAGTACTGCTCCTGAAACCATTTGGTGAACTGAGCCCAAGTCATCATCCTGATCAAATCAGTGCCAGCTGCACTCTCTACATTTTTCCACCACGCGCCTGCTTGTCCTACTAGCAATCCAGCGGCACACTCGACCTGGTCGACTTCAGCTGTGTGGCTCAACCGAAAAGCTCTCTCGACCCGCTCGATCCACTCAAGCGCCTTGACCGGCTCTGGGTTGCCTTCAAACTCTATAGCTCCGGATCCCTTAAAGTATTTGAATGTAGCATGCTCCATACGTCTAGCTTGAGGCTCCATCACAACTCGTTCGCCATCAGTGCGATTCTGAAATCCATTATCTCCGGCACCAGACCCGGAAGAAGCTATCAAATCTCTGATCTCCTGAAAACCTTGCTGCATCTCCATACTAGCCTCAGCCATTGCGTGTCGGACATATTGGGTCACACGCTTCATGATTCGGCTTTTCTTGAGCTGTTATCGGGTTAGCCTCATCCTCAGATTATGTCTCGCGGGCTGAGTCGGTGTGGCACCCTTGCCACAATAACCATCATTACATCACCCAGGATTAATCACATCACATAATACATTAATGATCTGAAATACTTAATACAATACAGGAAACTGAAAGTACTTAATTAAAGAAATAAAAGTCAAACACCCTACGGTGCTACAAGGTTCCGATCTAATTTCTACATACTCAATAATTATTACAACAAACCCAAATATTTCAATGTTGTCCCCATATAACAGTTACCGATTGATTAGAAGAGAATCTTCCAAGACTTCACAAAGTACCCTACTGTGTGTTAATCAACACCACAAGGGACCTGTTACATTTTCATGGGAAACATATCATCAATGTATGTTCATCAATAGTTTTCATCAAGTCTTCACAAAATAAAGTGTTAAATCTTCGGATTCGCCATCCGGAATTCATATTTAAAACCCAAGGTTCGAGTTATTATTAAGCACAAAGGAGCCATCATTAAAAGCCTTATTATAATACCAAAGATATCTCAAAAGTCTGATTATTAAACCAGAAACGAGTTTCGCATGAACTGGGGCCGACTCGCCGAGTCGAGGTCCGAATTTCGGATCATCGGCTGGATTTCGTTTCTACCCTAAGTACCACCCGAGATACTTTAACCCAAAATTTGACCCATCCAAATTTTGGGTCCATCCGAAGTCCGGTCTCATCCGAATTCCATTCCAACCCAAATTCGGGTCTCAACACTTAGCAACTTTTCTGACCTTCTTAATGTTCTTGCCGACTCGCTAAGTCACCCCATGCTACTCACCGAGTCGACTTGCAGATATGCAGTTTGCAACTTATGGGTTTTAAACAAAAATTTTCCAAACTCGACTTTTGTTACATTCAATCCTTACGTTATATTATCATATATTGAGTGTTTCTAAACTATTTTCCCCATCCATAACATCCAAATCCGTCCAGATTTATCCAAAAATGAGGAAAAACCTCAAAAACACAAAAACTTACAAAAATTCATATTTCTCATCTTTTCTGATCGATTAAATGAACGACTTTTGTTTCAAATACCTCAGAGATCTTCAAGAGATGATTTCCAACTGTAATTTCATACATGCAACAACATTTCATCAGATTCAAAATCTGAATTTTGCATCTTTAACTCTCCAAAATAAAACCCAAAACTTTGAAATATATTCTTACCTTAATTCAGGCTAGATTCTTTATAACATCATCTTTAATCCACGAATTTCATCTACAAAATTCGTATTCCAGCATAAACTTCTTGAGAGAAGTGTGTGTATTTGGAGAGGAAGAGTTGAAATGAACTCTTTGAAAGACTAATAGTCTTTTATTTCATTATTTTCGGCTATTAACACAAATAGCCCCTCCACTTAACAAATTTCTTTAAATAAAGTTGCAATATTTATTTTATTACCACTAACACTTATATTTCATCACACTTATTAATAAATTTGAAATTCTACAATTTCTTAATTACTTATCATAATAACCAACTTTTTCAAATTTCCGAATACATAATTTTCATACATAATCCAACTTGATTACATTAAATACAAAATTTAAATTAAATATCCTCGATTACAATAATTTAGATCCTAGGATGTTACAGCATGGGCTCCACCATGCTCTTACTTCACCCTCGAAGTTACTTGGTTTCAAACAATTGAGGATACTTCTTCAACATGTCGGTCTTTGTTTCCCACGTGTGAGTTGATCCGTTATGATGCTTTCAACATATCAACACCATTTCCAATCTCTTTGTTCCTTAGCCTTTTGATCGCAGTACTCAAAACACATTCCAGTTCCTCAACATATCCTAACCTCTCATCAATCTCTAATTCGGTATAATCAGCCCAATCTTCATTCCAAGTTGTGAACGACTTCCTAAGGTTTTCCCACATGAAACACTAGATGTATTTTCAGAATTTCCTTAAGAAATTCCAAACAATATGACTAATTCCCAACTTTTTAGTTATTCTGAATGAGCCAAATCTTTTTACAGACGAGTAGCACCCCTCATCGGTGATATTTTCAACTATACCTAATCGTTTACCTCAAAACTGACTAGTTTATGTCTCTCATCGTAATAACACTTCTGTCAATCATGAACCGCTTACATGTTATGGTTCACTAGTCGTATCTTCTTGTATATTTCTTGTAATAGTGCATGCTCAGTAATCGAAGTCTCTTTAGTTTCTTTCCAACATGTAGGGATCCTACATGTCCTTCCATACAAAGATTTGAACGGTGTTTTCTTGATCGTAACATGACGATTAGTGTTATAAGAAAATTTAATCAAGGCAATGATCTTTTCAGTTGGTACTTAAATCCAAAACGCATGATCTCATCATATATTCTAACGTGAGGATAGTCCATCCACTTTGACCATCTGTTGGTGGTCGGTAGGCTGTACTCATAGCTATATGTCTGCATCATCCCTCTCGTAGCGCAAACCAGAAGTTAGAGTTGAAACGACTACTCTAATAAGATATAATTGATTCTAGAATACCATGACGAGCAATGATCTTGCTCATACAAATTTGTGCAAGTCTTTCCAGCGAATAACTTTCTTAAAAATTTGAATAAAGCATGTTGAATTAATCAATCTGCCTACAATCCACCAATCGTCATTACGACACTCCATCTTGTTATGGCGACGCTTATGGTAACTCTTATTGTTATTCTTCGGCGATCTTCATGCACTGTTTAACAGATTGATTCTTCTCATCCTTTCTTAGTTTCTCTTAAAACTTAACTTTAAATTATAGTTACAATCATTACCAGGATCATTAAACATTTCCCAATTATCTTTCTTAATAGTCCCAATAACTTCTTCTGATGTATGACATGCTCAGCTTCAGACTTAGAATATACTAAAATATCATTGATAAATACAATTACTGATTTTCCCAACATCGGTCTACAAACTCTGATCATGAAATCCATAATAACAGCCGAGTCATTGATTAACCCAAATGGCATAACCAGAAACTCGTAGTGCCCATGACGAATTCTGAAAGCTGTTTTCGGTATGTCCTCCTGTGACACCCTTGCCACAACAACCACCAATTACAATACACCCAGGATTAATCACCAACATACAATAACATAATGATCTGATAACCTAAATTAAGTGCGGAAGCATTAAAACATAAATAAAGTGGTGCAACAAGTGTTAAACACCCTACGGTGCTATCAGGTACCAAGTCTAGGTCTACACACCCATACATTTATTACAATCATCCAGAATATATTACAACATTTGTCCCACAACATAATTACCGATTAAATAGCAGATATCTTCCAAATCTTCCAAATCGACCTAACTAGAAGGTCCAGCAGTAGATTTCCCTTTTCCTGAAAAAAAATACAACAACTAAAACGTAAGCGAATGCTTAGTGAATACAAAGATTGCGCATATTATAAATATTTATGAAGCCCAAGAGTAACCCCGACGACAAACGTCGTATACTCTCTTCGTACACCAAGTACGGACCAGAGCCGCAGCCCCTTCGAGCCCAAAGCTCGGCATTTACACATACCATCTGAGACAAACGAACGATCGGGGATGACATACTGCCTACCGGACCTGGAGGGATCAGCTCCAGCGTCATATAGCACAGTAACATCAGAGTTAACGATGCGACCCACCGGTCCATCACTAGATGCACAACAATCGAACGGACATGCAACAAGTAAGAATGTGCATCTAAATCTACGCAAGTTAGTAGAAATCCAACCAAACAAGTGAAACAACAGGTCTCAGCAGGCAAAGCTTAACATAAATCAGATATAATCATGCGAAATCTACTGTACTCACAGTGGGTGCGTATTATCTTTAAACCGATATTATTTCTCTTCGGGCTTTCAACCGGATTCCACCAAGTACCCCACTGTGGGTTAAACAACACCACAAGGGACCTGTTATATCAATTACAACAAATTCCTCATATCATTATCCGTTTAATTCATAAAAATCAAGTCTCGCAAGTTTTGCAACGTTTTCCCCCATTTCGGGTCTACATTCAAATTTAACCCATAACTAAATTTGAAACCCATTTCAAGTTCACAACTTGTCCTTTGAATAATTCTTGCCATTTTATGTGTTGTTTATAAGTTCCATTCAAATTATACAAGTTTAGAGAGTATATTTCTCAATTTTAGGCATTAAACTCGAATTTAATGGGTTAGATTCGAAATTAATCATCAGATTCGAACCCTATCATCAGATTCGAACCCTTCTTCGAATCTATGGGTAGATTCGAACTCATACCCTTCGAGTCTATCATCAGATTCGAACCCCCCCTTAGAATCTGATGGTACACCTTCGAATCTAGCACCAAACTCGAGTCTGTTCTTACATTTCGACTCTGTTCTTGACATATTCGAGTCTGTTCATCATTTTAACTTAAATCCTTCATTTCTAAGGCCTAAAATCAGTGTTATATCATGTATGATGCATATATTCGATTCTACTATGCATATAGTATCATAATCCAGCAACATTTCAAGCAAAACAAACTTAAATATGCATAAAATGATAGATTCGAGATTCTTGTTCTTCAAAACCGAAACCATAACTTAAAAAGGATCGATTCTTACCTCAATTCGCACGAAATCTGAAATCCGTTTGTAGATTACTGTTGTACTCCTCGATACCTTTCCGATGACGTATAATTCTCGAAAATCCGACGGTCGGTTTGTGATTTATCTTAGAGAGATGTAGAGAGAAAATTTCTAGAGAGATAGAGTAGAGAGAGAGTGTAAACTAGAAAATGAAGCCTATTGCCCTTTATATACTACTTTCGTCATTTTGCACATTTCATCACCCGACTTAACCGGTTCCATAAAATACCGATTTAATCTTAAATTTATCATAAATAACTTTTAAATTCATAATAATCCACAAAATTGATTCTGAGTTCAATTTTCTTAAAAATAACAACAAACTTTGCTAAATATCCAAATACATAATAATCACCCAAATTCAACTTTAAATATAAATTTTCCACTTAATTAGTCAAAATACATCAAATTGAATCCGTGGATGTTACAGCATGGGCTCCACCACGCTCAACTTCGTCCTCGAAGTTACTCGGACTCAAACAGTTTCGGATATTTTCTTAACATTTCTGACTTAGTTTCCCATGTATGATTTGCTCCTTTATGATGCTTCCAACGTACAAGCACCATTTCTATCTCCTTACTTCTCAATTTCTTCATCTTAGTATCTAACACACACTCCGGCTCTTCAACATATCGGAGCCTTTCATCAACTTGCAGTTCAGTATGGTCGGCCCAATCCTCGTTACTAGAAGTAAATGACTTCCGAAGATTTCCAACGTGAAACACCGGATGTATGCCCGACATCTCTTCAGGCAATTCCAAACGGTATGACTGATTCCCCACTTTTTCAGTTATCTTAAATGGTCCGACGAATCTCGGAGCCAACTTTCCCCTTTTTACAAAACGAGTAACACCCCTCATGGGTGATACTTTCAAATAGACCCAGTCATTCACTTCAAAATTGATCGGCTTGTGCCTCCGATCATAGTAGCTTTTCTGACGATCCTGGGCCGCCTTCATGTTCTGCCTAATCAACTGTATCTTCTCGTTTGTTTCCTGAAGTAAGGCCGGCACAGCGATTGGTGTTTCACCCGTTTCTCTCCAACATGTAGGAGTCCTACATTTCCTTCCATACAAAGCCTCGAACGGAGCTTTCTTGATCGTAGCGTGGTAACTGTTGTTATACGAAAACTCTATGAGTGGCAGATGATCGTCCCAATTGCCACCGAGATCTAACACACACGATCTCATCATGTCTTCAAGCGTTAAGATGGTCCGCTCACTCTGACCATCAGTTTGCGGGCGGTAAGCTGTACTCATTGCTATCCTTGTCCCTAAGCCTTCTTGCAAAGCCGACCAAAAATTTGAAGTAAACCGGCTATCTCTATCCGACACTATGGACTTAGGCACTCCATGCCTAGAAACTATCTCGTTCATGTAAATTTGAGCCAATCTTTCAAGTGAGTAACTTTCTCTAATTGGTATAAAATGAGCCGACTTAGTTAATCTATCGACTATCACCCAAACTGCATCATGTTGGCGCCTAGTCTTCGGCAGTTTTGTAACAAAATCCATGGTAATGTGCTCCCACTTCCATTCCGGAATGGGAAGCGGTTGCAGACTGCCATAAGGTTGTTGATGCTCAGCCTTTACCAACCGGCAAGTCCTACATCGTTCCACATACTGCCCTATGTCCTTTTTCAATCCCGGCCACCAAAAGTCTGCCTTTAAGTCGTTGTACATCTTTGTGCTCCCGGGATGTACAGAAAACTTAGATTGATGTGCCTCCTCAACGATCACATTTCTCATACCACCATATTTCGGCACCCAAATTCTTCCGTACACACCTTTCAAACCCGTTTCACTTGTTTCCATATTCTTCATTTGCACCCTTATATCCTCAGCACTAACATTCTCGTCTTTCAAGGCTTCCTCCTGAGCGGCCTTGACATCATCTATAATAGTAGACGTTAACATGGTAGATGTCATCATATAGCAGCAATCCTTAGCATACGCTTTCCGACTCAAGGCATCGGCTACTACATTAGCCTTTCCGGGGTGATAAAGAATTTCACAATCGTAATCTTTTATTAGTTCCATTGATCGTCTCTGCCTCATATTGAGTTCCTTCTGGCTAAAAATGTACTTTAAACTCTTATGGTCCGTGTATAATTGGCACTTAGTCCCGTAGAGATAATGCCTCCATAACTTTAATGCGAATGTTACTGCAGTCAACTCGAGATCATGAGTTGAGTAGTTCTTCTCATGCTGCTTCAACTGCCTTGAAGCATATGCAATTACTTTCCCCCGCTGCATCAGTACAGCGCCTAACCCTAACCTCGAAGCATCGGTATACACCACAAAGTCATCATTGCCCTCAGGTAAGGCAAGTATCGGCGCTTCACTCAAAGTTTTCTTCAAAACTTCAAACGCCTCTTGCTGCACGGTCTCCCAAACAAAAGGCGCATTCTTCTTCGTTAATGCCGTCAGCGGAACTGCAATCTTTGAAAAGTCCTTTATAAACCTCCTATAATATCCCGCCAACCCAAGAAAACTCCTGATTTCCGTAGCTGATTGTGGCGGTTCCCAATTTCTTATAGCCTCAACTTTAGCTGGATCAACCGAAATCCCAGCTCCAGATATAACATGTCCTAGAAACTGTATCTGTTGTAGCCAAAACTCGCACTTTGAGAACTTGGCGTACAACCTTTCTTTTCTTAACAACTCCAACAGTTCTCTCAGATGTTCAGCATGTTCTGCTTCAGACTTAGAATATACCAGTATATCATCAATAAACACTATCACCGACTTATCCAACATCGGTCTACAAACCCTATTCATCAAGTCCATAAAGACAGCCGGGGCATTGGTTAACCCAAAAGGCATAACCAAGAACTCGTAATGCCCATAACGTGTCCTAAATGCTGTCTTAGGCACATCCTCTTCTCGAACTTTCAGTTGATGGTACCCCGATCTCAGATCAATCTTAGAAAATACACAAGCGCCATGTAACTGATCAAACAAGTCGTCTATCCTCGGCAGAGGATACTTGTTCTTAATCGTCAATTTATTCAGCTCCCGGTAATCTATGCACATCCTCATCGTGCCATCTTTCTTCTTTACAAACAGTACCGGAGCTCCCCACGGTGATGAACTCGGCCGAATAAAGCCCTTGTCCAATAACTCCTGAAGTTGTGTCATCATTTCTTTCATCTCGGTTGGGGCAAGACGATAAGGAGAACGAGCTACCGGTGCAGCTCCGGGGATCAGATCAATTCGAAACTCAACTTGTCTCTCAGGCGGCACGCCAGACAAGTCTTCCGGAAACACATCCGGGAATTGTGAAACAACCGGCACATCGCCAAAGTTCTCTTCTCTGCCTTAGCATCAATCGCATATGCTAAGTATGCATCACATCCCTTTGCAACAAGCTTTCGAGCTTTTGCAATAGTCAGCAAACACAGATCCCCGCTTCTCCTATCCCCATATATACATATCTCACGCCCCTCCGGGGTAGTTATCTTTATCATTCGGCTCTTACACACTATGTGGGCTTCATTCTCGATCAACCAGTCCATCCCGACTATGACATCAAACTCACTGAATTCTATCGGTATCAAGTCCAAATTGAAGACTACATCTTCAATTACTAACGTGCAGTTACGGTAGACATGATCTACTTTTACTAGAGTGTTGCTAGCAGTTTCTATATCAAGAACAGCAGATAATCTAGATAGTGGCATGGCAATTCTTTGTGCAAACATAGTAGAAACAAACGACCTATTGGCACCCGAATCAAATAAAACTCGTGCAGGCATAGAATTAACTATGAACGTACCCGTGACGACCTCCGGATTTTCCCTTGCCTCCTCTGCAGTTATCTGGAAAGCACGAGCAGGTGCCCTTTGAGACTGACCCCGGCGGTTAACTGAACCACCACTCGAACCTCCAGACGAGCGTGTTGATGATGGGACAGCAGCCGTTGGAGCATTCTTTCTACAATTCCTGCTATAGTGACCCCACACCCCACACTTATAGCAAGCATCACCCTTCCTTGGGCAGTCATTCTGAAAATGTCCCAGCTCCCCACAGCAAAAACAAGCACGTCCGTTAGGGCATTTGCCAAAATGCTCCAAGTGACATTTATTGCAATACTGCGGCTCAGTGTTGATGGAGTATGCACGCGCACGACCGCGATCAGATGAACCAGATTGTCGGCGATACGACTGTTGAGGTGAGTATTGTGAAGACCGGGAAGAACCAGAATATCCTCCCTCCCTTTGGCGCTTCGGCGGTGACGGCTGTGTTGGATTGGTGGAAGCAGCAGCAGACCCAACAGAGTAGCCCGACATAATCAAAATCTGCTCTACATTTCTGGCAGCCTCAAGTAAGCCAGCAAATGTAGGGTAACGAACATTGCTCATGACCCTCCTAATCTCAATGTCAAGACCAGCCTCGAACCTGGTCACTTTCCTTTCTTCGGTGTCCACCTGATGAGGTGCGAACAGACTTAACCTCGTGAACTCCACAGCATATTGGGACACCGTCTTCGTCCCCTGTACCAGCGCCATAAACCTTGCCTCTAATCTCCGACGCTCATCAATCGGACAGTATTGCTGAGTGAATAAGTCCTTGAACTCAGCCCAAGTCATAACCGAAACTTTCTCTAATGTCAAAGCGTTCACCATGGCATTCCACCACATGATTGCATCATTCGTGAACATCGCAGTTGCATAACGAACCATGTCCTTCTCAGCACAGTCGCTGATTCGGAATGTTCGCTCAGTTGCTGTTATCCATTCCAGTGCAGCAACAGCATCCCCTAAACCGTTAAACTCTACAGCTCCATTTCCTTTAAAATCCTTAAACCGACAACCCCTGGGCTTATTAGATGACCCAGTGTTGTCATCTTGTTCCTCATTAATTCCCTCTCTTTCTTTTTCTTTGTTCTTCCTTTTATCTTCCCTTCGCTTAGTTTCGGCCTCATCTCGAGCCCGAAACTGCTCTTGAATCATCTCTCTTTGCTCAGCCATCATGGCTAGCATCATTTCTCTCGTCTCTTCAGGTGTCATTCCTCCTCCAGACATGTTCTGAAATACGAAACATATAACTTATTTAGCAACATGTCATAAATTTAAAGACACCATTCATTTGTCCCGTATAATAGTCAATCCCTTATAATTACTAGATCATAACCTATCTTAGTTCAGATCATTACTTAGCATCACTACATATCATCACCTAATGTTTGAGATCAAGACCTCACGGACACTTGAATCTCAAACTACTGCTCTGATACCATCTCGTGTGACACCCTTGCCACAACAACCACCAATTACAATACACCCAGGATTAATCACCAACATACAATAACATAATGATCTGATAACCTAAATTAAGTGCGGAAGCATTAAAACATAAATAAAGTGGTGCAACAAGTGTTAAACACCCTACGGTGCTATCAGGTACCAAGTCTAGGTCTACACACCCATACATTTATTACAATCATCCAGAATATATTACAACATTTGTCCCACAACATAATTACCGATTAAATAGCAGATATCTTCCAAATCTTCCAAATCGACCTAACTAGAAGGTCCAGCAGTAGATTTCCCTTTTCCTGAAAAAAAAATACAACAACTAAAACATAAGCGAATGCTTAGTGAATACAAAGATTGCGCATATTATAAATATTTATGAAGCCCAAGAGTAACCCCGACGACAAACGTCGTATACTCTCTTCGTACACCAAGTACGGACCAGAGCCGCAGCCCCTTCGAGCCCAAAGCTCGGCATTTACACATACCATCTGAGACAAACGAACGATCGGGGATGACATACTGCCTACCGGACCTGGAGGGATCAGCTCCAGCGTCATATAGCACAGTAACATCAGAGTTAACGATGCGACCCACCGGTCCATCACTAGATGCACAACAATCGAACGGACATGCAACAAGTAAGAATGTGCATCTAAATCTACGCAAGTTAGTAGAAATCCAACCAAACAAGTGAAACAACAGGTCTCAGCAGGCAAAGCTTAACATAAATCAGATATAATCATGCGAAATCTACTGTACTCACAGTGGGTGCGTATTATCTTTAAACCGATATTATTTCTCTTCGGGCTTTCAACCGGATTCCACCAAGTACCCCACTGTGGGTTAAACAACACCACAAGGGACCTGTTATATCAATTACAACAAATTCCTCATATCATTATCCGTTTAATTCATAAAAATCAAGTCTCGTAAGTTTTGCAACGTTTTCCCCCATTTCGGGTCTACATTCAAATTTAACCCATAACTAAGTTTGAAACCCATTTCAAGTTCACAACTTGTCCTTTGAATAATTCTTGCCATTTTATGTGTTGTTTATAAGTTCCATTCAAATTATACAAGTTTAGAGAGTATATTTCTCAATTTTAGGCATTAAACTCGAATTTAATGGGTTAGATTCGAAATTAATCATCAGATTCGAACCCTATCATCAGATTCGAACCCTTCTTCGAATCTATGGGTAGATTCGAACTCATACCCTTCGAGTCTATCATCAGATTCGAACCCCCCCTTAGAATCTGATGGTACACCTTCGAATCTAGCACCAAACTCGAGTCTGTTCTTACATTTCGACTCTGTTCTTGACATATTCGAGTCTGTTCATCATTTTAACTTAAATCCTTCATTTCTAAGGCCTAAAATCAGTGTTATATCATGTATGATGCATATATTCGATTCTACTATGCATATAGTATCATAATCCAGCAACATTTCAAGCAAAACAAACTTAAATATGCATAAAATGATAGATTCGAGATTCTTGTTCTTCAAAACCGAAACCATAACTTAAAAATGATCGATTCTTACCTCAATTCGCACGAAATCTGAAATCCGTTTGTAGATTACTGTTGTACTCCTCGATACCTTTCCGATGACGTATAATTCTCGAAAATCCGACGGTCGGTTTGTGATTTATCTTAGAGAGATGTAGAGAGAAAATTTCTAGAGAGATAGAGTAGAGAGAGAGTGTAAACTAGAAAATGAAGCCTATTGCCCTTTATATACTACTTTCGTCATTTTGCACATTTCATCACCCGACTTAACCGGTTCCATAAAATACCGATTTAATCTTAAATTTATCATAAATAACTTTTAAATTCATAATAATCCACAAAATTGATTCTGAGTTCAATTTTCTTAAAAATAACAACAAACTTTGCTAAATATCCAAATACATAATAATCACCCAAATTCAACTTTAAATATAAATTTTCCACTTAATTAGTCAAAATACATCAAATTGAATCCGTGGATGTTACAGCATGGGCTCCACCACGCTCAACTTCGTCCTCGAAGTTACTCGGACTCAAACAGTTTCGGATATTTTCTTAACATTTCTGACTTAGTTTCCCATGTATGATTTGCTCCTTTATGATGCTTCCAACGTACAAGCACCATTTCTATCTCCTTACTTCTCAATTTCTTCATCTTAGTATCTAACACACACTCCGGCTCTTCAACATATCGGAGCCTTTCATCAACTTGCAGTTCAGTATGGTCGGCCCAATCCTCGTTACTAGAAGTAAATGACTTCCGAAGATTTCCAACGTGAAACACCGGATGTATGCCCGACATCTCTTCAGGCAATTCCAAACGGTATGACTGATTCCCCACTTTTTCAGTTATCTTAAATGGTCCGACGAATCTCGGAGCCAACTTTCCCCTTTTTACAAAATGAGTAACACCCCTCATGGGTGATACTTTCAAATAGACCCAGTCATTCACTTCAAAATTGATCGGCTTGTGCCTCCGATCATAGTAGCTTTCATTACGGAAATTAAACATAATTCACCTTTCTTTCTTTCACCATAGATGCAGATACTGCGGCCATCAGGAGTAGTGAGCTTTATTAACTTCTTCTTGCAGACAATGTTGGTGTCATGATGATCAAGCCAATCCATACCCATGATGACGTCGAATTCGCGAAAGTCCATCGGAATAAGGTCAAGTTGGAAAGTACAGTTATCAAGCAGAATAATGCAGTCGCGATAAATTTTATCGGTAGACACGCACACGTTACTGGCCGTTTTGATATCAAATATAACAGGTAGAGTAGTCGGAGTAATTCCAAGCTTAGATGCAAATGCACTTGATATAAAAGAGCGATTGGCTCCTGAATCGAATATAACCCTAGCAGGAACAGAGTTAACAAGAAACATACCAGATACAACATCTAGTATTTCCTTCGCTTGCTCGGCCGTTATTTGAAATGCTCGGTTCTGACTTCGTGCTGGCTCGTTACGGCGGCTAGAACCTCCACGTGATGTGGTATGTCGGGCCGGTTGGTTTTGTCTTTGTTGTTGTTATTGTTGTTGAGGTCGGTGTTGTTGCTGTTGCAGTCGTGGATGATGCTCTGCACTCGAATAAATTAAGCTGAACGGATGCGTGCATGCCCGCTCAGTATGTCCAGGGCGTAAACAGTTGTTGCAAACTGTAACTTTGTTAGGACATTCTTCACTGCTATGCCCTATGTCGTTGCACACGTAGCATCTCACATCATTGGGGTTACAACGCCCAATGTGTGACTTATGGCAGCGGCAACACTGCCTCGACTCAGAATGTACCGCATAAGATTGAGCTCTCTGGGCTGGGGGTGAGCTAAACTGTCGGAACTGAGAAAGCTGTGGTGAATATCTGGATGAAGATCCAGAATAACTTCGAGTACGTGACTTCTTAGGCGGTGACGGACAGGTCGGATTGATAGATGAAGTAGGAACTCCTCCAGTATGAATAAAATCCTGCTCGAGAATTCGAGCAGCTTCAACGACATCAGCATAGTTGGTGTATCTTTGATGCTTCAGAAACTTCTGATACTCGGGGTGCAGACCCATAAGAGAACGGTCGATCTTTCGCTCTTCAGTAGTAACTTGATAGTCAGACAGCAAGCTTAAAAGTGTGAATTCGATCTCATACTCGGTCACCGATTTGGTTCCCTGAGTAAGAGACATCAGCTTCTCTTCCAGACGTTTCTTTTCATCAGCCGAGCAGTACTGACGAAAGAAGATCACCTTGAAGTCATCCCAAGATAGGGACTTAATCCAGTTAACTCCATGCATGTTTTCCTGAGATCTCCACCACATAACAGTGCCTCCCTCGAACAGTGTAGTAGCAAAACTGACCTCTGATTCTTTAGCACAGTCGTTAATAAGAAATATCCGCTCGATGCCAGTAATCCACTCGAGCGCTTCGATAGAGTTTGCAGCTCCTTTGAAAGGTTGAGCTCTGCAAGCTTTGAAGTAACGGAAGTTGCAGCCCTTAGGAGGGACTACAGGAGCTTCCTCCTCGTCAGTGTCGACGTTTTGGCATCCAGTATCATCGTGCTGCTTCTTCCTACGTTCCTCTCTACTCCTAGATTCGGCTTCATCACGAGCACGAAACTGATCTTGCAAAAACTTAGTTTGACGCTCGTTGTTCTCATTAAGCATGGTTTGCATTATTTGCATGATCTGTTCAGGTGTGAGTCCACCTCCAGCTCCTTCACCAGATCCAGACATGTTCTGAGATAATATAAATAATACTTGCATAAGAATAGGTATAATTCCTATTCTACCCCATTTCCCAATTCCTAAAGTAAGGTCAAAGCCTATATCTGGTCAAGTTAAAGCCTAGATATTCGAAGATAATATCTTTGCTTAAAAGTTTGAGTCCAAGTGTTATTGCTAACACTTGAATCCCTCAAACTAGCACTCCATCCTGTCACATCCTTGCTTTAATCACGCTTGCTTAATCCTAAGAATAAATAACAATAACCATAATCATCACATTAAGTCTAGAGCTTGCATAAATATATAAAGCATTAGAATAAGCCATGCACTACACGTGCTACAAGGTTACAAAACTAAGTGCTATTACATCACAATAATAATAAAAGTAGCTATCCAGATCCCAAGGCAGCTCAATACTATGCCACAAGCTTTATAGTGAGCTAAAATCCTCTGGGTTAATCAGAAAATAGACCTAAGCAGATGGTCCAGCTTGCTCTTTACCTTTGCCTGATAATTTTGAGTAGCAACTGTAAGCTAATTGCTTAGTGAGTTAACAGAAATTCATGATGCATGTAAGATATGTGGCTAAACAAAAAGTGCCTATAAAAGGCTGCAATGCTTGCTTTCTTGTAAATGCTTATACCCAGAATGAATGCTTGCACAATTGAGACATTGCACGCTGAAAAGGAGATGCCACCACTAGGGGTTACCGCTGACAGATGATCAATCTATGATGCGGGGCTAGCTACCCGCATAATGATTGGGATAGTGGTGAACATCAGAATTGTTTGCTTGTAAAGTAAAATGCTTATGAAATGCACAAGGAAACGCTCAAACAAAGCTAGCTGTATAGTATGCAGAATAATAAACAGATAGCAATAAATTATGCATATTAACAGATCAGATGTAAGATCCGGCTAAGCTGGGCACCGCCTGTACCACAGTGTTCGCCTTCACTCACAATAGTCTATTGAAGTCCAAAGAAGGCATATAGAAGCAAATTATGTCTCAGTTACATAAAATACACGTAAACAAGAATAACTGTTACTCACAATACTATCTTATGCTTTGAAATACTCTGAAATGCTTGCTCGGGCTTATCTAGACTTTAACATTGCTTTTTGGCTCAATATGGCTTTGCTTTACTGACTGAGGCTTTAAATATACTTGATTCACTCTGACTCTAGCTTTGGTTCATAATTGAACTAGTCGCTTAAATCTTATAGCATGTGTGCAACAAAATGTCTGTAATTAATATTACAGATTACATAACCAATTAATAAACTTGCTTAAAAATTGAAGTATCTTAAATTGTAATTTCTTTCTAAATATTTTGTAAATTATGTGTTAGGCAAAACGAATGTTGCCCATTCTAATTTATTCAAATCATTCGAATTTAGGGGGGGGGGGGGGGGGGGGCTTCGAACATGTATGGTTCGAACATAAGCAGGTTCGAAGCAGACGAAAAGCCTCGAATTTGGTCCATTTCGAACTTGTTCTTGGCCATCTCGAACTTGTTCGTGTTTTTCAGCTTTCAGACATGCATTTCCAGGTAAAAATCATAAATATGCTAAGGAACAAGTCTAGGTTCGATTCTATTACACTTATTCTAGTAGAATCGAGTTATAACTCAAGCAAAATAGCTTTAAACGAATCAAAAGATGGGGATTTTGAACCTTTCTCAAAACCGAAAATAAAGAAGAGAGAATGACGATTCTTACCTCAAATCCAAATCAGATCCCACATGCAATTGCAGATCTATGTAGTACTCTTCGAAATCTTTCCGATGACGTATAGAACTCGGCATTTGGTCGGTCGGTTTGGGAGAAAAGCTAGTGAGAAGTTTGGTTTTAGAGAGAGAGGCTCTCAAGTAGGAAAAAGAGTTTTTGCTAAAATGATGAACAATGAAACTTCAGCTCCTTTTTATTCAAAATCCGAGAATTACATCAATTAACGCAAATCGCACAAAAACACATCAAATAAAAAGCAAGGTGTTATAACTCTGCAAGTTCGTAATCGCCTGGATGATTAATTCTCCAAAGATTGTTAATCAAAACTGATTAACTCTTAAATATAAGCCTCGTTTTCGAACTTGGCTTGGACAAGTTCGAGAAGGCCCAAGCCCACGAACTTGTCCACCATAAGTTCGAATCTAGGCCTTTGAACTTATTCTAGAATTTGTCTTCGAACTTGTTCTAGAACTTATGTTTGAACTTATTGTAAAACATTAATTACAACCAAGTTCAAACATATATATAATCAATATCAAACATATATCACACATATAACAAACATATATCAAACATGTATTAATATCCAATTACGAACAATTTAACTATTATAAAATATCATCTATACTTAGACTGCTATCGTCACACAGGATGCACTACTAGATTCCCCCTTGACGATAGCTTCTAACTATATATATTTTGTCTAAGTACTAGAACTATACAAACTACTACCAGCATATAATCCCTGCTCTATACAAACCCTTACCACTTTCTGGAACTTCCTGCCTTCAGATCTCCAGCCTTCGTGAAAGAAAATTGGCTGATCATGAAGCTTTTTCAGGTCATCCTTGGATAGGTTAATCAGATGCACTGGATCATACACTTTCAAAATAGTCTTCTCTTCTAGATCCTCCATGACTGCTTCAGCTGTTTCATTGTCTACATACCACCATTTCATGTTTCCAAGTACATCCTGTGGCATAGACTTCAATGGGACTTTCTTCAAACATCGAACTGGCTTGTAAACCATCCTAGCCCAAGGTTTACCTGTATGGGGATCTATTCTCGACTCATCTTCAACTCTCTTGCCTGACATCGACTTTATCCTTTCAAACTTTCCAGACCTCCCCTCCCTTCTGATGATTTTTGCTATTACTTCAGCGTAGGGGTCGTCTCCCAAGTTAATAAGCTCCTTCCAGGCCAGTTCCTTCACTTCGCATTTGGGCAATGTATTAAAAACCTTTAAGGTTCTCCTCAAATACTGAAGCCCGTTTCTTCTTTTTAGCACGAATAGCTGCAGTTCCCTATCAAAGAACCAGCTCAGAATCCCCATGAGAGCTTTCCTGGACTTGGCAGCCTCATTCTTTTCTTTACTTCCAAGTCAGTCTTCTTCTCCTCTTTCCTGAACCATAGCCTTACCATTTCTTTTTTTGTTTATTCCTTTTCAGCTATATCAGATTCTAATTCATCCATAGATGCTAAGTTAAGCTCATCTAGATCTATCACATTCTGATCATTATGTACATATTGTTCAGTGATAGGCTGCTTCGGGATAATTACTTCATCAACATCATCATCCTCTTCTTCAACAACCTCATCATCTGACTTCCAATCCACAACGTATTCTGGAATAAATTCCCCTTCTTCCAAATCTTCTTGATCAAGCCTAAACTCGTCTTCATCATCAAGATCCATCAATGCTTCAATCATCTCATGTTCAACAATCTTTGAAACTTCACCTTCACCTTCTTCTCTCATACTAGGCTGACTAGGCTCCCCCTGAATGAGTGCTTGCTGAGCAGTCTTTTGGGAAAGATCTGCCAGCTCACCTTCTCTTTGGGCATCTAGATCATTGCCTTCGTCATCGTTTCTCCGCATTCTCAACTGATCCTCCTTGCAGCTACTCTCCCCCTGAGCTTGTAGATCTTTCAATATTTGCTCAAGGAGAGTCTTCATTGTACTCAGCTCAGATTGTTGATTAGCTACAGTTGTCTTCAAGTCGGCATTTTCTTGGTCTAGTCGAGCATTATGCTGCTGCAGCTCTTTCACAGCCATTGATAATTGGTAAATTTGGACTGTTTGGAAGTCCACTTTTCCTTTCAACTCAGTGAACCGCTGATTTTTTGTGAAGGCAGTCGAAGTCGATGGAATGGAGGCGGATGTAGTTGGAGCCGTGGTTGAAGTTGCTGGAGCAGCCGGTAACACAGTTTGAGGAGCTGAAGTGGATGGAGCTCCATGCATAAATCTATGCCTCCTCGCCCTATGCCTAGGAATGAGTGGAACTTCTTCTTCTTCTTCATATTCAGATTCTTCGGTCTCTTCATCAATTAGAGCCGGTCTTGTCGATCTCCTTCTGTTAACAACCAACCTCGATCCATATCTTCCAATCGTGATATATGGATCCTCAGCTTCAGAACTAGACTCGGAGGCCATCTCAATGTGTCCTTCAACCGGAGTCTGTTCCCTATCACCAGCACCTTCTTCTGCATCCTGGACCTCTGTGTCCATAAACTCAGCATCAGATGGCTGATATTCATCAAGCTGTCGAAAAATATCCTGGAAATCAGCCGGAGGCTTCAAAATGTCTTGAACTAATTCTGCAGCAATATCTTGCTCGGCAGCAGTTCCTTGAGCCCAAATCTCTTTTGCGCCCTCTGATCGTATTGGGGAGCCGAACTCGACGGGCCGGCAGCTTCTGAAGGTCCAGCATCTGTAGTGGCTGGTTGTTGACGAGAAGAGGATCTAGCTACCGGAGTTCTACCTGCCGGTGCTCTGCGACGTTGCTACTACTGTTGCTGTGGTTGTTATTGTTTTTGTTGCGGTTGCTGCTGTTGTTTTTGTTGGTGCGGGGCTTCACCTATCCAATTGTCACCCTCCGGGGCTACAAAATCAGGATCAATAACTGCCCTAAATAATGGTGCCACTTGGGGCCTGACCTGCTCAACCCTTCTTGCATTGTGGGTCTGGCAGTCAGCAAAAATTCTCTTATCGATCAAGGCCACGCCACTTTGATCTGGAAGTGGTGGCAAATTCGGCAAGAAGTGGCGTATTATCATCATTGCGAAACGCGGATACATCAAAAATCTTTCCCTGACTGGAGCTGTGATCTGGTGCACAAACTCCCCGAAAAACATCTCGGAAAAACTGAATTTCTTATTATATACCAAAGCAATCAACGCTGATTGCAATTTGGACACCATAGTATCAAAACCCGCTTTCCTTGGTGCAAAACACACCATAATGACGTGGACAAGATACCTCCGTTATCCAATCAGCCCGCTCTTAACATATGACGCCTTTGTAATATCCTGGGCATATCCCATCCTCAAAAATACTGCTTACCTAATAGGTAGTGGAAAGTCTATAGGGACTGCCTCTTGTTCTTCAGACCCCAGCTGTAGGATCTGCCTTAACATATCAGCCAAAAATGCTATTGGCTGTCCACCTACTCTTGTTCTTAAGACTGTAGGAGTAACCGAGCAATCAACTTGTAGATGCTCCCAGAACTGTCTTACGTACGCCAATGTAATTTGAAGATTGTGTGTCAGTGCATACGACACGCGATATTGGGTCAGAAATTCTATCATCTGACGGTATGGTTGTGCTTCTGGCAGTTGGAGATCCACTGCCATGACCATATTGTGCTTATTATTGAAAGCATGCTCACCCATATCTGCACACAAAATCAACAAACAAAATTAGTAATAAAAAAATAAAATAAAACTTGTTTTATTTCGAATTTGCATAACTTCGAACTTGCATAAGTTCGAAGTTCAACACATTCGAACTTAGACAAGTTCGAAATCAATTAAAAATCATTTGAATTTAAATAAATTCGAAATATATGTTCGAACTCTTCGAACTTGTAGATATTTCAACAAGTTCGAACTTTCTGACAAGTTCGAACCTGAAGAACAAGTTCGAAGTCGGTCATATGCAACACAAAAACTAAGATTTTAACCTCATTTGACTTAATCAACAGTATAATCTATTCCTATTGAGTTCTAATCGAAGTTATTTATGATTTATTTGAACTTTTATCCGTCAAAAGTCGTGATTTCAAACCACCTAGTTTCAACTCTCATAATCATCAAATAAAGTCGATTTTTTGCCTCAATATAGTCCTAAACTACACATACTTAGGTTTATGATGAATAATATACCTAAGTATTCGTGTATGTTCGAGAAATAAAAGCAAAACTTCGAGGAATAGTAGGAAATTCGAGATTCGGCAAATTCGAGAATATGTTCGAGATCGCCGGGAAATAAGTTCGAGAGAAGAAATTCGAGGGTAGGTGCCTTAAATGAAGTACTGTTGACCTAGTTATACCAACTACCTTCGAACTTAGCATAAGTTCGAACTTCCTGACAAATTCGAAGTTAAGTTCGAATTTGTCTGAATTTCGAACTTAAGTGAAAATTTTGAAAATACTTGAATAAAATTCAACTTTTTCAACTTTTTCGTGTAACGGAATTGTACCTTCCTTGCACAATCATTCACATTAAGCAACAGATTTTCACGCAATATTTGTTTAATCAACCAAAAATGCATCCTAGTAACTTTGACCTTTTTCCTACTTAGAATAAAATAAATTAAAATAAAATAAAATAAAACTTCAACTTAAACTACTCAAAAATACTTTGAAAAATTTACGACCTATAGTAACAGAATATTTTTGCGAGAATAGTCAAAGAAGGTTCAACCAGATAGCGATGTCAAACGCACTTTCAGTATTACAATTTCACACTTAGGATTTTTTTATTCCTTTGATTGTTTGTCGTGATATACATTCCAAGTCGATTGTCGGTATGATTTTCCTTCGGCCTTTTTATTTATCAAGAAACTACCTTACGTGTCCCATACTTAGATATACTTCTATGATCAAGACAGACACACAAATATTATAACTTTTTGGTATTGCAAATTTTATTTAAAAGGCAAACGTCGGACACAGTTCTGTATTTACATACAACAGAGTGTCTTAGTTTGTCTTAGAGTTCCTTTTAAGTTAACAAGACAGCGGTGACAGGTCTGTACTTACGTACAACAAAGCGACTTATCTTGCTAACTTGAGTCAAAACAGAGGTGACAGGTCTGTACTTACGTACAACAAAGCAACTTATTTTGACTCCCTCTTCTTTATCAAAAATTTTTCTTTTCTTTTCTTTTAAGATGTATATTGGTGATGCTATACATCCCCCAGAAAATTTGCATACCTCATTTAAAATCATTGTCTGTATGTCTCTAACATAGAAATTAAGACCATTTGGTCATATATCTAAGTTAGTTACACATATGACTTTTTCTTGAATATTTTATTAGCTGTTAAGATTTCCTTTGTGTATTATGCCTACCAACACATCAAACAAGAAAGAGCATATCACTTAGAATTTAAGGTGCATTATGTGTGAAAGCTTAACACTTAGAGATTGTTTCAACTGTGCTAATTTTCGTCACTTTGAACCTATGTCTCTAAGACTTAACTCATTTTTCAATATTCTCTTTTTTTAAAATTTTTAGGGTTTTCTCTCTTTTTACTTTTGTTTTTCATTTTTAAGAAAAGCTAATAAACTAACCTACTAACTTACTATAAAAGGAAATAAATTCTACTTAACCACTAACTTACTATAAAAGGAAAGAAAATATACTAAGGTCAAGTTACTCTAGATTACGCATACCATTTAGTTGAACTAACAACTCAAAGCGTGACTTATCAAAAGCTTTAGTGAATAAATCTGCATTATTATCTTCCGTTGCCACTTTTACCAGTTTAATTAAGTTCTTTTTAGCACAATCACGTATGAAATGATGTCTTATGTCTATGTGCTTTGTTTTACTGTGTTTAACTGGATTATTAGTTATAGAAATTGTAGATTGATTATCTATCCTAATGGGAGTATGAGTGTAAGTCAAACCGTAATCCCGCAATTGTTGTTGTATCCACAAAACCTGTGAACAGCAACTACCAGTAGCTACACATTCGGCCTCACACGTTGACATGGCTACCGAAGTCTATTTCTTGCATTGCCAGGATACGAGCCTCCCTCCAAGGAACTGACAACCTCCAGTTGTTATTTTACGGTTCAAGCTGCAACCATCATAGTCTGAATCTGTGTATGCTTCCAATTCTTGATCACCATCAGCATGATACCAAAGTCCCAGCTTCGGTTTTGACTTGAGGTATCTCAGAATCTGCTTCACAACTTTCATATGCATTTTTTTCGGATTAGCTTGAAACCTAGCACAAATACACACAGAAAACCTAATGTCAGGCCTAGAAGCAAATGAATACATGAGTGACCCGATCATGGCCCGATATAGAGTCAGATCCACATCAGTATCACTTTCTGTACCCGGTCCGAGATTGTAATTCACTTGAATCGGAGTACTAAAATGAGCAGTCAGCTTTGTTCCTTCCATCCCGAAGCGCTCCAGAATATCGTAGACATACTTCGTCTGATAGATAAACATGCCCTCCTTCCTCTGTTCAACTTGCAAACCTAGAAAGAAATTCAGCTCTCCCATAACACTCATCTCAAATTTTGACTTCATAACCTTCTCAAAATCTTTGCACATCTGTTCGTTTGATGACCCGAAGATGATGTCATCAACGTACACTTGTACCAAGATAAAATCTTCTCCCTTTCTATTCACGAACAATGTACTATCAATTCTCCCTCTTTCAAATCCGTTTTCCAAAAGATGAGTTGACAGCGTCTGATACCATGCCCTTGGTGCCTGATGCAATCCATACAGAGCCTTATCAAGTCGATACACTCTGTCGGGATACTTTGGATCAGTAAACCTAGGCGGTTGTTCGACGTACACCAGTTCCTTCACATTGTCGTACAGGAATGCACTCTTTACATCCAGCTGATAGACTTTAAACCCTTTGAAGGACACAAAGGCCAGAAACAGACGAATTGCCTCGAGCCTTGCCACTGGTGCAAACACCTCGTTGTAATCAATTCCCTCTTCTTGGTTGAATCCCTTAACTACAATTCTTGCCTTGTTGCGAGTAACAATACCCCGATCATCTCTCTTGCACTTAAAAACCCATTTTGTTCCTATTGCAACTTCTCCTCGAGGTAGCGACACTAACTCCCACACTTCAAGTTTTCTGAATTGTGATAGTTCTTCTTGCATGGCTTTAACCCAAGAGTTGTCTTTCAGTGCCATTTGCACATTCTTCGGCTCTACTTGCGAGATAAAACAAGAATATAAACATGTGTGATACGCCTCGGAGTCATTAATCATTGACAACAGCACTCTGTTGTTATTCAAGCTACTCCTAGTTCTCACACCGGTATTCAGATTTCCTATGATGCTTTCAATCGGATGATCCTTGTTTATCCTTGAAGTCTCAATTTCATCGACCCTAATATTATCTCCTAAGTTTGATCCTATTTCACCCAAAGGGGGAACGACCTCAGACTGTGCATTCTCTTCCTCATGACCACTATCCTCGGAGTTAGAAGTATTTGTCTGATTCTCGTTTGTAGGTATTTCAGAATCATTCTCTACTGGAGACCCATCTTCTGTCGTTGTAGGCTCAGAAGTTGATGGAATGCTCGTCTTTGGAAAACTTTGACCGTCGTCATTCAGATTTAATGATGATAAGTCATTTTCAATTGTACCTACATTTCCATTCAAAGGAATGTTAAATGATTCAAACAATGAGTCATAATCAAATATTAATTCCAGACCTGTTTGGGGTTCATGTGAATAACTTGTAACATCAATGTTAAACACAAATTCTACCGTACCGTTTGTTTTGTTAAAGACCCTTTTGTTTGGTGAGTAAGGAACATAACCTAGGAAATATCATTCCTCAGCCTTTTCACCAAACATAGGTTGATGTTTTGTTTTTAATAAAGTACACGGTACCCCAAACGGTACGAAGCCAGTTAAATTGGGTGGTATTTTATTCAAAACTTCATAACAGGTTTTGTTCAATGATTTGACAGTAAAAACCCGGTTTAAAACATGACATCCGGTATTCACTGCCTCCCCCAAAACATGGTAGGAAGCTTTGAATCCGAGAGCATGGTTCTTGCTGCCTCAATCAAAGTCCTGTTCTCCGTTCTGCCACCCCATTTTGTTGTGGCTCATATGGTGCACTAAATTGATGCACTATGCCTTTGGATAGGCAATATACACCAATTACTGTGTTTTTAAATTCCGTTCCATTATCACTCCTGATACGTTTTACCCTCGTTCCATAGGAGTCTTTGACTTGGTCTAAGAAACCAATCAACTTTCCAGTTGTTTCGTCCTTCGTACCTAAAAAGAAAACCCATGAAAAACGTGAGTAATCATTAGTGATAACTAAACAATACCAACTACCACCTATACTCCTTTTGTTGATAGGTCCAAATAGATCCATATGCAACAAATCAAAAGTGGAAGCTATCGAGTTCTGAGTCTTTGACTTGTGTGACTTCTTGTGTTGTTTGCCTTTCTTGCACGGTACACATTTGTCATCGAACTGAAAACTCTTTAGTGGGACACCTTGCACCAGACCATGTTTAGTGATGTAGTTCATTTTCCGTAGGTGCAAGTGTGCCATGCGTTTGTGCCATAAGATGGATTCATTCTCTGCTGCTTTGGATAGAAGACATATTGGTCCCATCGATGAATCCGATTTATTCATGTCCATCATGTATAAATCATTCTTCCTTGGGGCTCTCATCAGTATCCACTCTTCAGGTACTTTAAATCCCGGTTTCAGCACTAACGCCTCAGTATCAGTAAAAATTACTGAGTTCTTCTTATCACAGATTTGAGATACACTAATGAGATTATGATCAAGCTTATCAACATGATAAACTTGATCAAGTTTGATAGTCCCATTAGTGACCACTCCAGTACTAGTGATATGACCTCCTTTGTTCCCAGTGAATGATACAAAACTCTTGTTCCCTCCTTTGAAGTCTGTGAGCAGACTCCTTTCCGCAGTCATGTGCCTAGAGCAACCACTGTCGACGAACCACTTGTTGTTTAGACCTGTAGTTATCTCCTTTTTGTGATCCGATTCCACGTTAGCCATCTGTGCGGCAAACTCCAGAATGGTCATTGTCTGATTTCTCCACCAACACAGGACTTGTATCATTCTGTTTGTTGTCCTCTGTTACTTCCTCTGCTCCGTCATTCCCCGTCTCTGTCACCTCAGCCATGAAGGCTCTAGCATTCGACTCAGGATGTGAACTCCAATCATAAGTCCCATCGAGCTGTCTGTCCGATGATACGTTTGTCAACAGACCAGCGATGTTTGCTTGATTACCCGAACTACCGGACTGATATCTTCCCTGAGATTGATTTTGATAGTTTTCAACTTTGGGTCCTTGACATTCTCGTGCAAAATGTCCTAATCCTTGGCAGTTATAACACTTAACCTTGGATTTGTCTAACCCAATGTTACTGTTACCTACATTCAGATTTCTTCCTCTTCATTTCATGAACCTTTTGACCCGCTGAGTCACCATGGCTAGTTTCCATTGAAGATCAATTTCCTCAACTCTTCAAGATCCACCTGATCGTAGTCCTCTTCCCATAATGCAGGATCGTTAATTTTCCCTTGTACACAATTTCCATATGCTGCAACAAACGAAGCCAAAAGATTCAGATGAGTTTCGGCTGATTATGCACTCATACGCATCTTTGTGTACTATTGAGAAGTAGATGCTGAGTGAGGCGGTTTATCTTCCGGTTTAGAATACCCTAAGAATGCCCGACTACTTGTGTCTTCTACCTCCACTTTACGAACCCTCCGATTTCCCTCACACCTCTTCTCGAGAGCATCCCATAACTCTTTAGAAGTACGATGATTCCGTAAGGTGTGTAGAATCTCCTGAGGTAGTGCCATACGAATGATTGAAAATGCTCTGTTCTCGGCCTCATACAGTTTCTTGTCATCATCCTTCATTTTCTGATACGTCAAGACTCTCTGACGGCCCTCAAACTCTTGGGTTGGTGGAATGTATCCCTCATCGATACAGATCCACAGTCGCATGTCGTTGAAATGCGCTAAATCAGCAAACCTATCCTTCCACCAGTAGTGGTCTTCCAACCTCATCAGTTTTGGCGGAGAATTTTCCTTGACAACCTCGTGGTTCATTTCGATAAACTTTTGCAAACTGGTCATCCTTTCTAAACTTTTTGTATTCGAACTTAGGTAATTTAATTTAAAATTAATTTAAAATAAACCCTTTCGAACTTAGGTAAGTTCGAATTAGTTTAAAATTAAATTCGTTTGAAATTAAATTCGAAATTGTTTAAGTTCGAAATCAACAAATTCGAAGGTCTGACAAGTTCGAGATTTCTGACAAATTCGAGATCTGACAAATTCGAATGCTAGCAAGTTCGAATATCAGCCAAATTCGAATGAAACCCTAAAGTAAGTTCGAGAGGAGCGTATTTTCTGACAAGTTCGAATTTTCTGACAAATTCGAATAAACCCTAATACTCCCTATGTTCGAGCGCCGCAAGTTCGAGAAACGGCCAAAAGTTCGATTTTTTCAAGTTTTCAGTTCAAACCAAAGTTTTTAATGCTAAAAACTCTGATTTCTACTAAAATAATGAACTAATGTGACCTTTTCTCCGTTATCTTGCTTATATAACTCGAAAAACTGATTAAAAATGTGATTTTCAAAACGCCAAGAAACCAAGAATGTTTAAGATGAATGCGAAGAACACGATGAACACTCTTATGTTTCTGATACCACTTGTAAGGTCACCTACCTACAGATCTTATCTTGACGCGACGCCGTCGAACGAGTGCGGAATCCTCGTTAGCGGTTTGACGGATTGATCACACACACGTAACACGGAGACACACACGATGATAGACGTAAACCTGAACGTCCCGACACGTGATTCTCTCCAAGAACACTGTGAAAACACTCTGCAAGTTTGTAATCGCCCAGATAATTCATTCTCCAAAGATCGTTAATCAAAACTGATTAACTCTTAAATATAAGCCTTGGATTCGAACTTGCCTTGGACAAGTTCGAGAAGGCCCAAGCCCACGAACTTGTCCACCATAAGTTCGAATCTAGGCCTTCGAACTTATTCTAGAACTTGTCTTTGAACTTGTTCTAGAACTTATGTTTGAACTTATCTTTGAACTTATGTTTGAACTTATTGTAAAACATTAATTACAACCAAGTTCAAACATATATATAATCAATATCATACATATATCAAACATATAACAAACATATATAAAACATGTATTAATATGCAATTACGAACAATTTAACTATTACAAAATATCATCTATACTTAGACTGCTATCGTCACACAGGATGCACTAACAATCAATCTTTAAAAAGAAACTAGTCCCATGCAGCTAATCAAACAATTCGTCGATTCTTGGCAGCGGATACTTATTCTTGATAGTTACTTTGTTCAGTTTACGATAATCGATGCACATTTTCATTGTGCCATCCATCTTTTTCACAAACAATACCAGGGCTCCCCAGAGCGAAGAACTCAGTCGAATGAAGCCCTTATACAACAAATCTTGAAGTTGTTTCATCATTTCTTGCATTTTGGTAGACACAATACGGTACGGAGAACGAGCTATCGGGGCAGCTCCATGGATCAAGTCAATACGAAATTCCACATGTCTTTCAGGTGGCACACCAGACAAGTCTTCCGAAAACACATCCGGGAATTCAAACACAACAGGCACGTCGGCTACATTTTTCTTTTTAGTCTTGACATCAATAGCATATGTCAAATAAGCATCACAACCCCTTGCAACTAGCTTTCGGGCCTTTGCAATCGTTAACAAACATAGATCCCCACTTCTCCCATCCCCGTATATACAGATCTCTCACCCATCCGGAGTAGTTATCTTTATCATTCTTTCCTTATAACTATGTGAGCTTCATTTTTGATTAGCCAGTCCATTCCGACAATTACATCAAACTTACCGAACTCTATTGGGATTAAGTCAAGATTGAAGATTACATCTTCAATCACTAGAGTACAATTATGATATGTGTGATCTACTTTGACTAGAGTTTTAATAGTAGTTTCAATATCAAGCACATCAAACAACTTAGATAATGACATTGACATTTGTTGAGAAAAAGTGGCATACATAAATGATCTATTGGCACCAGAATCAAATAGAACTCGTGACAACCTCCAGGTCTTCCTTAGATTCTTGATCATAATATTAGATTTTGTTTGCTTTATAAGTATAATCCATTAGTGTCCAAAGTCCCTTTAATTTTTTTTTTTATATTTGATCAAACCACCATATCGTTAAGTATATTATCCTCACGAACTGTTTTACCCCTCTCCCGATTGGTTATTATTCACATACATTTCTTACTTCATACCTTGCATTGTATATTTCAAATTCTCAATTAAAATTAACATGTGTCTTCCATGTATTATCATACCCCCGTATGCTTTCCCAATAATTCTTTAAATTGCTTTCCTTATATAAAATCAATATTGAAACAGTCTTTTTGAATCCAATTATATCATAATTCCCATGAGCAGATCGTATCCTGTTTTTCTAAACTACAACATTTTTAAGTTAAAATAACAACACAATATACCATGCAGTTTCTTTAAATATAAGCTAATGTTACTTGCTTTATGATAACCAAGACTAGTTGTTATCAATCCCTCAAACATATCATATATGATACTAATACAATTGGTTCCAATTTTTAGTCCATCATGGTCAACATTAAACTTTAATACAACTTCTATAATCATTCATAAATCTCAAGATATCTATAGTATCTTTTCCAATTTAAAGCTTCAGAATTCACCCTAGGCTATTCATCTAATGCCTATTTATATACTCGATTATTCTCATTCACAAATATAATTATACTTATATTAGCAATAGAATATAATGTTACTCAAATTCATGTTAACTTCAAAATCATATAACTTCAACAATATATTACATGTAGAAACTTTGGAGTACTCTTCTAGTTCCTCAATCAATATTTAAAAGTCATAACAGTAGTCTCTGGGATTTCATCTCCTTTGTTGAAATTTTATTCTTAGGTTCATCATGCAAAGTCAGAACATGCTAATTCCTTGGTGGCAGTCTGCAAATGGCCTCATTTTCCACGATTATAACAAGCATCGACCTTCCTTGAACATTCATCATCCTCATGTCCCCGTTGGTTGCAACATCGATAACGTATTTTAAAAAGATTACACTTTCCACAGTGTCTTTCACCACATATCTTACATCTATTACGTTTATTTGTCCTTGATATTGAATAAGGTCCATTATGTTCATATCCTCCGTAATTTGTGATCCTTCTGATAACTCTTTCTTCATGATCAACGTGAGGTACAATATCAGGCTCACCATATTGCCAACAAAACAACGATTTGAATTGTTCCCAACTAAATTAAGTAATCAACTCTTATCCCAATTCTCTTTCCCAATAATTCCACCATTTCTTGGCTTGTATAATCAATTGATCCTTAGCCAAATATACCTTATATTCATTCTTGCAATTCACCTCCGTAAAAATCTGTTCCATAATTGTAATCCATTCTTTCGATTTCTTAATTCTCAAAGATCCAGAAAAGGTTGGTGGTTGCAAGTCCTTGAATGATTTAGTTACATGGTCCATATAATTTCCATCGATTTTGGTTCCATACTCAATCTTTTCCTTGTTCTTTCTCTTGTCCTCCCTTCTTTTAGCTTCGGCCTAATCTCGAGCCCGAAACTGTACATGAATCATCTTGTTTTGATCAACCATCATTGCAAGCATCATTTCCCTTGTATCTTGTGGTGTCATTCCTTCTCCAGACATGTTTTGAAATTTAAAACATACAACTTGTTTAATAATCAGGTCATTTATTTAAATACACCACCCATTGTCCTGTATGAAAGTCAATTTCCTATAATTACTAGATCATATCCTATCTTAGTTCAGATCATCACTTATAAATCACTACATATCATCACCTATGTTTGAGACCTAGACCTCCCGGACACTTGAATTTCAAACTACTACTCTGATACCATTCGTTGTGGCACCCTTGCCACAATAACCATTATTACATCACACAGGATTAATCACATCACATAATACATTAATGATCTGAAATACTTAGTACAATACAGGAAACTGAAAGTACATAATTCAAAAAATAAAAGTCAAACACCATACGTGTCAGGATCTAAAAACTAATTAACCAAGACTAATTTATTTGAATTTATCAGAGTATAAATCAATAATCTTGCTTTGAATCAAAGCTTAATTAAGAAGTTTGCGGAATAACACATAATTATTTTAACAAAAGCTTTCAGAATAAATAGCAGGTAAACACAATAAATAATCAAGACTGCTTGTATTGCTGATCTCAATGATTACAATCACCTCTAATCTGTTTGATTAGACGAAGAACACAGACTGTTCTTAGGGTTTTACAACCTTAGAGGCTTATGAAAACTTAAACAAAAAGCAATTACAGACTCGAATGTGCAGAAAACTCTTATACAATAGAAAGACCTATTCTATGTATTTATATTGCTTCTTGATATGTTTCCTTGAAGAACTATGACTTCTCTGATAGTAGATATGCTGGAATCTTCGTGTAGATATCTTTTCCTGAAAATCAGCACTTTCTGTTTATGAAACTGTTGAGCAGCTTGAATCACTTGACAGCTTGAACAGAGCAGCTCGAGTTGATTTACTCTGGCAGCTTGAACTTTTACACTGGCAGCTCGAGATTCTTCAACTAACAGCATGAACTTTGCCTTTACATATAAACTCTACAAACAGTTTGAGAAGTCTAACTAACAGCTTGAACCTACTTAGACTATTTCCCAACAATCTCCCCCTAACTTAAATTCTTTGTACAAGACTTTAAGTTCTATACATATAAGGAAATGAATAAGTAAACTGTTATTTACAAACCAAGGCTTTCAAAAACTTATAACTGTGAAAGTTTCTGATCTACAGCCTTCAAAAATTCTTTCTTCATCTCATCTCTATCACAAGATACTCTAATAGATTTTATCTGAAGTAGCATATCTTTTGGTAAATCATAAAATTCGAGATTGAAGAATATACCAGGTCCATCTGAGAATTTGATTCTGTATGTCCTTGATTTAACAAACAGATCAACTTGCTTGATCTTCTTTCCCTTCTTCATAGCATCCTCTATTTCAGTCCTTGCAGATTCAGGGTCAACAATTGATTTTAGATCTTTAATGACTTGCTTCACTTGTGGTAAAGCAGATCTAACTTGTGTTACAGACCCAATATTATGCATCCTGATAAGCTCATCTCTGGTCAACTTCTGAACCATATGCCAAAATGTATCATACTCTTCCTCTGGCCCAGATTCCCTTCTCACCACAAACTTAAATCTTAAGTCAATATTATCCAGTGGCTTAGCATACCAGTAGTTGATCAGAGGCTTTGTAAAATCATGTCGATCAATCAACTTCTCTATCTCCATGGCCTTTTGCAGTTGTTGCTCAAACAACACCCTTTTAACTTGATGCAGCTTTGCTTGTGATGATGGCTCAGATGCAGGAATAGAAGCAACAGCTTGATCAGAAGGAGCTCGGGCACTGGCAGCATCTTGAATATGACTTGTACCAGTTTGAACTGGTTCTTGTGATGGTTGGACTTCTTGGGAGACTTTTGTTTTCTTTCTTTTGTCCATTTCTTTGTCATGGATCTCTTGCAGCCGTTCAGT
The DNA here is from genome assembly GCA_020465985.1 of Centrapalus pauciflorus. NCBI lineage: Eukaryota > Viridiplantae > Streptophyta > Magnoliopsida > Asterales > Asteraceae > Centrapalus > Centrapalus pauciflorus. Next base: position 199,114 of record JAANYP010001713.1, on the reverse strand, counting down.
GGTCATGGACTGAGCCATTTTCTTTGGAATGCCAGCTGCAAAGGCAAAATTGATCAGAAATCTTCTGTGCTCAGCCTTGGAGTGCCCTGTTGGCAGCTTCCTCTTCTTCTCTCCTTGTTTGACCACAAACCCCTTTAGGTAATCACCTAAGGTTGCATCATCGTCCATTGGGGGCTGGGTTTGCTGGACTAACTCTTTATCCTGTTCTTCTGCTAACTTTTTGGCAACTTCAGCATCAAAGGCAATCTGGGCTTCTTTGGAAGAAAATTTGTGCTTTGGAGACTCAATAAGAATGCCCTTGCCCTTGTCTTTTGCAGCAGAGGATGTAGCTTGGACTGTACTGGATGGAGCTTGAACACCTTCCCTTATAACAACTCCAGTTGCTTTTGAGGAGGCAGCAGCTTGAGTTTCTAGGCTAACAGCTTGAGAAGCTGTTGGGACTGTTAGCCTAGAAGGTGGAACTGTTGAGGCTGATTGGACTGCTTTTGGAAACTCCTGATTCTCCCCCTTTTTGGAAGCATTGGTTTGGTCAGGAGGACCTACAACCTTTGCCTCATGGGTTTGAATCAACCGCTCTAATTTCATGATCTTATTTCCACAGAGGGTAAACCCTTTATGGAGATAATCCATTCTTTGATTTTGAGCCGCTTCTGCCTGCTTTAGTGCAAATATCTGAGCTCCCTGTGCAGCAATGATGGACATTTGGTATTCCAACATAGCTACAACAGGTTTCATCTTGGGATCCGTCAAAAGCATGATTTGCAGACTAGCCTCAAGATCAGAAAACACCTGTGGTGCTTGTGATCTATCACTGACATTAATACCAGAAGTAGAAACCTCTGGGCCCCTCTGTTCTTGGTTCTGGGGACTTCCAGCTTGTGTTTGCACACTTGCTGTTGCCATGGGCGTGGTCTTAGTGATGTTGGCACTGTCCTGTGCCCCTTGTGCAGAGACAGCAGTAGTGCCAGCCACAGAACCCATATGAACAGTCTCTGAAGAGATGTTCACCTCCTGAGTGAGGATGGGAGTGTCCTCAATTGGTTCCCTTTGGATATTCTGTGCAGAAGTGTCCTCCTGCACAGGGATATATGGTTCTTGTCTGAGGGCTGAGGAGGAAGGAGCTCCTGGTCCCTTTTTCCTTTTATATAGAAATTTTAGTGGGGGTGATGGTTGTACAAAAGGATCAGAAGGAATTTGTGTATCATGAGGAGTGGGTTGGGGTCCTGGGGGTGAAGCAGTAATGATAGGCTGAGCCTGCTCAGGACCCTCTCCTCGGTTTCTTGGGATGATGTTCATCATTACAGAAGGCAATGGAACATCTATACTCAAAAAATTGGCACTTTGTTTTAAAAGCCTCTTTATAGAAGATAGTGAGTGCCTATGGGAAATATGTATCCTCTTATGTAAATGAGAAGTAGTGCAGGTGTGGGCAATGATTTCTGCCAAAAATCTGGGATACATTAAAAATTTCCCATTCTTTAGGGAATGATGCCTTAACATTCCCTGAAAAATCATGTTTGAAAAATTGAACCGTTGGCCTGTTGAAAAGCACACTAAGGCAGTGGCAATGTTAGAAGAAAATTCTGACCAACCAGTTCTTTTGGGGCTCATACACTGCTGAATAATATGTACAAGATATTTCCATTTAGGAGAAAAATGGGCTTTCAAGAAAGTAAATGAATCAGCAGGACCCCTATAACCTATATTATAAAGACCAATATGTAAAGCGTTAAGGGTTAGGTCTGTTATACCTGTGGCATCTTGAAGATGCAAATGGTGCCGAATGGATTCCTCAGTGATGGTGATGGGAGTGCCATCAATTATGGATAGTATAGAGGGAATACCATTGATGGTTTGAATAGAGGCACGGTTCCAGAATTGTTCGATATGCAATATGTATATGGTGGGATTTATATTGAGTGCATGATGAATATGGGAGTGACAAAGAAAGTCCATCATGTCATGGAACGGTTGAAGGTCTGAGTGCTTTAGAGAGTAGGGAAGGCAGTTGTGTTCTTTAATAAACTCCATTGAAGATCAAACGAAGGGTTTAGGGTTTGCAAATAAGAGTGTGTGAATCGTTCAGAGGAAAAAGAAATGCCGTGGAAGGAAATTTTGTAACTGGTAGTTACAACTGAACGAAACTGGGACCTTTAAAGGTTTTGAAAAAGGTTGGGTCCCGCGCACACATATTTAAAAATTACCTAAATGCCCTGCACACTTTGACAGATCAAGTGAATAACTAACAGTCCGAGAAAATGAACTAGCAGCTTGAGAAAATACTCAAGCTGTTAGTTGAAAATTATGCATCCTTTTAATGAAACAGTGACTCCCCCTTAAATAAGCATACGAAGTAAATAATAATGAAAACAAATTAATCCATGTTTACCATACCAATATTTGATACCAGGAAAGTGAATCTTCCTACATCAAAAGGTTTTGTAAATAGATCAGCTAACTGATCATCAGTATGTATTTTGGTAACTTGGATTAATTTCTTCTCATTACAATCCCTTATGAAATGAAATCTGATATCTATATGCTTGGTTTTTGGGAATTTCACTGGGTTTTGCACAATGCTGATTGCACTTGAATTGTCAATGTAAATAGGAGTGGATAAGAAATTCATACCATAGTCTCTCAGCTGATTTTGAATCCACATTACCTGGGAGCAGCAGCTTGCAGCTGCTACATATTCTGCTTCAGTGGATGATGTGGACACAGTTGTCTGCTTTTTGCATTGCCAAGAGACCAGTCTTGCTCCTAAGTATTGACATCCACCAGTTGTGGATTTTCTGTCAATGTTGCAACCACCATAGTCACTGTCAGAATAAGCAGTTAGTTCAAGGGGAGAGTCTTTAGGATACCATAGGCCTAAGTGTGGTTGGCCTTTGAGATATCTAAAGATTCTTTTAACAGCAACCAAGTGAGAATCCTTTGGAGAGCATTGAAACCTAGCACACACACAGACAGCAAACATTATATCAGGTCTAGAAGATGTTAGATACATGAGTGATCCTATGAGAGATCTGTATAAATGTATGTCCACATCTATGCCATCTTTGTCTGTATGGAGTTGCTTGTGAGGATCCATTGGAGTGCTTGCAACCTTGGTGTCTTGATACCCAAACTTTTCTAGTATGTCTTTCACATACTTTGATTGACTTATGAAAAGTCCAGTGGGCTTCTGCTTGACTTGCAATCCCAGAAAGAAAGTGAGTTCTCCCATTGAACTCATTTGAAACTTTTTGTGCATTAAAGCTTCAAACTCTTTGCACAGGCAGTCATTGGTTGAGCCAAAGATAATGTCATCAACATAGATTTGGACAAGCAGAATCTCAGCCTTGATAGACTTAGTGAAAAGTGTTTTGTCCAGAGTGCCTCTCTTGAACCCATTCTGTAGAAGGTAGGATGACAGAGTGTCATACCATGCTCTGGGGGCTTGATGGAGACCATAGAGAGCCTTGTCTAGCTTGTAGACCCTGTCTGGATACTTATAGTCTTCAAAACCAGGAGGTTGACACACGTAGACCTCTTCTTCAATTGTCCCATATAAAAAGGCAGACTTCACATCCACTTGATACACTTTAAAACCTTTGAAGCTTGCATAGGCCAAGAATAGTCTGATGGCTTCAATTCTTGCCACTGGGGCAAATACATCATCATAATCTATGCCTTCTTCTTGAGTGTACCCTTGAGCTACTAGCCTTGTTTATTCTTGATAACTATCCCTCTCTCTTCTTTCTTGTTCCTGAACACCCATCTTGTACCAATTGCTCTCTTAGCTTTAGGAAGATCCACCAGAGTCCATACATTCTGAATCTTGAACTGTAGAAGCTCTTCTTGCATTGCCTCAATCCAGGATGAATCTTTTAATGCTTCTGATGCCGTTTTAGGTTCTAGTTGAGACATGAAACAGACATGTTCAAAAGCAGCTAGACTGAATTCAGGAACTGCTTGTTCAGCAGCAGCAGTCTCATTGTGAACCATCTTCCTTGTTTGTACAGGAGTACTTGGATCACCCAGTATTTGATTGAGAGGATGATACTTGTGAACTCTGAGGGTAGGCTCTCTTTCTGTCTGAAAAGAGGATCCAAGATTTGTATCATCTCTATCAGGACCAGTGAATGGTTCAGTTTCAGTAACAGCTTGACTTGAATCTGGGACTGGTTCCCTTTGGGGTGGAGCTGTGCTCTTAGGACTTGGGAGTTGCACTTCAGTGTCTGGATTTGTATCATGTTGAGCATTCAGGACCCCTGGAGGATCACAAGACAGAAGTGGTATAGTGATGTATTCATCCCAATTTGTTGAATCTGCAGCAGTTTGAAACTTTGTGCCAACAGCTTGAGAATTTGTATTGGCAGCATGAGAATCTGTGTTGGCAGCTTCAATCTTGTATGCATCAAATTCTACAGTATACTCAACAAAGCTCAGAGAATTTGTTAGTGAATCTAAGTCAAACAACCAATCAGGACCAGTGCCTTTGACATTTGCAGTATTTTCATTAAATTCAACATTAGCACTTTCTTCAATGGTTTTAGATACACTATTGTATACTCTATAGGCTTTGCTTTGACTTGAGTAACCTACAAAGAATCCTTCTTCAGCCTTACTTTCAAACTTCCCTAAGTGAGTCTTAGTGTGAAGAATAGTACATGGGCATCCAAAAGACTTGAAGAAAGCTATTAGAGGACTTCTGTTATGGAATAACTCATAGGGAGTTTTCCCTTGTGATTGGACAACCTGAACCCTATTCAGAACATAACAGGCTGTATTAACAGCTTCTGCCCAGAAAGTCATTGGCAGTTTTGAATCAGCTAGCATAGTTCTAGCAGCCTCAATTAATGTTCTGTTCTTTCTTTCAGCAACACCATTTTGCTCTGGTGTTCTTGGTGCACTATACTGTCTAGCAATGCCTTTGGACTCACAGAAACTGGATAGAATATGATTTTTAAATTCAGTTCCATTGTCTGATCTTATCACCTTAACTTTTGAGTTGGATTGATTTTCTATCTTAAGAATAAATGACTTAACTAGCTCAGCAGTTTCATCTTTAGTCCTAAGTGTAACAACCTAAATTTTGTTGATCGTGTAATGTGTGATTTGAGATAATAATATAATTTTATTATATTATTTAGGTTGCAAATTTTAATTTAAGAAAGAAAATTTATTAAATCAATATAATTTTAAATTATATTTACGATATGATTAAGTAAAATAAAAGAGATATAAAATACAAAAGTTTAGTGGGTTAAACTACAAATGAAACTGAATGAAATATATAAACCAATTTAATGGTTCTTAATGCCATTAAATCACAAAATTCACTTCTCTCTCTACTCTCTCTCTAACTTACGGCACTTCACAAAAGATCATCAAAAGCTCATTTAACCTTGCAAATTAATTGGAGATTGAAGCTAAAAGGAGTTACAACAACATCAAATTATCAAGGATTTAAGGTAATTATTTCTTAAAAATCTTGAGAATTATGTGTTTGGTTCGGTTTTGATAAAAACCGAAACCAAGACTTTAAAATGTGAAGATTTGATATTGCATGTATAAAATTTTGAAAGATTATGATGAATTGAAACTAGTAAATGAATTAGAAACTAAATTTATTGCTTGGATCATCCAAATTATGAAGAAATCGGAATTTTTATAAAAAAATAATGTTCTTGGCAAAAAATTTCATATTTTGGATGATCTTGATTAATATATGATGTTATTGATAGAGAAAAATGTATAAAAACAACTCAAATATGATAATATATCAAAATAATAAGTTGCATGTTGATAAAAACGGACTTAGTGAAATATTTGATAAAATCCGTATGAATGTGACCAAGAACACCAAGAACAAAAATCTGGGAAAATTACTAAGTATGGGGTCCGAATTCGGTTAAGACCGAATTCGGATGGTGCCCATTTCGGACCTATGATTCGGTTCGGATGATATCATTATCGGAGCTCAAGATTTCGGATAACCAATTTCGGATTTAGTTTAAATTCGGATGATTGATTTGGACATTATTGGTCCGAATTCTGATCCTAATTCGGATATATGCTCAATTCGGATAACACCAATTTCGGTCCTAAGTCAAATCCGGATGATGGTTTGGTCCGAAATCCGGATCTCCACTTCGGATGTGTCCGAATTCGGATCCCAATCCGGGCTAATCCGAATCCGGGTCCTCAATCCGGATGTATCCGAAATTGAGGGATCCGAAATCCAAATTTTATATATTTGATATTTCAATTAAATGAATGATTATATATATTGTTAAATATATAAATAGAGGACTTTTGAGAAATATTGAGACAAAGATTGATTTGTGAAATAAATAAGTTATCAGAATCAGATAGAATTAAAGATTTTAATGACCAAAAGATGATGAAATTCCATGATAAAGATGATAATAATGATATGAAATTGACATGATATTATCATGAATGATTTTGAACATGTTCAGTATATTCTGAACAAAGATTTAAAGACTTAAAGACTTGAAAAGCGGGTCAGAGACTTGATTTGACAAAGAACAGAATAGACAAGATAAAATCCTGAGATAACTCAGGTGGCAGATTCATATATCTGTTTGACCAAGACCCAGACCTGTGAGTTATAGATATTCAGATTGAACATGCATAGATCCGGTTGAGATATATTGTTGCTGATAGATTTTATTGACATACACTTTATCAGCTGGAATGAGACCTGTGCACACCATGGATGGGTGTTGCCCAGTGAATCATGATAGCTATTTGATTATCTTTTCATATTGCATTTAATATTGCTTCAGACTTTGCTTTATGATTCATTGCTATCATGACTTCTAAGACATATGCTTACATCATTGATCAGACATTTGATAGATTGATTCAGCTTGACTAGCCCTTACCCGGCTATTTCACCAGTTCTTATGAATTGGTAATGACCTCCGATGTTCCGCCATATTGACTTACTGGTAGCTAGCCCAGTATGTGGCTGATCCCCACGATTTAAGCGTGAGTGTGGCTTGAACATCATCCGATCTTATGATACTATATCTCAATCATGAGGGCTGTAGCGGCAGCCAAGACATATCACGCTTAGACTAATGACCCGCTTGACACGCATGTTGATATTGAAAATCTATAAACTCACTAAGCTTTGCTTACAGATGTTGCATTAATATTTTACAGGAAAAGCCAAAGGAAAATCACCTGCAGGACCTAGTACTTAGGTCATTCAAGATCCAAGTTTTGAAGCTTTCTTAGACCACTACTCAACAAATCTTTCTGGTACTGATTGGAAGACAACAATTGTGGTGGTTCTGGGTAGATTTGATGTAATGTATGATATTATGATTAGATTAGATGTTACCCTTTTATAACTTTATTTTGAAATATGTAAACTTAATCCTAATCTTGTATGTACATGTAATTTTATTATTCCGCAATTTAATTACCCTATCTTAGTATGGTTGATATCGTATTGCTATTTGTGGGACCTAGACTCTGAGGACTGCCCCGTAAGGGGAGGTCTTCACAGGATGGTATCAGAGCACTAGTTTGAGTGAATCAAGTATTACGTGAGTATACTTGATCTCAAACTGAAGCAATACATATGTATCAATCATTTAGGTGGTTTGAACTGAGATAGGATGTACAGACTGTTAGGATGGGAAAAAGGGTACATAGATCTAAGTCTATAAACTGATAGTTAATTGATTTTAATTTTCAGTAGAAGATGTCAGGATCAGGATCAGGTGATATTCCCAGCAACATGAACCCACAACAGATGTTTGAAATGATGCAACAACTCTTAGCCCAACACTCAGAACAACAGAACAAAATAATGCAAGAACAGTTTCAGGCCAGAGATGAGGCCGAAGCTAAAAGACGTGAAGATAAAAAGAATAAAAGAAAAGAAAAGCAAGTCCAGACCAATGAATCTGATTCTGATAATTCAAATCCCGAAACTCAAATTGCTCAGCCAAAAGGCTGCAAGTTTAAGGATTTTAAAGCTAGCGGTGCGTTGAATTTTGAAGGAACAGTTAATCCGATTCAGGCGATGGATTGGATTAGCCACACTAAAGAAATCTTCCGGATTTCTGATTGCTTAGACTCTAAGAAAGTGAGTTATGCGTACGCGTTATTTGTCGGAGCTGCCCGTGCTTGGTGGAAAACCCAGAGAAGCATATATGGCGAAGAAATAATTCAGACTCTAGAATGGGAGCAGTTTCTTGATATGTTCAATGCAAAGTACTGTCCAGTTGACCAAAAAGATAAAATGGAAGTACAACTAATGCAACTGACTCAGGGAACAAAGACTGTAGATGAATACGAACACGAATTTTCGAGATTATGTGGCTACTCTTCTTACCAAGTGGCAACAGAAGAAAGGAAAATGAATAGGTTCCGAGTAGGACTCAATCCCAGATATCGACATCCCATGAGTGCGATCAAATATAAGAGCTATCTGGAAATGGTAGAAGCAGCGAGACAGATTGAGCGAGGATACTTAGAGTACGGCGATCAGTTATACGCTCCGTCTACTAACCCGATGAATCCGTCTCCTCCAAAGAAACAGCGATTTGGCAGATTCTTTAGGCCAAATAAGTCTCAGTCACAATCTCAGCAATCCCATCAGCATAGTTCACAACAGAAAGCACAAGTTTACTCCCTCACGAACGAGCCACGATTCTGCAAGCGATGCAGAAAGTCACACATGGGGTTGTGCAATCCAGAAGACGTTACTTGCTTTGCGTGCAATATGATCGGTCACAGCAGTGAGGAATGTCCACAGCAGGGACGAGGATGTGCGAAGTGTGGTAAGAGAGGACACTTCATGTACCAGTGTCGAAGCGGATCACGTTATCAGTCTCAATCATCAGCAGGAGGTTCTACGGGGAAAAGTTCTGCTGCAACGCCGACTGCACGGACTCGAGCTTTCCAAATCACAGCCGAAGAAGCGAAAGAAACACCTGATGTAGTTACGGGTATGTTTTTACTTAACTCGATTCCGGCTCGTGTATTATTTGATTCTGGCGCAAGTCGTTCTTTCATATCAACCTCTTTTGCACGACAATTATGTAAGATTCCATCAAAGCTTCCCGTGATACTAGACATTGAGACAGCCAGTAACAATTTTGTTATGGCTGATTCCGTTTATCCAAACTGCACACTACTTGTTGATAATATCGTATTTAATCTCGATCTCATCCCGATTCCATTAAAAGAGTTTGACGTCATCATCGGCATGGACTGGTTAACGAATAACGAGGCTACAATTATCTGCAACCGGCGAATCATCAGAATCAAGTCTTCAGACGGCCGAGTACTTGAGATCAAGGGCGAGAAGCGAAAAGGTGATCACTGTTTCATTTCTATTGATAAAGCTTATAAGTATTTATCCAAGGGTCGCGAGTCCTATCTGTGCTACGTTTAATCTGAATCCAACTCTGAAAAGAAATCGTTGTCCGATATTCCTATCGTCTGTGAGTTCCCAGACGTATTTCCCGATGACATTTCCGGAGTGCCACCGGAACGTCAAGTCGAGTTTAGTATTGACTTGGTTCCTGGTGCGGCTCCTATCGCAAAAGCTTCATACAGACTTGCACCTGCAGAAATGCAAGAAATGTCTAAGCAACTGCAAGAGCTGTTAGAGAAGGGGTTTATCCGACCGAGTTCTTCTCCGTGGGGTGCACCAGTCTTATTTGTCAAAAAGAAAGACGGAACCTTCCGTATGTGCATCGACTACCGCGAGTTGAACAAGGTTACCATAAAGAATAAATATCCTCTGCCCAGGATTGATGATCTGTTTGATCAACTGCAAGGAGCTAGTTATTTCTCGAAGATAGATCTCCGTTCTGGGTATCATCAACTGAAAGTAAGAGATGAGGATATTCTGAAGACAGCCTTCCGTACAAGATACGGTCATTACGAATTTCTCGTGATGCCGTTCGGCTTAACAAATGCACCAGCGGCATTCATGTATCTCATGAATCGAGTGTGCAGACCTATGTTGGATAAATCAGTTATCGTATTCATAGACGATATTCTGATTTACTCCAAAACGGAGGCTGATCATTCTGTTCATCTGCGGCAATTGCTAGAGTTGTTAAGAAAAGAAAGACTCTACGCAAAGTTTTCAAAATGTGAATTCTGGCTCAGACAGGTATAATTTCTATTAAATGTCTCGAGCTATTTCCTAATTATTCCTTGATTCACATCAGAACTTGAATTTTCACTTTGACTCTTATAGATTCAATTCCTTGGCCATGTTGTTTCTGGCGAAGGAATATCCGTTGATCCATCAAAAGTCGAGGCTGTTCAGAAGTGGCAAACACCTCGCAATGCCTCCGAGATAAGAAGTTTCCTTGGATTGGCCGGTTATTATCGGCGATTCATAAAGGACTTCTCAAAGATTGCTGTGCCGCTTACAATGCTAACACGAAAGAATACTCCTTTCGTTTGGACCAATAAACAGCAAGAGGCATTCGATATTCTGAAGCAAAAGTTGATTCAAGCGCCGATCCTAGCCTTGCCAGAAGGTAATGATGATTTCGTTGTTTATAGCGACGCATCTGGTACTGGCTTAGGATGTGTTCTGATGCAAAGGGGAAAAGTAATTGCCTACGCTTCAAGACAATTAAAAGACTATGAGAAAAGTGCACCAACTCATGATCTTGAGTTGGCTGCTGTTACCTTTGCACTGAAGATCTGGCGTCACTATCTATATGGGACTCGGTGTCAGCTTTACACCGATCATAAGAGTCTCAAATACCTTTTCACTCAAAAAGATCTGAACATGAAACAGCGTCGATCCTTGGAGCTTATCAAGGATTATGACTGCGAGATCTTATATCATCCCGGCAAAGCAAATGTTGTCGCGGATGCGTTGAGTAGAAAAGTATATCCAGAAAAGTGCTATTATGCCCTAACTCCAGTTATATTCTCTTCTGATCTTATTGAAGATATTCGAGTTGCTCAAACTGAAGCACTAAAAGAAGAGAATATCGAATCTGAAAATCTTAAAGGGCAGTTACAATTCCTAACTCTGAACCATTTGGGACTTCACTGTTTCAAAGGAAACCGAATCTGGATTCCTAAGTATGGTTCAATCCGTAGCACTCTTCTATCCGAAGCTCATCAGTCCAAGTTATCTATTCATCCTGGCAGCTCAAAGATGTATTTTGATCTGAAAGCTGATTATTGGTGGCCAGGAATGAAGAAAGACATCGGAAAATGTGTTGAAAGCTGCAAAGTATGTCAGATGGTTAAGGCAGAACACCAGAAACCCTTCGGGGATATGCAACCACTGCCAGTTCCTGAATGGAAGTGGGAGCATATAACAATGGACTTCATTACGAAGCTGCCGAAAACCAAAAGACAACACGACTCCATCTCGGTAGTCGTGGATCGATTAACGAAGTCAGCTCACTTTATACCGATGAAAGAAACATATTCTCTCGATAGATTGGCACAACTATATATCACCGAAATAATTTCTCGACATGGTGTGCCGAAATCTATCGTATCAGATCGTGATAGTCGTTTCACATCCAGATTCTGGCAAGCACTACAAGAAGGGATGGGTACTCGGATTTCTATGAGTACTGCTTATCATCCAAATGCAGATGGCCAGAGTGAGCGTACTATTCTAACTCTCGAAGATATGCTTCGTGCCTGCATTCATGATTTAGGTGGTAACTGGGATGACCACTTGCCGTTGGTCGAATTCTCGTATAATAACAGTTATCATTCAACAATCAAGATGGCTCCTTTTGAAGCTTTGTACGGAAGAAAATGCAGAACTCCTACCTGTTGGCGTGAAACAGGCGAATCGCCAATAGCAGGACCTGCCCTTCTACAGTTGACTCACGAGAAGATTCAACTTGTTAGAAGGAATATTCTTGAAGCTCAAAGCAGGCAGAAGTCATATTATGACAATCGGCATAGATCCATCAGTTTTGCAGTTAACGATTGGGTGATGTTAAAAGTATCCCCAATGAAGAATGTGGTACGATTCATTAAAAGAAACAAGCTAGCTCCGAGATTTATCGGACCGTTCAAGATCGTCGAAAAGATTGGAAATCAGTCTTATCGTCTTGATCTACCAGCGGACTTAGCTGGAATACATCCTGTATTCCATGTTAGTCATTTGAGAAAGAGCTTAGCTGACGAAAGAGAAGTACAGATACCACACGTTAACCTACAGATAGATGAGAAGCTTCGCGTGGTTGAAGAGCCAGAACGTATTCTGGACTCGAAGACTAAGAAGCTTAGAAATAAAGAGATACAGATGGTGCTCGTCCAGTGGAAACACCACAAAGGTTCGCATCAGTCTTGGGAATCGAGAGATGTCATGAAAGCTACTTATCCCAGTCTGTTCGAACATAGCTAACTTCGGGGACGAAGTTTGTGCGTGGTGGAGCCCATTCTGTAACAACCTAACTTTTGTTGATCGTGTAATGTGTGATTTGAGATAATAATATAATTTTATTATATTATTTAGGTTGCAAATTTTAATTTAAGAAAGAAAATTTATTAAATCAATATAATTTTAAATTATATTTATGATATGATTAAGTAAAATAAAAGAGATATAAAATACAAAAGTTTAGTGGGTTAAACTACAAATGAAACTGAATGAAATATATAAACCAATTTAATGGTTCTTAATGCCATTAAATCACAAAATTCACTTCTCTCTCTACTCTCTCTCTAACTTACGGCACTTCACAAAAGATCATCAAAAGCTCATTTAACCTTGCAAATTAATTGGAGATTGAAGCTAAAAGGAGTTACAACAACATCAAATTATCAAGGATTTAAGGTAATTATTTCTTAAATATCTTGAGAATTATGTGTTTGGTTCGGTTTTGATAAAAACCGAAACCAAGACTTTAAAATGTGAAGATTTGATATTGCATGTATAAAATTTTGAAAGATTATGATGAATTGAAACTAGTAAATGAATTAGAAACTAAATTTATTGCTTGGATCATCCAAATTATGAAGAAATCGGAATTTTTATAAAAAAATAATGTTCTTGGCAAAAAATTTCATATTTTGGATGATCTTGATTAATATATGATGTTATTGATATAGAAAAATGTATAAAAACAACTCAAATATGATAATATATCAAAATAATAAGTTGCATGTTGATAAAAACGGACTTAGTGAAATATTTGATAAAATCCGTATGAATGTGACCAAGAACACCAAGAACAAAAATCTGGGAAAATTACTAAGTATGGGGTCCGAATTCGGTTAAGACCGAATTCGGATGGTGCCCATTTCTGACCTATGATTCGGTTCGGATGATATCATTATCGGAGCTCAAGATTTCGGATAACCAATTTCGGATTTAGTTTAAATTCGGATGATTGATTTGGACATTATTGGTCCGAATTCTGATCCTAATTCGGATATATGCTCAATTCGGATAACACCAATTTCGGTCCTAAGTCAAATCCGGATGATGGTTTGGTCCGAAATCCGGATCTCCACTTCGGATGTGTCCGAATTCGGATCCCAATCCGGGCTAATCCGAATCCGGGTCCTCAATCCGGATGTATCCGAAATTGAGGGATCCGAAACCCAAATTTTATATATTTGATATTTCAATTAAATGAATGATTATATATATTGTTAAATATATAAATAGAGGACTTTTGAGAAATATTGAGACAAAGATTGATTTGTGAAATAAATAAGTTATCAGAATCAGATAGAATTAAAGATTTTAATGACCAAAAGATGATGAAATTCCATGATAAAGATGATAATAATGATATGAAATTGACATGATATTATCATGAATGATTTTGAACAGGTTCAGTATATTCTGAACAAAGATTTAAAGACTTAAAGACTTGAAAAGCGGGTCAGAGACTTGATTTGACAAAGAACAGAATAGACAAGATAAAATCCTGAGATAACTCAGGTGGCAGATTCATATATCTGTTTGACCAAGACCCAGACCTGTGAGTTATAGATATTCAGATTGAACATGCATAGATCCGGTTGAGATATATTGTTGCTGATAGATTTATTGACATACACTTTATCAGCTGGAATGAGACCTGTGCACACCATGGATGGGTGTTGCCCAGTGAATCATGATAGCTATTTGATTATCTTTTCATATTGCATTTAATATTGCTTCAGACTTTGCTTTATGATTCATTGCTATCATGACTTCTAAGACATATGCTTACATCATTGATCAGACATTTGATAGATTGATTCAGCTTGACTAGCCCTTATGGTCTATTGTTCTAGACCCGGCTATTTCACCAGTTCTTATGAATTGGTAATGACCTCCGATGTTCCGCCATATTGACTTACTGGTAGCTAGCCCAGTATGTGGCTGATCCCCACGATTTAAGCGTGAGTGTGGCTTGAACATCATCCGATTCTGTGATCCTATATCTCAATCATGAGGGCTGTAGCGGCAGCCAAGACATATCACGCTTAGACTAATGATTCCGCTTGACACGCATGTTGATATTGAAAATCTATAAACTCACTAAGCTTTGCTTACAGATGTTGCGTTAATATTTTACAGGAAAAGCCAAAGGAAAATCACCTGCAGGACCTAGTACTTAGGTCATTCAAGATCCAAGTTTTGAAGCTTTCTTAGACCACTACTCAACAAATCTTTCTGGTACTGATTGGAAGACAACAATTGTGGTGGTTCTGGGTAGATTTGATGTAATGTATGATATTATGATTAGATTAGATGTTACCCTTTTATAACTTTATTTTGAAATATGTAAACTTAATCCTAATCTTGTATGTACATGTAATTTTATTATTCCGCAATTTAATTACCCTATCTTAGTATGGTTGATATCATATTGCTATTTGTGGGACCTAGACTAGTGAGCAATGCCCCGTAAGGGGTGGTCTTCACACTAAGAAAGTAAACCCAGGTAAATCTGGTGAAATCATCAACAATAACTAAACAGTAAGCCCTTTTATTCAAACTCAAGACAGATGTTGGACCAAATAGATCCATATGAATTAGCTGAAGAGCAGATGAGATTGAATTTACTTCCTTGACCTTATGAGAAGTTTTGTGTTGCTTGCCTTTAAGACATGCTACACAATGATCATCACATATGAACTCCTTTTGTGGTAAGCCTCTTACCAGATTCTTTTTGACTAAAACATTCATGGACTTGAAGTTCATGTGACACATCCTTCTATGCCAAAGTGCAGACTCATTTGATGTAACATCCCGATTTTGAGGTAGGTACGTGGAATTATTTCATTGGATTAATTATTTAATTTGGGACCCGGAGATATAAAATTGTATTTTGGGGTATCGGGATCGGATTTTTGGGTATCGGACCGGGTTAAACCGAAAACGTATATATACTTCACCTTCTTGGGAGCTTGCTTTCATTCCTTATTTCCCCAAATCAGAAACTTAGTGTGTTGTGTGTGATATCCAGCTCCAGCAGCAAGGAATCAAAGCTTCAGTTGTGAATTGGGTGCTTGATCTTCTTCTTCTTCCCTTAAGAGTTTGAAACCATATTGAGGTAAATTTTGAGCTCCAATTCTTGGGATTTGATGTTAGTAATTGTGAAAAGCAGTTGAATTGGGTCTAATAATGTTTCTGAGTAAATTCGAGCTTGAGTTCGTGGTTAAAATTGAGCAGAATCGAGTTTGGGGATTAAATCCCTGGTCTGTGAAAAACAGAGCATAACTGCTACTGTTCGTCCGTGAGCGCGACCGCGATCCCTTGATCGCGGGCCGCGATGTTCTTGAGATGATCGCAGGCGGTTTGAGCCCGAGCTCGGACCGCGATGTGAGCTCGGCCGAGTTTGAGGTCAGCGCGGCCGCGACCGCGATAGGGTCAGTGCGGCCGCGATTGGTTGAGTTCGGCCGCGATGCGGCTAGGGTTTGAGTCGGGTTTTCGGGTTCTGTGAGTCGTGTATTTGGGTCCTTGGGGTCTCGAGATTTGTTGAGAATTGTGTATAGAGTTGTTGGGCTGAGTTTGTGATGTTGAGATTGTGTTATTGTGATTTCAGGGTCTCGTGTTGACAGGGTAGGGAAAGGGCAGGGAACCGAGACTTAGTTTATCTAGCTGAGCAGGTGAGTTTGCATGTTTTTCTGAGATACTTGTACGATTATTTATTTATACTTGCATGATCTTTTATTGAGCTTCTTTTACGAGATTATTACGAGCTTTCTTACGAGCTTTTTATTGAGACACTATCATGCATGTATACTGTGTTTATTGTGAACTGTGTTTTACTATATGAGATTTGGGACACTTGAGCTGTTGAGATACTAAACCGTACGGCTGGGCAGGGGTCGGGTCGCTCCCGATTCCCTTTTGAGTCCTGACGACTGCTTTGTGCGGTCTAGGGATTTGGGTACGTGGATTCGTCCACACGAGTTGAGTACCTATTTGAGTATCATGTGGGATCTCATATACTTGTTCAGTAGAGAACGCTGAACGTTTTATTATTGAGCTTACTTTTTATTGAGATTTATAATCGTACACTAACCCTTGCATTCTCACCAGCGTTAGCTGACCCAGTGTGTGTTGTTGTGTATAATCCAGGTGACCGGACTGCTAGTAGGCCTGCTGCACCAAAGTAGGTTTACATTCTGTGATTGAGGAGTTAGCTACCCGCGTAGAGGTAGTTACATTTTACGGACTGTTTATATACTTCGGATAGGTTGTGTAATATTCAGGGACTTCCGTGACTGTTTCTTGTGTAAAATAATGTTTTAAATTATCAAGTTTTCCGCGTGTACGTATGGGAATAGTGTAGAGATTATTATATTATATCTTTGCTGACGTGGTAATTAGGTGGCATTGTGAATTAGTCTGAGGGTGTTACATTTGATGATGCTTTGGATATCAAACAGCTTAAAGTATTTGATTTAGATAAAAGATCTGTGTCCAGACAGTAAACATTGTCCTTTCTTGGTGTTCTTAGTAAAACAAGATTTTCAGGAATTTTGAAATCTTTTGAAAGGACAATGCACTCAGAATCTGTAAACAGAACAATGTTTTGTTTGTCACAGATTTGAGAGACACTTAATAAATTGTACTTAAGCTGTTCAACATACAAAACATCATGGAATTTCATGTTGCCTGCATTAACAGTACCTTTACCTGTAACCTTACCTCCTTTTGAGTTGCCTCCAAATGCAACAAAACCTCTATCAAAGCCTTTGAAATTTGACAAGCATTCAGAGTTGCCTGTCATGTGCCTAGAGCATCCACTGTCCAAATGCCATCTTGTTTTATGAGGAGACCTGTGGTTGCCCTGCACAAATAGAAGCTTAGTCAGTAGTGGAGTAAACCCAAACCAAATTGGTTTTGGGTTGGCCTTGTGCATTGACACAACTAAACACTGTTTTTGACTTTTTATATTTTGTGAGATCTACTGATGGAGTTTTTGGAGAGTATTTAGTGATTATATGAGGTATCCAGGTATTTTGATCATCTTTTCTTCTAACAGTCTCAGATGATTCACTAACAGTTCCAGATTGATGCTTAGCAGCTTGATCTGTGTTTTTAGTGCTAACAGCTTCAGTATTTGCACTAACAGCTTCAGATTTTGGCTTAGCAGTCTGATCTTTTGTATAAGCAGATTGATCTGAAGATTTGTCCTTGACACACCATATTTGCTTAAAACTTAATTTAGGCTTTGCCAAAACTTGTTTTTGATGTGTGGACTATTTTTTATTAACTTTTAAAAGCCTGTGATCAACTGTTTTCTTTGGAACTGATGTAGCAGAAGATTTGACCTTTGAATGTTTTGCCTGAGTAGGATTTGATTTTGTTTGATTCACAGTCTGTTTTGCAACAGCTGGTTTATAAAAACAATCCTTGGCCAAGTGATTCTTCCTGCCACAGTGAAAGCACCTTTTGACTATTTGAATTGGAGAACCAGATTTTTCTGACAATTTCTGGTTCTTGTTTCTCTGATTTCCCTTACCTGCTGTTGTTTGGGAAACTTTTGAACACCATGCTTTTGGCATGTGCAGACAGGAACAGTTTTCCCTCTTTTATTATTCTTTGAGGAAGATGCAGTGTTACAGTTAGAATGTATAGAAACTTGTGGAGCAGCATTGCATACACTCATCTTCTCTTTTCCTTTCTTATAGGGGGCTTGGATCTCTATGGGTGCACTCATTGTTTTATGTGCCTTCTCAGCTGTTGTGCACTCACACTCTGTGTTTTGAATCTGATCTTCTTTAGATTCAGGGCTGGTATCAAGGATAGGATCTACAGTAGTCATAGACTCATCTAATGGTTCATTGACAAGTCTATCAGCAACTTCACTCATTGGATGAATGTACTTATTGTTGTATGGAGGTGGAGTAGCCCTGTATCCTATGCCTTCTTTGGGATTAACCTGAGATTTTACCCTATCTTTGAATTGGACTTCCATTAGGTGTTCTAGCTTTTGATTAGCTAATTTAAAGTTACCTAGATCTATATTTACAGATTCTAGTTTCTTATTAGCCTCCAACACCTTTTGTTTAGTCTCTTCTACCTTCTTATTTAGAGAGTCTATTTTCTTATTTAGCTCCTTTTTCTCCCACTCATGATATGTTCTATCATGTCCCATTTGAATCTCATTGTCCTTATAGTCATTGATCTGTTTTTCAAGATCTTCTATGGCTTGCATGTATTCATATCTCCTTTCTTCCATCTTAGCTAGAGTTTTGCACATGCTCTCATTATGGTCTCTGTACTTTTTAGCCATATTTTTGCATGATTGAGAGCAGAGTTTAGAATTTACCTCAGATGGTAGTTCAGTGGAGGAGACATTTGATGTTTCTGCCATTAGAGCTTGATTTTGAAACTCTTCCTCTGTCTGATCACTCTAGTCAAACACATTGTCTTCTTGAGAGACAAGTGCTGTTGATGATGATGTCTGATTGGGCTGTGAAGTCCTTGATGACTGTTGACCTTGAGATCTGCATTCTCTGGCAAAGTGACCAAGCTTATGACATTTATAGCACTCAACTTTTGATTTATCAAAAGTTGGTTTGCCTTTTGTTCTGGCTTGAAAGTTGGTCCTTCCAGTTCTTTTAAGAAACCTTTTGGCCCTCATGGTCAGCATTGCATGTTGCCACTTTAAATCCATCTCTTCAAGATCATCTGGATGAATTTGTTCTAAATCTTCAGCATTTAGAGCAAATAGTCCATCATTGGCAACAAAAACCTCATAGTGAGCTTCAGCAGAGTTGCCATCACCACCTGAAAAGGAATCACTGCTATTAGATTTTTCAGAAGACAAAAGAGCAGTATTGTGATTATAAGAAAAAGATTTCTTTTTAGTATCAATCTCAGTCTCAAACACTCTCAGACTGTTGTACAGATCATCCAGTTCTATCTCATCAAGAGTGTCTTTTGTTCTCCATTGGGCATCATAAACTGTCCATTCTTCTCCAAGAGATCTGAGAAACTTTCTGTTGACTTCATCTTGATCCAGGCTGACTTTTGCACTTTCTAATTCACTTATCAGTTTGTTGAACCTGTCAAAGATTTGAGTAAGGTTTTCATTCTTGCCACCAGAAAAGTTCTCATACTGCTGTTTCAAAAGATCTTTTTGATTTCTCTTGGTACTGGCATTACCAGCAAATCTTTTCTCTAAGGCATTCCAAAGAGAATGAGCAGTATAAAACTTTTTGAACTGATGTTGATAAGCATTAGGAATGGCTATT
Organism: Centrapalus pauciflorus; assembly: GCA_020465985.1. Lineage (NCBI taxonomy): Eukaryota > Viridiplantae > Streptophyta > Magnoliopsida > Asterales > Asteraceae > Centrapalus > Centrapalus pauciflorus. The sequence goes on along the minus strand of JAANYP010001713.1, from coordinate 179,416 downwards.
TGTAAAAGTGTAAGAGCTTTCACTTCATTCATTCTAGCCTTCCTTTCAAATTCAGTTTTTGGAGGAGTTTTGACTGGTTTTCCCTCATCATCAAGTTCTGGATCAACTACAGGAGGAAATTCAACAGCTTCCCATATGGCATATTCAATGAATTGGATATGCTGTTGAATCCTGAGTTTCCACAGCTCAAACTCAGTGGGCTTGAGCATAGGCACTTTGAGTCCTTGACCAGATCCACTGCTGCTATTTTCAAATTCCATTGCAAAAAGATTAAAATTTTAAAAGAAAGTTTTCGACTTTGAAAAACAAAGAACGACCTGTGGCTCTGATACCACTTGTCAGGATCTAAAAACTAATTAACCAAGACTAACTGATTTGAATTTATCAGAGTATAAATCAATAATCTTGCTTTGAATCAAAGTTTAATTAAGAAGTTTGCGGAATAACACTTAATTAATTTAACAAAACCTTTCAGAATAAATAGCAGGTAAACACAATAAATAATCAAGACTGCTTGTATTGCTGATCTCAATGATTACAATCACCTCTAATCTGTTTGATTAGACGAAGAACACAGACTATTCTTAGGGTTTTACAACCTTAGAGGCTTATGAAAACTTAAACAAAAAGCAATTACAGACTCGAATGTGCAGAAAACTCTTATACAATAGAAACACCTATTCTATGTATTTATATTGCTTCTTGATATGTTTCCTTGAAGAGCTATGACTTCTCTGATAGTAGATATGCTGCAATCTTCGTGTAGATATCTTTTCCTGAAAATCAGCACTTTCTGTTTATGAAACTGTTGAGCAGCTTGAATCACTTGACAGCTTGAACAGAGCAGCTCGAGTTGATTTACTCTGGCAGCTTGAACTTTTACACTGGCAGCTCGAGATTCTTCAACTAACAGCATGAACTTTGCATTTACATATAAACTCTACTAACAGTTTGAGAAGTCTAACTAACAGCTTGAACCTACTTAGACTATTTCCCAACACTACGGTGCCTAATTTCTACATACTCAATAATTATTACAACAAACGAAAATATTTCAATGTTGTCCCCATATATCAGTTACCGATTGAGTAGTAGAGAATCTTCCAAGACTTCACAATATATAACCTAGCTAGAAGGTCCAGCAGCAGATTTTCCTTTACCTGAAAAATGTAGACAATTGAGGGGTAAGCAATGCTTAGTGAGTACAGAGATTACACATTCTACAAGTCTTTATGCAGCACACAAGAGTAACACCGGCGACACATGTCGTATACCCTCTTCATACACGAAGTACGGAATTGATCCGCGGCTCCATCAAGCCATTGCTCGACTCAAACACATCATCTGAGGCGAATTATCATCGGGGATGTGACACTGCTCCTTGGGACTTCGGAGTGATCTACTCCAGGTCGTATAGCCTCGATAACACCAGAATAACAAATGCGGCTCGCAAGCCCATCATGTTGATGCAAAACAAAGAAACGAAACATGTAAAAACATGTATACAAGCAAAAATGTGCACCAAAATACACATAATTTAGTAGAATGCCAAACGAATAGAAACAACATGCCTCAGCAAACAACAGCTAACATAAAACTAACGTAGACATATGCAATCATAAGTACTCAAAGTGGGTGCGTTAATAAACTTCAGTTTATATATTATTTGTGAAGACCACCCCTTACGGGGCGGTGCTCACCAGTCTAGGTCCCACATCATGCAATACGATATCAATCAAACTAAGATAGGGTAATTAATTGCGGAATTAAAAATTACATGTACATTACAGATTAGGATTTAAGTTTACATATTTCAAAATAAAATTATAAAAGGGTAACATCTAATCTATTCATAACATCAATCATCACAACAAGTCTACCCAGAACCACCACATTAGCTGTCTTCCAAATCAGTACCAGAAAGTTTGTTGAGAAGTGGTCTAGGAAAGCTTCAAAACTTGGATCTTGAATGACCTAAATACTAGGTCCTGCAGGTGATTTTCCTTTGGCTTTTCCTGTAAAATTTTAAAGCAACATCTGTAAGCAAAGCTTAGTGAGTTTATAGATTTTCAATATTAACATGCGTGTCAAGCGGGGTCATAAATCTAAGCGTGATAAGTCTTGGCTGCCGCTACAGCCCTCATCATGATTGAGATATAGTATCTTAAGATCGAATGATGTTCAAACCACACTCACGCTTATATCGTGGGGATCAGCCACATACTGGGCTAGCTACCAGTAGGTCAACATGGCCGAACATCGGAGGTCATTACCAAGTTCGTGAGAACTGGTGAAATAGCCGGGTCTAGAACAATAGACCATAAGGGCTAGTCAAGCTGAATAAATCTTTATCAAGTCTGATCAATGAAGTAAGCATAAGTCTTAGGAGTCATGATAGCAACGAATCATAAAGCAAAGTCTGAAGTGCTAGTAAATGCAATATGAAATGATAAGCTAATAGCTATCATGATTCACTGGGCAACACCCATCCATGGTGTGCACAGGTCTCAATCCAGCTGATAAATGAATGTCAAATAATGTAACAGCATCAATATATCTCAAACGGATCTTTGCATGTTCAATTTGAATATCTATAACTCACTGTCCTGGGTCTTGGTCAAACAGATATAAGAATCTGCCACCTGAGTTATCTCAGGATTTTGTCAATCTGTAATCTGTCAGTTCAAGTCTCTGACCCGCTTTTAAGTCTTTAAATCTGTAAATCTTTGTTCAGAATATACTGAACCTGTTCAAAATCATTCATGATAAGATCATGTCATTTTCATCATCTTTATCATCATCAATTTAGTCTTCAAATTCTTGTATTTTATCTGAGTCTGATATCTGATAACTTATTTTATCAATGTCATCATCTTTTGGTCATAAATTCTTTAATTCTATCTGATTCTGATAATTTCTTTATTCTCAAATTATTCTCTGTCTCAATATTTCTCAAAAAGTCCTTTTAACAATGTATAAAATCATTCATTTTATTGAAATATCATTTATATAAAAGTTGGGTTTTGGATCCCCCCCATTTCGGATCCATCCGGATTCGGTCATCCGGATTAAGGATCCGGATTCGGATCAGACCGAATTGGGCATCCGGATTTAGCACCATCCAAAATATCATAACCCGAATTCGGATTATGACCCAATCCGAATTAGCATCTTATCCGAAATGGCACATCATAAAAATTTAAATCCGAAATAAATACTAAGTAGGGTCCGAACTTGTAGCACCCGAAATAAATTCATCCGGATTAAGGACCCGAAATGAGCACCATCCGAATTCGGTCCTACCCGAATTCGGATCTCAGACTTAGCATTTTTCCCAGATTTGTTCTTGGTGTTCTTCATTTTGTTCATACGGATTTTACATATAAATTCTCAAAAACACTACTTAGTAACATGCAACTATATATTTTGATGTATTATCATTATTTGAGTGTTTTTATACATTTTTCCCTATCAATAACATCATTATTTGATCAAGATCATCCAAAAATGATTATTTTTGCCAAGAACACAAGTTTTTATAAAAATTTCCGTTTTCATCATTTCTGGATAATCTAATCACAAATTCTTGTTTCTATTACTTTTATTAGTTTCAATTCATCATAATCTTTCATAATCTTATACATGCAACTTGAAATCTTTACATTTAAATCCCTTGGTTTCGGTTTTTAATAAAACCGAACCAAACTCTTGAATATTTGAGATTTAAGTCAAGAATTACCTTAATTTCTTGCAGATTAATGTTGCTTGATGTTGTTTGTAACTTCTTGTTGTCTTCAATCCTCAATTAAACACAAATTTCTTGAATTTCTTGATGGTTTTGTGAGGTTGCCGGATATGTGTAGAGAGAGAGTAGAGAGAGAAGTAAATTTTCGTTAATGATCTTAAATGATCATTATTTCGGTTTATATATATTATTTAATTATATTTGTTGTTTAACCCACTAAACTTTTGTATTTTACATCTCTTTTATTTTGGTCATCATTAATGATTTATAATATAAATATTCAATTAATTTTTAAATAGTCATATTATTTCAAACTTAATATATATTACATCATAAATAATGTAAATAAAATTACATTATTATCTCAAAATCAGATATTTACAAGCTTGGCACAAGTTAGGTTGTTACAGAATGGGCTCCACCACGCACAAACTTCGTCCCCGAAGTTAGCTAGATTCGAACAGACTGGGATAAGTAGTTTTCATAACATCACTCGATTCCCAAGACTGATGCGAACCTTTGTGGTGTTTCCACTGGACGAGCACCATCTGTATCTCTTTATTCCTTAGCTTCTTGATCTTCGAGTCCAGAATACGTTCTGGCTCTTCAATCACGCGAAGCTTTTCATCAATTTGCAGGTTAACGTGTGGTATCTGTACTTCTCTTTCGTCAGCTAAGCTCTTTCTCAAATGACTAACATGGAATACAGGATGTATTCCAGCTAAGTCCGCTGGTAGATCAAGACGATAAGACTGATTTCCAATCTTTTCGACGATCTTGAACGGTCCGATAAATCTCGGAGCTAGCTTGTTTCTTTTAATGAATCGCACCACATTCTTCATTGGGGATACTTTCAACATCACCCAATCGTTAACTGCAAAACTGATTGATCTGTGCCGGTTGTCATAATATGACTTCTGCCTGCTTTGAGCTTCAAGAATATTTCTTCTAACAAGTTGAATCTTCTCGTGAGTCAACTGTAGAAGGGCAGGTCCTGCTATTGGCGATTCACCTGTTTCGCGCCAACAGGTGGGAGTTCTGCACTTTCTTCCGTACAAAGCTTCAAATGGAGCCATCTTAATCGTGGAATGATAACTGTTATTATAGGAAAATTCGACCAACGGCAAATGGTCATCCCAGTTACCACCTAAATCAAGAACGCAGGCACGAAGCATATCTTCAAGAGTTAAGATAGTACGCTCACTCTGGCCATCTGCATTTGGATGATAAGCAGTGCTCATAGAAATCCGAGTACCCATCCCTTCTTGTAGTGCTTGCCAGAATCTGGACGTGAAGCGACTATCACGATCTGAAACGATAGACTTTGGCACACCGTGACGAGAAATAATTTCAGTGATGTACAGCTGCGCCAATCTATCGAGAGAATAAGTTTCTTTCATCGGAATAAAATGTGCTGATTTCGTTAATCGATCCACGACTACCCAGATTGAGTCGTGTTGTCTCTTGGTCTTTGGCAGTTTTGTGACAAAGTCCATGGTTATATGCTCCCACTTCCATTCAGGAACTGGCAGTGGTTGCATATCTCCGAAGGGCTTCTGATGTTCTGCCTTAACCATCTGACATACTTTGCAGCTTTCAACACATTTACCGATGTCTTTCTTCATTCCTGGCCACCAATAGTCAGCTTTCAGATCAAAGTACATCTTTGAGCTGCCAGGATGAATAGATAACTTGGACTGATGAGCTTCGGACAGAAGAGTGCTACGAATAGAACCATATTTAGGAACCCAGATTCGGTTTCCCTGGAGACAGTAAAGTCCCAAATGGTTCAGAGATAGTAATTGTAGCTGCCCTTTAAGATTTTCGGAATCAATATTTTCTTCTTTCATTGCTTCGGCTTGAGCAACTCGAATATCTTCAATAAGATCAGAAGAGAATATAACTGGAGTTAGGGCATAACAGCACTTTTCTGGATACACTTTTCTACTCAATGCATCCGCGACAACATTTGCTTTGCCGGGATGATATAAGATCTCGCAGTCATAATCCTTGATAAGCTCCAAGGATCGACGCTGTTTCATGTTCAGATCTTTCTGAGTAAAAAGGTATTTGAGACTCTTATGATCGGTGTAGAGCTGACACCGAGTCCCATATAGATAGTGACGCCAGATTTTCAAAGCAAAGGTAACGGCAGCCAACTCAAGATCATGAGTTGGTGCACTTTTCTCATAGTCTTTTAATTGCCTTGAAGCGTAGGCAATTACTTTTCCCTTTTGCATAAGAACACATCCTAAGCCGGTACCAGAAGCGTCGCTGTAAACAACGAAATCGTCATTACCTTCTGGCAAGGCTAGAATCGGCGCTTGAATAAGCTTTTGCTTCAGAATGTCAAATGCCTCTTGCTGTTTATCAGACCAAACGAAAGGAGTATTCTTTCGTGTTAGCATCGTTAGAGGTACAGCAATCTTTGAGAAGTCCTTTATGAATCGCCGATAATAACCGGCCAATCCAAGGAAACTTCTTATCTCTGAGGCATTGCGAGGTGTTTGCCACTTCTGAACAGCCTCGACTTTCGAAGGATCAACGGAAATCCCTTCGCCAGAAACAACATGGCCAAGGAACTGGATCTATATAAAAATCAAGATAGAAATTCAAATTCTGATAGAATAGTTAAGGAAACAGCTCGAGACTTATATAATAGAAATTATACCTGTCTGAGCCAGAATTCGCACTTGGAAAACTTTGCATAGAGTCTTTCTTTTCTTAATAACTCTAGCAATTGTCGCAGATGAATAGAATGATCAGCCTCCGTTTTGGAGTAAATCAGAATATCGTCTATGAACACGATAACTGATTTATCCAACATAGGTCTGCACACGCGATTCATGAGGTCCATGAACGCCGCTGGTGCATTCGTTAATCCAAACGGCATCACGAGAAATTCGTAATGACCGTATCTTGTACGGAAGGCTGTTTTTGGAATATCTTCTTCTCTGACTTTTAACTGATGATACCCAGAACGGAGATCTATTTTCGAAAAGTAACTGGCTCCTTGTAATTGATCAAACAGATCATCGATTCTGGGCAGAGGATACTTATTCTTTATTGTAACCTTGTTCAACTCGCGATAGTCGATGCACATACGGAAAGTTCCGTCCTTCTTTTTAACAAACAGAACTGGTGCACCCCACGGAGAAGAACTTGGTCGGATAAACCCCTTCTCTAACAGTTCTTGCAGTTGCTTTGACATTTCCTGCATTTCTGCAGGTGCAAGTCTGTATGGAGCTTTGGCAATAGGAGCCGCACCAGGAACCAAGTCAATACTAAACTCGACTTGACGTTCCGGTGGTACTCCGGAAATATCGTCAGGAAAGACGTCCGGGAACTCGCAGACTATCGGAATATCAGACAGAGATTTCTTTTCAGAGTTGGATTCAGATAAGGCATAGCACAGATAGGATTCGCGACCCTTAGATATGTATTTGTGAGCCTTTTCTACGGATATAAAGCAGTGTGCACCTTTACGCTTCTCGCCCTTGATCTCTAATACTCGGCCGTCTGAAGACTTGATTCTAATGATTCGCCGGTTGCAGATAATAGTAGCCTCATTGTTCATTAGCCAGTCCATGCCGATGATGACATCGAACTCTTTTAACGGTATCGGGATGAGGTCGAGGTTGAATACGATGTTATTTACAAGTAGAGTGCAGTTTCGGTAAACGGAATCAGCCATAACGAAATTGTTACTGGCTGTCTCAATGTCTAATATAACTGGAAGCTTTGATGGGAACTTAGATAGTCTCGATGCAAAAGAAGTCGATATGTAAGAACGACTTGCGCCAGAATCAAATAATACGCGAGCAGGTATCGTATTTAACAGAAACGTACCGGTGACTACGTCAGGTGTTTCTCTCGCCTCTTCAGCCGTTATTTGGAATGCACGTGTCCTTGCAGTTGGTGTTGCAGCAGAACTTTTAACTGTAGACCCTCCAGCTGATGATTGAGATTGATAACGTGGTCCGCTACGACACTGATACATGAAGTGCCCTCTCTTACCGCACTTCGCACATCCACGTCCCTGCTGTGGACATTCTTCACTGCTATGACCTATCATGTTGCATGAAAAGCAAGTAACGTCATCCGGATTACATAGTCCCATGTGAGACTTTCTGCATCTCTTGCAGAATCGAGGCTCGTTTGTCAGTGAGTAAGCTTGCGCTTTCGATTGTGAACTGTGCTGATGTGATTGCTGAGATTGTGACTGAGACTTATTTGGCCTAAAGAATCTGCTCCCATTCTAACGTCTGAATCACCTCCTCACCGTATATGCTTCGCTGTGTCTTCCACCATGCACGAGCAGCTCCAACAAACAACGCAGACGCGTAGCTCACTTTCTTAGAATCTAAACAGTCAGAGATTCTAAATATTTCTTCTGTATGACTGATCCAATCCATTGCCTGAATCGGATCAACTGTACCCTCGAAGTTCAGGGCACCGCTGGCTTTGAAATCCTTAAACTTACAGCCTTTAGGCTGCTCGATTTGAGTTTCAGGGGTAGAGTTATCAGAATCAGATTCTTCATTCTGAACTTGTTTATCTTTTCGCTTATTTTTCTTATCATTACGTCTTTTAGTTTCAGCCTCATCTCTGGCCTGAAATTGTTCTTGCATGATCTTATTCTGTTGTTCTGAGTGTTGTGCTAGTAATGTAACAGCATCAATATATCTCAAACGGATCTTTGCATGTTCAATTTGAATATCTATAACTCACTGTTCTGGGTCTTGGTCAAACAGATATAAGAATCTGCCACCTGAGTTATCTCAGGATTTTGTCAATCTGTAATCTGTCAGTTCAAGTCTCTGACCCGCTTTTAAGTCTTTAAATCTGTAAATCTTTGTTCAGAATATACTGAACCTGTTCAAAATCATTCATGATAAGATCATGTCATTTTCATCATCTTTATCATCATCAATTTAGTCTTCAAATTCTTGTATTTTATCTGAGTCTGATGTCTGATAACTTATTTTATCAATGTCATCATCTTTTGGTCATAAATTCTTTAATTCTATCTGATTCTGATAATTTCTTTATTCTCAAATTATTCTCTGTCTCAATATTTCTCAAAAAGTCCTTTTAACAATGTATAAAATCATTCATTTTATTGAAATATCATTTATATAAAAGTTGGGTTTCGGATCCCCCCCATTTCGGATCCATCCGGATTCGGTCATCCGGATTAAGGATCCGGATTCGGATCAGACCGAATTGGGCATCCGGATTTAGCACCATCCAAAATATCATAACCCGAATTCGGATTATGACCCAATCCGAATTAGCATCTTATCCGAAATGGCACATCATAAAAATTTAAATCCGAAATAAATACTAAGTAGGGTCCGAACTTGTAGCACCCGAAATAAATTCATCCGGATTAAGGACCCGAAATGAGCACCATCCGAATTCGGTCCTACCCGAATTCGGATCTCAGACTTAGCATTTTTCCCAGATTTGTTCTTGGTGTTCTTCATTTTGTTCATACGGATTTTACATATAAATTCTCAAAAACACTACTTAGTAACATGCAACTATATATTTTGATGTATTATCATTATTTGAGTGTTTTTATACATTTTTCCCTATCAATAACATCATTATTTGATCAAGATCATCCAAAAATGATTATTTTTGCCAAGAACACAAGTTTTTATAAAAATTTCCGTTTTCATCATTTCTGGATAATCTAATCACAAATTCTTGTTTCTATTACTTTTATTAGTTTCAATTCATCATAATCTTTCATAATCTTATACATGCAACTTGAAATCTTTACATTTAAATCCCTTGGTTTCGGTTTTTAATAAAACCGAACCAAACTCTTGAATATTTGAGATTTAAGTCAAGAATTACCTTAATTTCTTGCAGAATAATGTTGCTTGATGTTGTTTGTAACTTCTTGTTGTCTTCAATCCTCAATTAAACACAAATTTCTTGAATTTCTTGATGGTTTTGTGAGGTTGCCGGATATGTGTAGAGAGAGAGTAGAGAGAGAAGTAAATTTTCGTTAATGATCTTAAATGATCATTATTTCGGTTTATATATATTATTTAATTATATTTGTTGTTTAACCCACTAAACTTTTGTATTTTACATCTCTTTTATTTTGGTCATCATTAATGATTTATAATATAAATATTCAATTAATTTTTAAATAGTCATATTATTTCAAACTTAATATATATTACATCATAAATAATGTAAATAAAATTACATTATTATCTCAAAATCAGATATTTACAAGCTTGGCACAAGTTAGGTTGTTACATTATTTCTCCTCAGAATTTCAACCGAAATCACAAAGTACCCCACTGTGTGTTAATCAACACCACAAGGGACCTGTTACATTTTCATAGGAAAGATATCATCAATGTATGTTCATCAATAGTTTTCATCAAGTCTTCACAAATTAAAGTGTTAAATATTCGGATACGCCATCCGGAATTCATATATAAAACCCAAGGTTCGAGTTGTTATTAAGCACAAAGGACCCATCATTAAATGCCTTATTATAATACAAAGATATCTCAAAAGTCTGATTATTAAACCAGAAATTCGGGTCCGTTAAACCAGAACGAGTTTCACATGAATTGGGGCCGAGTCGCCGAGTCAGCCAGTTCGACTCACCAAGTCGAGGTCCGAATTTCGGATCCTCGGCCGTATTTCATTTCTACCCGAAGTACAACCCGAGATACTTTGACCCATCCAAATTTCGGGTCCCATCCGAAGTCGGATCTCATCCGAATTTCGTTCCTACCCGAATTCGGGTCTCAACACTTAGCAACTTTTATGACCTTCTTGGTGTTCTTGGCGACTCGCCGAGTCACCCTATGCGACTCACCGAGTTGACTTGCAGATATGCAGGTCGCAACTTACGGGTTTTAAACAAAAAATTTCCAAACTCGATTTCTGTTACACGCAATCCATACAAAGGTTATGCTATCATATATTGAGTGTTTCTAAACTATTTTCCCCATCCATAACATCCAAATCCGTCCAGATTTAGCCAAAATGAGGAACCTCAAGAACACAAAAACTTACAAAAATTCATATTTCTCACCTTTTCTGATTGATTCAATGAACGATTTTTGTTTCAAATGCTTCAGAGATCTTCAAGAGATGATTTCCAATTATAATTTCATACATGCAACAACATTTCATCAGATTCAAAATCCGAATTTTGCATCTTTAACTCTCCAAAATAAAACCCAAAACTATTAAATTATTTTCTTACCTTAATTCAGGCTATATTCTTTGTATCATCAGCTTTAATCCACGAATCTCATTTACAAAATTCGTATTCCAACAGATTCTTCTTGAGAGAAGTGTGTGTATTTGGAAAGGAAGAGTTGAAATGTACTCTTTGAAAGACTAATAGTCTTTTATTTCATTATTTTTGGCTATTGACACAAATAGCCCCTCCACTTAACTGATTTCTTTAAATAAAGTTTCAGTCTTTATTTTATCACCACTAACACTTATATTTTATCACACTTATTAATAAATTTGAAATTCTACAATTTCTTAATTACTTATCATAACAACCAACTTTTTCAAATTTCCGAATACATAATTTTCATACATAATCTAACTTGATTACATTCAATTCAAAATTTAAACTAAATATCCTCGATTACAATAATTTAGATCCTAGGATTTTACAGTCGGTATTCTCAATGTCATTAGATTCCAACATCACTTGATCATCGTTGTCTGCATTCTTGTTGATGCGACTCTGACTATCTTCTTCAGCCATCATTTTGATTTTTAGGGGTTTAAATTACAGATCAAAAATGATGATTCATTGATGGATAAAAAGTTAAGATAATATTGGAGATTGCGGAACACATATATACATATACATATATATATATATATATATATATATATATATGTGTGTGTGTGTGTGTGTGTGTGTGTGTGTGTGAGTATAAATCTTATCTTACCCTTACCCATCCTAAAGTCTACTTAAGGTCTTATCCCGTATATATCATTGCCTAGGCTAATAGTGATCATGCAGTTTCTAGGTTTAAGACTAAGCACCTAAAGGCCACTTAATTCACTTAAACCATTGCTCTGATACCATATTGAAACATCCGTCCTAATCTATTTATGACAAATACAGGATAAAGTTATTACCTCCAAAAATATGGGATGATTTAAAACTTTTAATCAATGATCATTAAGCATTCATTCAAAGTCAAATGCCAAGTCAATCGGAATACAACATAAGTCAATAAACTAATACGATACATGCCAACTATTGATCAAATAGTCTACCCGATCCAAAACATCATATGGTGGCACTAATGTAGGCAAGTTTTCTATAAAAATCCGCATCTTTAAGCATCCTTCTAACTCATGATAATCTAGCCCATCGGGTCTTTACCTTTGCCTCCACCTGAAAAGTAATACCCCAAATAGGGTAAGCTCACGGCCTAACGAGTAACAAGGTGAAAGCATACAGTGCATATGTGTAATAACTGAAAGTACATGTACAAGAAGGGAGACGGCACTCCCGAGAGTTGTAAGTGGGAAACGACAACCGACCTGTGTATATCCGTAGGAGGACGACACTCCCAATCAGTAATTCAAGTAGACGACACTCCCTACAATATCTGTTTTGCCACACGGAGTAGCATCACAGTCAGTATATATCATATCATGCATGTATGAGGAAAGGGACAACACCCCATGAATAAATATAGAAGTGAATCATATGAGGTTGCTTGTGAACTTATAATAAGATATTGAGATTAACAAGTAATTCTGATGATAGCAATTAATAACTATATGCACAGTTATGAATTCACAACATTGTTACTCACAATGTTATTGAGGTCAAAAATCCACACTAGCTCAAGAGCGTCTAGCCACTAATCAACTGATACACGTCACAATATATACTTTCAAACCTGGAATCATAAAATGACAGTGTACTATCAAAATATCTAACTTTGTTATAAGATCTAGGCTTTCTTATCTATACCGGGGTAGCGATCATGACAGACGTGTCATACCCATGATGATAGTGATGAGGTAGTGATGACCACTGAAAAAGGTCATGGTCACTACACAGGTCATGACCACTACGGTTATCGTGACCACTACACTTAGTCATGATAATGACTATTGCAAATGACTGTTGTCGTGACCACTACACCTGGTCATGACCACGACTAGTGTAGTTCACCATTTTTTCAGAATGTCGAACAGATGCATCTTTTTGACATTTTTAACTTCCAAACAACTTTTAACACTTATTATATATATATATATATATATATATATATATATATATAGGATTGGGATCATTGCAGAACCTTAATTTAGTGCAGAACTATAGAACCAATCTAAACCGTTGGTTTATTATATAACACTAGGGATAAGATGGTAATTATGCAATTAACATTGCATTAATAGTAGCCTACCAAGTTTGACTGCTCACTTTGACCATTTTTGACTCTTTTAATATCGAAGGTACATGCAGTGTTGAATGTGTGCTATAAACTGTAATTCGACATTGAATGATCTCTATATAATATATTGAATGGAGATCTAGGTATAAAAATTTTTTACGAAAAATAAACACGTAAAATTGTTTCGAAAAAAATATACATTACTATTCTCATTAAATCAACCAACTTTTCACTACTAATTGTGACCATTATTTTGATTCTGTTAATTTTGAATGTACATGCAGTGTTGCATCGACGTTGGATATACGACATCAAATGTTCATTCGACATTGAATTATATCGTACATGCTACATTGCATCGTGATCTGGGTAATTTTTTTTTACTAAAAATAAACACGTAAAATTTTTTCGATAAAAATATGTCATTACTGTTCTCATTAAATCAACCAACTTTTGACAACTAATTTTGACCATTATTTTGGTTCTGTTCATTCTGAATGTACATGCAGTGTTGCATCGACGTTGAATATACGATATCAAGTGGTCATTCGACATTGAATGATACCGGCCATGCTACATTGAATCGTGGTCTGGGTAATTTTTTTTACGAAAAATAAACACATAAAATTTTTTCGAAAAAAATATATCATCACCGGTCTCCTTTTAAAATGTATAAAATTCTCGTTTTTATGGTATAATTTTTTTGATTTAACAATTAATCATATTTATGTTATTTTAATTTAAAGAAAAATGATATTTATTTTACTAATTCCAATCTTTTTGCTATTTCCAATCTATTCCCTTTTTACCCCTGAAAGAATTAAAAAAATCACTAATGCCAATATTTTTTTCACTAATTCCAAACTTTATGGTTTTAATCTAGACCATTAGATTAATCTAATCTATGGACGATATTGGTTTGACGGTTCTACATAAATTTAGGTTCTGCAATGATCCAATCTGTCTCTCTCTCTCTCTCTCTCTATATATATATATATATATATATATATATATATATATATATATATATATATATATATATATATATATATATATAACAACTCCAAACATCCTTACAAAATTTCAAACTTAAAAAACCAACGCATAAACACCAAAGTCGCCATTTAATTCTCTCTTTCTTTTTTTTTCTTTTCAACAACACATTTTATAAAATCATCGAATCTTTTCTATAAACTTCAAATTTTTGTTTGAATCCATGAAGTAACTTTACAAACAAGTTTATAAACATATTTCTAGCATCATTTAACAATTTCAAGGTTTAAAATCATGTTTTGAAGATTTCTCCATTAATGGCGTTTGAAGCTTTTCAATAAAAAAATGAAGAAGATGAAGATAATAAACGCCAAATTAAACATCCTTGATGAATGTAAACACACTTTGATGCTCAAAATCGGATTTTGTAGGTCCCAAAAGGTTTTCCAAGTGTATAGTTCTAAGCTGTAGAGGGGGGGGGGGGTGAATACAGCTATTTAAAACTTAACAATCTGTTTCTCAATCTTTGTGTATATTATTAAGAAGTGTTAATTACAAACAAGCCTGAACTGCGGAAAGGTTCAAGCTGAGATGAAAGATACAATAGTTGTTCAACTAATCTAAGACATACTCAGACTAGATACAATGACTACACTCACTTAGATGCACTCACTGTTTTTACAAGACTCAGATGGACAGCTTGAATAAGAACAGCTTAGACACACGTACTGTTATATTCAAGCAGACTTGCATGCATGAAAAACACACTTTAATGCATAATCACCTTGTTCAATCAAGATGAGGAGTTCCTCCAGCTCAGAATCCTTTCTAGTCCTCCTGGCCTTTATTTTAGGGTAAGTCACAGAGACGCCTCACTTACTTCTTTTGAGATCAGTCCAAGGTTTTTCACTCTCTCCATCAGCTTCTTAATATATGCCCTGATAGTCTTAGCCGTTTCAGACTTAGACTGGCTCAGGGTAACTGCCAGTTCAACCCATTCCCTGTACCCCATCTGTGCAACATCAGTGTAGTCATAAGTTTCCAGTTCTGGGTCTGTTGCACCCATTATGGTTATTTGCAATTTCCACTGTTTGCCTTTTCTTGATATGGGGACAGCTTTGATAATTGCTTCCTTGGCTAGGCTTCTATCAGCTACATCACGGAACTTTTTCTTTGCCAAGTTATCAAAGTGGAACTGGGCCCTTGCAGAGGATGCTTCCTTTGGTTTGGTGACAGAGACCAGAACACCTTTTTCCTGTACACCTTCCTTTCCACCAGCTGATTCTCTAGCAGCTTCAAGCAGTTTTCTCTGCATATCCAAAGAAGGCATTTTGGTTTTGCTTGCCTCTTTGAATGCAAGAGATATGGCAACTTTGGCAGAGGCTTCTTCTTTTCTCAGTATTTCCAGGGCTTTGAGCTGTTCATCTCTGAGCTCATAGTATTTTTCAATAGGAAATCTCATTTCTTTAGCCCTGGCTTTGTCAAACTTTAGCTCTGCTGCATTTTGGCGGTCAGGGTCAACAACTGCTTTTTCTTTTCCTTTAGCTTTTGTAGTGGTAACAGCTTCAGGAATGTCTTCCTCTTCTTCTTCTTCCTCCAGAATAAGATGCCTCCTTTTGCTGCTTGGCTTATCCTCAGGGATGAATTCCTCCCCTTAGATTGTGCAGGGTTTGGAGATTCAGCCTGAGTAGGCTGAGCAGCTTCAGGTTGATGAGAGGCACCCTCAACTGGACCAGTACCTGTTACGGATGCACCTGCTGTTGGACCAGTGGATGCTGATTTCTCCTTAGGAGAAGAGGTTTTCTCCCCCTTAGACTTAGTCTTAGAGGCAGACAACTTCTCCCCCTTTGAAGGAGATGGACCAGCACCTTCAACAACTGGTCTCCCTGAAGAAACAAATTCAGCAGGCTTTGCAGCAGGTTTGGCAGCAGGTTTGGGGCCAACCAGGCTATGCACTAAGAAAGCCAGGTTGTCCTTCACCTCTGCAATTTGGGAAAGACAGGTTTGAAGAGAGGATGATTGGTAATCAGCAAGAGAGGTCAGCTTAAGAATATTTTCTCTATCAGAAGCTGTGAATAGCAAACTTTGAAGCTGTGCAAGATGTAACTCAAGAGAGTCCTGCACATCAGCAAGGTTTGCTGACACAGAATTTGATAGAGAGACTATTAGAGTGTTTAGGCTGGCCAAGGTGGTAGGAAGTGTAGTATTGCAAGTAGTGAGGAGAGTGGACAGCTGTTAGGATATGGCTGTCATAGAGGACACAGAATCCTGTTGGTGTGAAAGAATTGAGGAGAGAGATATGGAGACACTTTGCAGCTGTGCAATGAGTGCAAGCAGCTGTGAGGAGGTGTCAGTTTGATGAGTGGATGGAAAGGAGTTCTTGAACGCATCAAAGAATCCTTTGAGCTGTTCAGACACAGAGTCTGAAATGAGAGAAGGTAGAGAAGACATGGAAGTTTCTAAAGAGCCAACTTTGTTGGTCAGCAAAGAAAGTTGATCCTTCAAAGGCAGATCTTTAGGAGATGGAGGTGTATGGGTAGACTGTTTGGATTGAGTAGATGGTGATGATGATGAGGCTGGTGTATGGGGATGTGATGGAGAAGGAGAAGGTACTTTTGACAGAAGCTCCATAGCTTGGGCAAAAGTAATGTAGCCCAGCTTGGAGGGGTCGATAGGACCTTCAGCAGCGGCTATAGCTGCATCATCAGGAGAGGGGGTAAAGGATGGTAGCCTTTCAGATGCTGCTTGTGTTGCAACACCTTCATTAAGGCTAGGGGTGGTTCCCTCTGCAGCACCATGGTTTAAAAGTACCTCATCATTGGGAGAGGGGGTTTGCATTTCAACATCAGCAGTGGTGAAACCTGCTGATGGAGTGTGCATATGAGGGGCAGCCTCACCAAAAGGATGTTTTGTTCCCTGTGGTTCATCAGCTTGGGTGGTTGGTCCATTAACAACTGTTGGGTGTACAACAGATGTATCATGAGGAACAGAGATTGGAGGCTGAGCTACTAGATGATCTAAACCAGCAGTGTGGACACCTCGTGCAGACTCAGGGTGTGAAGAAGTATGAAGTGGGGACAGTGTGGACTCAGTATGGAGTGGAGAGAACTCCTGTCTTTCAATATTCTCAGCCTGTTGGGAGGCTGGAATAGTGGATGTGGTTGTCTCCATATGTACAACTGGTTCCTGTTGGGAGGAACCAGAGGGTCTAGGCTGACTCAGGGTAGACACAGGTTGGAGTGAAGCAGGCTCCAATTGGGCTGATCCTTCTCCCAAAATAGGAGAGGCAGCAGGGTGTGCTTCTTTTTCAACTGAACCCTGTTGAGAGGGAACATAGAGACTGGATTGGGCTGATTTGGTTGTGGGTTTCTTTTGGGCAATGGATTTTCATTGGTATGATCTGAGAGATGAGGTGGGTGATTGTGGGGAAGTGATGAGAGGTTCTTATTGGACTGGTTTGGAGACTGGATCAGAAACAAGTGGGTTGGCCTGTTCCATAGTCTCAGGTGCCACAGAGGCACCAGCCACAGAGGCTTCAGGTTCAACAACTGAACCAGGGTGAGAAGCCTGCTCCCCCTCAGCCACAGAGGCTGATGGGGCAGACTTAGACTTGGCTGTTTTGGCCTTCTTGTGGACAGGCCCAACTTCAGTCGTTTCCAGGGCCCTCTTAACAAACTTGACCCTGGATTTGGATTTTCCTTTAGGAGCAGCTTCTGGATCCACCCTCACAGCAGAGGGTCCTTCCACCAATCCTAGCAACCTCCTCACTCGAGTAGATAGAGGAGGCTCATTTGGGAGAACCGGAGTATAGAAAACTCTATTTCCTATGACAGGAAATGCAGCAGTACGAAGTAAAGGCTGAGAGTTATACAGATGCTCACCACAAACATGCTTGAAGATGAGGCTCAAAAATCTGGGATAACAAACAGCAGCTGGACGTGTCTCCTGCTGCACCAGATTCCTCAAATTCATGAAAATCCATCTGGCCATGTTGATTGTAGTCCTATCCACAAGTTGTAGGGATATAGGAATTTCATCACGGCTTAGTTGGTCAAAGGAACCAACCTTACTACTGAAGCACATCACCACAGAGGCAAATAAGAAACTGTAGGTCAGAGACAAATCCTTCCTAAATAGTGTAGCTCCAACCTTTGGTTCTGCTACACCACAGAAGTGCAGCAGATTCCTCATATGTTCATCTTCAGGCTGAGGCTGATCATATTTTTCAGCCACAGGGAGACGAAGATCTTCCCTGATCAGACGAGTGGTGATCTCAATAGTCTGAGTCCCATTGAGTATGGTGCCCTTGATGACTTTGGTATCTGGGTTGTAGGCACAGGTGTACCAGAACTCATACACCATCTCCGGGTACAGGACACCAGGAGTGGCAGTCATGGCATAGTTCAGAGGATGAACTTTCAGAAACTCCACCATGTCTTCGTAGCCTTTCCCCACATAGTTTTTGGGGATGGTTAGGTTTGCAAGGTAGTTGGTAGGTTTCAGGGTTAGCATTGTGGTGACAGATGCATGTTTTTGAACATCAGCACCAACAAATACTGGTAGAAAGGTGTTGTTTTGGTGAGCCATTTGGGAAGTAGTGAAAGTAGTAGAAGCACAGGACACTTAGTCGAGGGTTAGGGTTCTTAGGAAATTATGAAAGTAGTGAGGAAGACGAAGATGAAACAGTAGGGGGTATTTATAGGATTTGAATGTGAGTGGGTATGAGAGAGAGAGACATTTGGACGGTTGATTTGAAATGGTCGTTAACGGAAAACGGAACGATTGTCCATGTCAGACCGGTTGTCGGACCACTTGAGCCCTTTTTATTCACTAACACACGTAAACACACATTATCCGCAGTAATTAAGTTAAATAAAAACTAAAATTAAGTAACTTAATTATGAAGAAAGGTAATTAAAACTGATGGTATAAGCTGATGGTCAAACCTGTGATGAGCAGGGTCATCACAAGCTTTGCACTCTTTAAGCTGTTCCTTCAACCTATTCAGCTATGTAAGAACAGGTTGTGTTCAATAGCTGATCAGGTTACAAGATTGTGTCTTGTATGACAGATTGAAAGAGTGAGCAGGGTGTAGGATTGATCATCAGATCAGGCTTGACATATAAGCTGTTATTGTCAAACCTGTTATATGCTCAAGCAGTTCAAGTTTTGCAGAAAACGGCTAAGTATAGAACATGCATAGCCTGTTCTGTCTAAGCTGTTCTGCGAAACTTGAGCAGTGTGAGACATATAATGACTTAGAACATTTTGGACACTTAGTCACTTTTGTTTAACATGTCCAGCTTGCTTACCAGATAACTAAACCTGTTTTCATCAAGAGGTTTGGTGAAAATATCTGCAAGCTGTTAATCTGTGGAAATAAAACTTACCTCCACATTACCTTTCTGAATGTGATCCCTGATGAAGTGATGTCTGACCTCTATATGCTTTGTTCTGGAGTGAAACACAGGATTGTTGGAGATAGCTATGGCACTTGTATTGTCACACAGAATAGGAGTTTTCCTATATACAAGTCCATAGTCTTCAAGCTGATGCTGCATCCACAGAATCTGCCCACAACAATGTACTAAGCTCCAGTCGTAGAAGTAGAAACTAAATTCTGCTTCTCGCTACACCAACTTATCAACTTACCACCAAGGAGTTGACATCCACCTGTTGTGCTTTTCCTGTCTAGCCTGCATCCTGCAAAATCAGAATCTGAATAACTTGTTAGCTCAAGGCTTGAGTCTTTGGGATACCAAAGACCCAAACCTGGTGTACCCTTAAGGTATCTGAAGATTCTTTTCACAGCAGCTAGATGTGATTCATTTGGATCAGCTTGGAACCTAGCACATAAACAGGTAGCAAACATAATATCAGGTCTACTAGCAGTTAAATACAGCAAGCTCCCAATCATGCCTCTGTAAGCTGTTACTGAAATAGCTTTTCCACTGGCATCTGCATCCAATTTTAAATTGGTTGCCATTGGGGTTTTAATAGGAGAACTTTGATCAAATTTAAACTTTTTTAATAGATCTAAAGTATACTTTCTTTGATTTATGAAATTTGAGGTTTGTTTAACCTGTAATCCCAAAAAGAAAGTAAGTTCTCCCATCATACTCATTTCATATTTTGATTTCATGAGTAATGAAAAATTCTTGCATAATTGCCCATTTGTAGAACCAAATATTATGTCATCCACATATATTTGAAGAAGCATAATATCAGACTTCACTTCTTTATGAACAGTGTGGTATCCACTTTACCTCTCGAATACCCATTGCTCATAAGGAAATCAGTAAGAGTGTCATACCAGGCTCTAGGGGCTTGTTTTAGACCATAGAGGGCTTTGTCCAACTTATAGACAAAACCTGGATGATGTTCATTTTCAAAACCTGGAGGCTGCTTGACATAAACTTCCTCTTGCAGCTTCCCATTCAAAAATGCACTCTTCACATCCATTTGAAATACCTTCATGCTCTTATGAGCAGCGTAGGCTAGAAACAAACGAATTGCCTCTAGCCTGGCCACAGGAGCAAATGTTTCATCGTAGTCAATGCCTTGCTCCTGTCTGTAGCCCTGAGCAACTATTCTTGCCTTATTTCTAATGACATGACCTTGTTCATCCATCTTGTTCCTGTAAACCCATTTGGTGCCAATTATAGTTTTACCTATAGGAGCACAGACCAGCTTCCATACCTTGTTTCTCTCAAACTGATTGAGTTCCTCTTGCATGGCATTGATCCAATTGGCATCTTTAAGTGCTTCATCCACTTTCTTTTGCTCCATTAGGGACACAAAGCTAGAGAACATACAAAAGTTCCTTAACCTATCCCATCTTGTTTGCACCCCTTTGTTGATGTCACTAAGTATTTGATCATTGGGGTGACACCTGGTCCACTTAGGATCATTTTTCAATGAGGATTCTCCTGAGTTGTTTGCATCTTCAACAGGTCCTATTGAACAGCTCTCAAGATTTTCAGACACACTGATATCTTGAGCCTGTCACTTGTTGAGCATGACTCTCCATTGTTGAACATATCAGCAGAGGATCCAGGAAAATCAGCATTGATTGGTTCAGGACATGAAGTTGTAATTAAGTTAGTACAGTTATTCACACAGGGTGTATTAACATAATCATCATCATGCCCATCATGATTAGCAGGTTCCACTATGGATGTAGTGGAAGCTTTTGAGTCCTTCTCTTCACTGTTAGAATGCATGAGATCATGAAAGCTGAATTCTCTTGAAACTGATTCAGGAACAGCTATGGTGGAGGCATTCCTGGACTCTTCAAAGGTGACATTGATAGATTCATCTATCACCTTTCTCTTGTTGTTGTATACTCTGTAGGCTTTGGAGATACCAGAATATCCAACAAACACACCTTCATCAGCTTTTGGTTCAAACTTTGCCAGTTGGTCCCTTTGATTCAGAATGAAGCAGGGACATCCAAACACATGGAAGTAGCTAATGTTTGGCCTCCTCCCTTTGAGCAGCTCATAGGGAGTCTTGTTGAACCTTTTCACCACTAAGGATCTGTTTTGGGTGAAGCAGGCAGTGTTGACAGCTTAAGCCCAAAATGATGAAGGTAAACCAGATGCACACAGCATGGTTCTAGCAGCTTCAATGAGGGTTCTGTTTCTCCTTTCAGCAACGCCATTTTGTTGTGGAGTTCTCACTTCTAAGCTGCTTCACTTGAGCAGAGTTCAGCATTTCCATCTTTTTGATAAATCCAATGATTTCTCTATCAGCCTCTCTTTTGCTCTTCAGAAAGATCACCCATGTAAACCTGGAGAACTCATCAACTATTACTAGAGTGTATCTTCTTCCTCCTAGACTTGGGACACTGACTGGTCCAAACAAGTCCATGTGGATTAAGAAGAGAGGAGTATCAATAGAAAAATTATGCTTGGATTTAAAAGATGATTTTCTCTGCTTGCCTTTCTCACAAGCTGTGCAGAGTTTATCCTTGACAAAGGTCATAGAAGGCAAACCTGTTACCAACTCTTTCTTACAGAGTTTGTTGATATTCTTGAAGTTCAGGTGTGACAACCTTTTGTGCCATAACCAGTTCAGGTCTGCATTGGTTCTTGTGAGAAAGCAGGTTTCAGTTGTGGGATCAGCAGATTTCATGTCCACAACATATACACCTTTCTTTCGTTAAGCACACAGCACAACTTTGCCTTGGGGATCCAATATGTAACCCAGGTGCTCATCAAAGTTAACCTTGTAGCCAGCATCACACAGTTGACTTATGCTAACAAGATTATGTTTTAGCCCAGCCACATAGGCCACCCTTTTGAACACTGCAGCACCAGCTTTAAGAGTTCCTTATCCCTCAGTGGATCCCTGTACATTGCCACCAAAGGTGACTTTTGGCCCTTTTTCAGGCCTGAGATCACTCAGCAGGTCCTTGCAGCCTGTCATGTGCCCTTAGCAGCCACTGTCCAAGTACCAAACCTGGGATGGTTGTTTGTCCTGCAGAGTGTCATAGGAAAACATTAGTTACTTTTAGGGGAACTCACCATAGTGATGAGTTCTCCTACTTCATCAACATTTGTTGATGGACTAGTGATATCCACACTAATATTTTCTATTTGAATGGTATCAGTTTGGATACCACTCTCATTGACTAAGTTACTTCCAACACTACTTGTTTTTGCAATGATGGAACTAGCATAGTCAACAGGCCTCATGTCCTCAGTTTCAGGACAGTCTTTGGCCATGTGTCTCTTCTTCCCACATTTATAGCATTTTCTCTTTTTAGTCTTTTTGGAAGAAGAACTTTCAGAAACACATTCTGAATTATTTCTGTTGATTTTATCTGCAGGTTTAGCAAACTTATTACTATTTTTCAATGAATCAACAGCTTGGGTGAAAGGCACAAAAGCAACAGTTTTTCCTGTTTCTTTTTTCCTCTTTTTGGGAGGACAGATGTCAAATACAGGAAGCTTGATTAGTTTTTGACCATCCACAGGTTTGGGAAACTTATTCCCAGATTTCTCAGCATGAGCAATGGCTTTGCCTTTGCCCTTGCTGAGATGTGATTGATGCTGCCTATCAACATAATCATTGTTTCTGGTTTTGAAAGACTTATTTTCATTTATAACCAGTTTTCCACTATGATTTGAAAACTTATTTGAAACCACAGCAGATTTGCTTTCAACATGAGACTTACCCTTGTTGAAAGCAGGCTGCTTACCTTTTGAAAACTTATTTTCAAAATGTTTAGCATCAAAAGGATTGGCATGTCTCTTACCGTCAGCTTTGGACCCAGAGCCTATTTTGTCAACAGGTTTAGTGTCCACTGCTGCAGCTTGAGCATGTTTACCTTTCTTTTGCTTGTGTGGATCAGCAGAGCACTTAGCAGGCTGATTTGATGGAGAACACATTCCATCATCAGCTTTTGGGGCTTTTTCACACAAGCTGTCGGTATTTTGAGGCCTGACAAACCTGTTTGTTGAGACTAGATTTCCATTAAATTTCTGGATGAAAGTGCTGGGAAGCTCACCAAGAGTGGATAAGTCATCTTTCAGATTATTAATCTCAAGAATAGAAGCTGCTTTGTCAAGATCCCCTCCAAGATAGGCTTGGATTTGTGCAGGGATCTGCTGACTGATGCAATGGCTGACTTTTTGTGCAGATTGGCACCAAGAGTCAACTATCTTTTGAAGCTTTGCATGTTTTACATCTGTCTCTCTCTCTTTTCTTCCAGTAAAATGGAGTTGATGTGTTTTAATTCATCAAGCTTAGTTTCCAACTTATGGAAACAGTCCAGTTTACTGGATTTTGTGTCAAGATCGTTTTTAAGCTTAGAGATTTCAGATAGTAAAAGATTGTGCTTCTCAACAGCAGCTTTTAAATCAACAAGCATATATTCAAACATTTTTACTTTCTCTTCAGAACTGTAAGCCATAAAATTTTGTACCTTGTACATCATTGTGGGGTTCCAGTTCTCTAAGCTGCTGAAGGCTTCAGCTTCAGCCAAGTCCTGTTTGAAGTTGCTAGTTGATGGGACGTCAGTGTTGGCCATCAGACAATTGTTGTCTTCTTCATCTGAGGATTAATCAGACTCCTCCCAGTCACATGTCTCTGCCATGACTCCCATTTGCTTGTTGGAAGGCACTGAGTTTTCCAACTTTTTCAGCTTAGCCATGGCCATAAGGTACTTAACCTAGTAGTCATCGTCCCTGTTAGTCTTGTATGGTTTGGAAGACTGTCCAACAGCTTTTGACACACAGCCAGCAGCTATATGGCCAGTTTTGCCACATTTGAAGCACTCAGCCTTAGATTTATCAAATGCCTTCTTTTTTACAGCATTTGAGTTCCCCTGCAGCATATTTCTTCCAAACCTTTTCTTGTTGTATCTTTTGAGAAGCATTGCAATCATTTGCTCATCATCAAGTTCAGCAAGGTCTGCACTGTCTTCCTCATCAGACATTTCCTCTCTTTCATCATCAGCCTGTTGATCAGGTTGTGTGAACACATCACATACCTGCCCAACAGGTTGTCTCACGTTGGACACTAAGGCAGCACCTCTCTTGGACATTTCCAAGGCATTTCCCTTCTGCTGCCTTGACTGTTCATCATTTAGTAACGATCCATATAAGTTTACAAGATCCATACCGTTGATGGTACCTGAATTTCTCAATATGGTAGAAATGTAGTTCCACTATCCAGGCAAGATGTCCAAGAACTTGTTCACCAAAGTCAGGCTGTCCTTTGTGATCCCAACAGCCTTGAGATCATTAACCAGTGCAGTAAACCTGGTGCAAGTTTCTGTGAGTGTCTCCTTTGGTTTTGCAAAGAAGAGTTCATACTGTCTAACAAGATTGTTAATCCTGTTGCCTAGTGTGATTTTGGGTCCATCCTAGATGGTACACAAAGTATCCCACATCTCCTTTGCAGTCTTCATCTTCACAACCTGTTTGAACACATCATTAGGCAGAGCGATAACCAGGTTATTCCTGGCTTTTGCATCCGGAGCAACCAGTCTTTTGTCTTCATCAGACCATTGAGCTTTGGCCTTCTCAAAGGTTCTGATTTCAGGAGCAGCTCCTTCAACAGCAGGAGTTATGGTAGTAACAGAGGTTGGCACATAGGGACCTTCCATTACTATCTCTGGTAGTTGTACATCCAGATTCTCCAAATAGAGCATCATTCTGCACTTCCAGCCAGAGAAGTTCTGATGATTGAACTTTGGGGGTTTGGCCATTGACCCATTTTCATAGTAAGAAGAGGAATTTGCAGCACTGTTGCAGCACTGTTGTCTCACGTTGGCCACTAAGGCAGCACCTCTCTTGGACATTTCCAAGGCATTTCTCTTCTGCTGCCTTGACTGTTCATCATTTAGTAAGGATCCATATAAGTTTACAAGATCCATACCTTTGATGGTACCTGAATTTCTCAATATGGTAGAAAAGTAGTTCCACTATTCAGGCAAGATGTCCAAGAACTTGTTCACCAGAGTCAGGCTGTCCTTTGTGATCCCAACAGCCTTGAGATCATTAACCAGTGCAGTAAACCTGGTGTAGGTTTATGTGAGTGTCTCCTTTGGTTTTGCAAAGAAGATTTCATACTTTCTAACAAGATTGTTAATCTTGTTGCCCAGTGTGATTTTGGGTCCATCATAGACGGTACACAAAGTATCCCACATCTCCTTTGCCGTCTTCATCTTCTCAACCTGTTTGAACACATCATTAGGCAGAGCGATAACCAGGTTATTCCTGGCTTTTGCATCCGGAGCAACCAGTCTTTTGTCTTCATCAGACCATTGAGCTTTGGCCTTCTCAAAGGTTCTGATTTCAGGAGTAGCTCCTTCAACAGCAGGAATTATGGTAGTAACAGAGGTTGGCACATAGGGACCTTCCATTACTATCTCTGGTAGTTGTACATCCAGATTCTCCAAATAGAGCATCATTCTGCACTTCCAGCCAGAGAAGTTCTGATGATTGAACTTTGGGGGTTTGGCCATTGACCCATTGTCATAGTAAGAAGAGGAATTTGCAGCACTGTTGTCCATGGGAAAGTAGGGAGAATAAGAGATCTAGAGTTGACACACACTCTAACTGCTCTGATACCAGTTGTAGGTCCCAAAAGGTTTCCCCAAGTGTATAGTTCTAAGCTGTAGAGGGGGGGGGGGGTGAATACATCTATTTAAAACTTAACAATCTTTTTCTCAATGTTTGTGTATATTATTAACAAGTGTTAATTGCAAACAAGTCTGAACTGTGGAAAGGTTCAAGCTGAGATGACAGATACAACAGTTGTTCAACTAATCTAAGACACACACAGACTAGATACAATGACTACACTCACTTAGATGCACTCACTGTTTTTACAAGACTCAGATGGACAGCTTCAATAAGAACAACTTAGACACACGTACTGTTATATTCAAGCAGACTTGCATGCATGAAAAACACACTTTAATGCACGATCTGATTTCACACTCTTGGATGTCTCACAATCCTTAGAAGCTTCCTTTTATACTCAAAAGGAGAATCTCAGTGAAGCTTCTTCATTGGACAGATGAGATAGTGGAAAGTCTTTCCAAAAAGACAAGACACCTTTCTGCACGTTCTGATAAAGCATATTTGTCTTCACATGGCAGAATCTTTGTCTTTTCCTTTTTGTCACTGTTGCATAAGGCTTTAACCAAAAGAGGAATGTCAACTTTGCATCTTTCTTCTTTTGCTAATGTCGTTTTGATATAAGAAAAGGTTTGTCACCCTTTTCAGATATCCTTTTGTCTTCATGTTACAGAACATCGTGGGCAGTATTTGCAGTTCTGTTTTCCACTTTGTCTTCGACTTGTAAACTAATCTTGTAGCCAAAAACAATACATGAGGACTTGGAAACATATTTCATAAAGTGTTTAGCCTGTTCACAAAGAACAGATTCTGTTCACAAAGAACAGAACACTTGTAAACTGTCCAAGCTGCTCAAGAGAATAGAGCAGCGTAGACAATTTATGTCCAGCCTGTTCAGCAGACAGAACAGCTTGGACAAACTGCCTTTGTTGCAATGAATGCAACATGGTAAACAGCTTTGGGCTGATATTACAAATCACTTTTCAGGTTTCAATAAGGCATAAACAGGCCTTAAATTATACCTTCAAGTGCATCAACAGGTTTGATTAAAAATCTCCCCCTCAGATGTAGAGCAGGTTTGACTTAGGCCTTTTTGTGCCTAACAGATTTCACACACACACACACACACACACCAATATTCAAATACGAACTTTAGAGAAGGTTACCACCAATTGAATCCTCCTTTGAAGAAGAGTTCTTGATGGAAATTCAGAATATCAACACCTCCTTCAACAAGCTCTAAGTGATGAAATTGTCTTTGGATTTTCGAAAGATAAAGGAAACTTTATTTATAGAAGAAATATGATGATTGATTATTGTAAGAGAAGTGAAGGGGAATAGTCTTTGGAATAAAAAAAAACTTCAAGGTATGGAGGAAGAAGGGTAGGGATGAGGGAGAGGAAATGCAGGGAGTAGGGAGGAGCTGGACGTGCTCTGTCTGCTCCTCTTTCCCACACAGTCAATTTCGTAAACTGTCAATATTTGCACCCGATATCCCAAAAAGTGAAATAATTTATATTATAGTCATTCTTCACGATTTTTCGTGTTCTTTCCAAATATGATGATGGAATTGCCTAATTTTGATTTTTATAAATCTCTTTATTTTTTAATTGAATATAAAATAGCAGAAAGGAATTTACCGAAATTTACAGGCGTTACAGTACCGTCTAAAAGTTTTATAATTATTTATATAACACTATAATGTATTTTTATAGTTGTTTAGATAAATATCACAAATTCTAACTTCATATATACTTGTGTCATATCTGATATCATATTGCATAATTTTAATTATGATACATTATGTGTTCTCCTTTATTATATATATAGATTAATATATATTTAAAATATATACAAATCATATAAACAATATTAAATATCCAAAAAGTAAACATAATACAGTAAAATAAAATCATATTTAATAACAATTTATTTATTATTATATATATATGTGTGTGCGTATATATATATATACATACATATATATATATATATACATATATATATATATATATATATATATATATATATATATATATATATATATATATATATATATAGGGTTCAATTTAAATATTAGGATGTTACAAATAATTCTTGTGAATGATTAAATAAGTATAGAAGAAGTGTAAATAGTCAAATATTTCTTGTGAATGATCAAATAAGTGTAGAAGAAGTGTGAATGATCAAATAATTCTTGTGAATGATCAAATAAGTATTGTGAATGATCAAATAAGTATAGAAGAAGTGTAAGTAGTCAAATAATTATCGTGAATGATGAAATAACAATTGTGAATGGTCAAATAATTAATGTGAATAATCAAATAAGTCTTGTGAATGATCAAATAAGTGTAGATGAATTATAAATAGTCAAATATGTGTTGTGAATGATCAAATAAGTGTTCTGAATGATCAATTAAGTATTGTATTTGATCAATTAAGTGTTGTGAAAGATGATTTTATAAATGTTATGAATGATGGTTGTTATTAAGAAAACACCCATTGCATATAAGGGGTACGTTGGATATGCGGAATTTTGTTTGGTACACAGGAGAACCTTATTATATATACATATAAATATATATGTATGTATGTATGTATGTATGTATGTATGTATGTATGTATGTATGTATGTATGTATGCATAGAGTCAGGTTCAAAAAGTATCTCTCGAAATCAAGTGCACCCGAAGGTACCAACCTTAAAAAGCTTTTTTTAAATTTTTTTCTCGTAACCGTATTTAAATTAATGTTATACGCATGATATATGAATTTCACATACATTCACACATTTTGTGTCCTAAAAATTATGTGAATGTTCAAAGCATATTTATGTGAATGGTCATCCAAGTGTATGGTCATTCACACCATTCACATGATCTTTTTTTACCATTCACAAGATTTACGATGTTGCTTCTTTTGAAAAAATGTTTTATAATGTTGTCTTATGCATGTCTATTAAAAAAATATATGTGAATGATAATTCACATTAGGGTACGCGGGAATCTCATAGGTACGCTGATGAACCTGATTCTATATGTGTGTGTGTCTATATATATATATATATATATATATATATATATATATATATATATATATATATATATATATATATATATATATATATATATATATATATATATATATATATATATATATATATATATATATATATATATATATATAGGAAGAGGTTCTTTTAAGAACCTCAAAAATGGTGAGAACCTAGCAACGTTTTAGAGCCCTTGGATCAAAAGGGTATTTTTTGAATAAAAAATATTATTTTTCTCTCTCCACCTTTTTTATTGTATACATCTCTATTTCACTTTCTCTCTCTTACTTTTTTTTTTTCATTTTCATTTTCTCTTTCTTTTATAAAAATTGATTTTAATATTAAAAAAACGTTTTTTATAAAAAAATAAATTTTTGTTCTATATAAAAAGATATTTAATTGCTAAAAAATTAATGTATTCTATATAGAAATATTATGTGTCTATATAGAATGTTATATAATTCTATATCTTTTTATGTAGATTAACATTACAATTCATAATCTATGTAGAATGTTATGTTTCTTATATATTTCACATATTTTTATGTTTATTATACAAATCTATATCTTTTTTGTTGATTAACATTACTATTCATTGAGTTTTTGGTATATTTTATATCAATTGAATACCAAGTGTTTGATAAAATGTCTAAATGAAATCTTATTTTTTTTGTTTCAATGTGTTTTTGGTATATTTTATCATTTAATCTACGTAGAATATATGATACTTGACATTCTACACGACATTCTACGTAAATTGCAGGACATTCTACGTAGTTTGCATGCCATTCTACATAGATTGAATGTCATTCTACATAGATTGAATGTCATTCTACATAGATGGCATGACATTCTACGTAGATTGTACATAGAATATGTTTGTCGATACTCTACGTAGATTGCATGCCATTCTACGTAGATTGCATGTCATTCTACGTAAATTGCAAGTTATTCTACGTCGATTAACAGTTTTATTCTATGTATTTTTGGTATATTTTATATCAGTTGCATACCAAGTGTTTGATAAAATGTCTAAATGAAATCTTCTTTTTTTTTTTGTTTCAATGTGTTTTTGATATATTTTATCATGTACTCTATGTAGAATATATGATATTTGACATTCCACACGACATTCTACATATATTGCATGACATTCTATGTAGATTGCATGCCATTCTACGTAGATTGAATGCCATTTTACGTAGATTGAATGCCTATCTACGTAGATTGCATGACATTCTACGTAGATTGTACATAGAATATGTTCGTTGATACTCTACGTAGATTGCATGTCATTCTACGTAGATTGAATGTCATTCAACGTAGATTGCGTGACATTCTATGTAGAGAATCGACGAACATATTCTATGTACAATCTACGTAGATTGGACAGACTCATGTTCAATGTTTTATAATTAAAATTATTTGTAAGATATTAGATTTATAATGAATGTAATAGTTATTAGATGTTTTACATTATAATCTATGTTGATTACATGACAATCTACGTAGATTACATGATAATCTACATAGAATATAATACAATACTACTTGTAAAAAATCACACATAATCTATGTAAAATATTATGTTTCTTATATATTTAATATATATTTATGTTTCTTATACATTTCTATATCTTTTTATGTAGATTAACATTACTATTCAATATGTATTTGGTATATTTTATTATGTAATCTACGTGGAATATATGATAATTGACATTCTAAACGACATTCTACGTAGATTGCATGTCGTTCTACATAGATTGCATGTCATTCTACGTAGATTGCATGTCATTCTACGTATATTGCATACCATTCTATGTAGATTGCATGTTATTCTACGTAGATTGCATGCCATTCTACGTAGATTGAATGTCATTCTACGTAGAATGCATGACATTTTACGTATATTGTACATATAATATGTTCGTCGATACTCTACATAGAATATGACATATTCATTTTTCATGTTTTACAATGAAGATTATTTGTAAGATATTAGATTTATAATGATTGTAATAGTTATTGGATGTTTTACACGATAATATACGTAGATTACATGATAATCTACGTAGATTAGATGATAATTTAAATAGAATATAATAGAAGACTAGTTGTAAAAATCACACATAATCTATGTAGAATGTTATGTTTCTTATATATTTCATATATTTTTATGTTTTTTCATACATTTCTATATCTTTTTATGTAGATTAACATTACTATTCAATGTCTTTTTGGTATATTTTATATCAGTTGCATACCAAGTGTTTGATAAAATGTCTAAATGAAATTTTTTTTGTTTCAATGTGTTTTTGATATATTTTATCAGGTAATCTACGTAGAATATATGATATTTGACATTCTACACGACATTCTACGCAGATTGTACATAGAATATGTTCGTTAACATATTCTATATAGAAAAATTAAATTCTATATAGACACGTAATATTTCTGTATAAAATACGTTATTTTTTTAGCAATTAAATAATTTTCTATATAGAAAATTATAGAGGTCACGGGTTCGATCCCCGTCGGAGGCAAGTTGAAATTTAGGTGGACTAAGTAAGTCTGGTGGTAAAGGGAGTAGTTTAGGAGTAGGAGTAGGATAGTTTGCTGTTCAAAAAATAATAATAATAATAATAATAATTTTCTATATAGAAACAATATTTTTTTTTATAAAAAACTTTTTTTTACTTTAAAAATCAATTACAATGAAAGAAAAATAAAATGAAAATGAAAAAAAGTAAGAGAGAAAGAGAAAAAACAGATTTTTTTTTCTTCCAAAAATACCATTTTCACACATTTTCAAAATTCTCCACTATCAAAGTTCCATATAATTACAAAATTGACATCCAATATATCAACCATTGATTCTATTAATCCAAAGGCCATAAAAGGTTCTTAAATTCTCACAATATTTATGGTTCTTAAAATAACCCTTCCCTATATATATATATATATATATATATATATATATATATATATATATATATATATATATATATATATATATATATATATATATATAGTGTACCCGAAGGTACCAACCTTAAAAAAAATTTAATTTTTTTCTCATAACCATGTTTAAATTAATATTATACACATGATATATGAATTTCATATACATTCACACTTTCTGTTTCGTTAAAAATTATGTGAATGCTCAATGCATATTTATGTGAATGATCATCCGTGTGAATGGTCATTCATGTGAATGTGAATGGTGTGAATGACCATTCACATGATCTTTTTTTACCATTCACAAGATTTATGATATTGCTCCTTTTGAAAAAAAAGTCTTATAATGTTGTTTTATACATGTCTATTCAAAAAAATATATATGTGAATGATCATTCACATTAGGGTACGCTGGAATCTCATATGTACGCTGATGAACCTGTTTCTATATATATATATATATATATATATATATATATATATATATATATATATATATATACACACACACACACACACACACACACACACACACACACACACACACACACACACACACACACATGATATAGTAAAGGAGAACACAAATTGTATCTATAAACATTAATAAATATCTAAAATAAAATAAAATAAAAGATAAATACAACTCATTATTTCTAATATCTATAAATATTAATAAATATAAATAGATACATGCAATTTATTATTTCTTATATATTTGAATATTAATAAATAGATAAAATTTAAATCTACATCCAAATTATATAGTAAAAGTTAAATACAAATCATATAACAATTTTAAATATATAAAGAGTAAACATAATACAATATTAATATAATCATATTTAATAACACTTTTTTTTATTACATATATATATATATATATATATATATATATATATATATATATATATATATATATATATATATATATATATATATATATATATATATATATAGAGAGAGAGAGTCAGGTTCAAAAAAATACCTCTCGAAATCAAGTGCACCCGAAGGTGCCAACCTTAAAAAACTTTTTTTAAATTTTTTTTCTCATAACCATGTTTAAATTAATGTTATACACATGATATATGAATTTCACATACATTCACACTTTCTGTGTCTTTAAAAATTATGTGAATGCTCAATGCATATTTATGTGAATGGTCATCCATGTGAATGGTCATTTCACACCATGTGAATGGTGTGAATGACCATTCACATGATCTTTTTTTACCATTCACAAGGTTTATGATGTTGCTCCTTTTGAAAAAAAAGTGTTATAATGTTGTCTTATACATGTCTATTCAAAAAATATATATGTGAATGATCATCATTCACATTAGGGTACGCTGGAATCTCATAGGTACTCTGATGAACCTGATTCTATATATATATATATATATATATATATATATATATATAGAATAAGGTTCATCAGCGTACCAATGAGATTACAGCGTACCCTAATATGAATGATCATTTACATATATAATTTTCGAATACACATGTATAAGACATCATTATCAGACTTTTTTTCGAAAGGAGCAATATCATAAATCTTGTGAATGGTAAAAAAATCATGTGAATGGTGTGAATGATCATTCACTTGGATGACCATTCACATAGTAATGCATTGAACATTCACCTAATTTTTAAGGACACAGAATGTGTGAATGTATGTGAAATTCATATATCATGCGTATAACAATAATTTAAACATGGTTATGAGATAAAAATTTAAAAAAAGTTTTTAAGGTAGGTACATTCGGATGCACTTAATTTCAAGAAATACTTTTTTTAACCTTTCTCTCTATCTCTCTCTCTCTCTCTCTCTCTCTCTCTCTCTATATATATATATATATATATATATATATATATATATATATATATATATATATATATATATATATATATATATATATATATATATAAATTATGTTTCACGTAAAAGTAAAATTTCAACTTATATTACTTATAGCACATATAAATTTAGAAATAAAATTTTTAAAGAATGTTAGAAAATTAACTGCTTTCATAAATATTAAAAAAGATAGATAAATAATATTTATAACAAATAATTGCACTTATGTTGTAATTTTTTATAAGAATTAATGTTTATATGTTTTAATTTTAGGTTTATATACATTTTATCTAATAAATTATTTATTAAAAGTTATTCACTTAATACGTGGGCTCATAAAATATTAATTAGATTAAAATGACATTATTAGATGATAACTATGAACTAATTAAGTTATTAATAAAATAGAGATGCATGATGCAAAGACAAAATTTAATATGTAAAATGGGTCATTTAATTAACCATCAATTTAAGTACAATAAAAATTGACAGGTAAAAAAAATTAGTGAGTATAATATGATATATAAACAAATATATTGTCATTTTATAATACAATGTTTAATAATTTCATTGGATTTTAATGTGAAATATATATATATATATATATATATATATATATATATATATATATATATATATATATATATATATATATATATACACTGAATGAGAATCATTTTAGCATCATTTAATTATAAGCACCGCGAGCACCAATAAAAGTTTAACAAATCAGCATCAATTAAAACTTTTGCATGTTACATATAAATTATTTACATAGTTTGAATGTAATCAATCTAATAAACGTTATGTATATTAAAGCTTATGAATACAATGAACCTAACGAAGCTTATATATATAAGCATGAAAATGTAATGAATGTAATGAATCTTGTGTACATTAAAGCCTATGAATGCAATGAACCCTTTGAAAGTTTATTTTGCATTGGCCAACAATATTGCGATTAGTGGAATTAACACGTGTCGGGGTCGAGTATACTTAGCGGATTATTAATAAATATGGATTCACGAGATTAAATGGGTTTAATTGACATTAATTGTGAAATTTGATAACAGGTCAGGTATCGTTGTCAAACCCGCAATATATTCGGTAACATATATGTTTTACACGTCTTAGAGTTTGCTTTCATTCCTTCACTTTTAGAAACTACAAGAGATTTGTGTGTGTACCTTAGATCCTGCTGGAAACCAGATCGGGGCTAAACAATTGGATTGAGCTGCTATGAATTATTCTAAAACTTCCAAGTAGTGTTCTTCAATGTTTGCAAGGTAAGAAATCTATGATATCCTTGAGTTTGATTGTGTCATATGAGGCTAGAAGTTGTGAATTGGTTCACCAAGCTCACCAAGTATTTGTGAGTGTATATATATTGTTTTGATGGATTCATGTGGCTGGAAATCGATTGGGGAGATTGAAACTCCCTTGGACAAAAGCATTATCAGAAATAGAGGACCTACACCTCACATCGATTACCGACGCAATGCCTTAAGCGCGGTCGCGATGGGACCTGAGACGGTGCAAGGCCGAGCTCAGGCTAGGGTTCATGAGCACGACCCGCGTTCTGAGTTTGGCCTATGATCAGTCGTGTACAAGAAACCGAAACCGTAAGATATCCAAAAACCAAAACCGGTCTAAATCGGTCTGTTTTTTGAAAAAACAAGAGGTTTGGAAACCGGTTTGGGATATATCCGTTGGAAACCGGTTCGGCTCGAGTCGGGTTGAAAAAACCGGTTTGAATTTATAGTCGCTCTTTTTTGAAATACAGCTTTTTGAGTCTTTTGACCTTTTTTTTAAGATTTTGCCATCCTCACATCCTATAAATATGTATGTTGAGTTTGGTTTAGGCACAACACTAAAACTCTCTTAAAACGCATTCTTGATACCGAAAATTCAAAAAACGCTTGAAAAAAAGGCAAATCAAAGTTCAAGCGCTTCATCCGATATTGGCTCTACGAATGCACCAATGATTATTGAAGTATTGGAAACAAGCCGAAACCCTAAAGTTTGGTGTAATTACAATATGGTGAAGTTGTCGGATGGGTCAATGAAGGCGCAATGTAAGAATTGCGGTCATTTTCGAAAACCGAATCCAACTCAACGTTGAAGATGCATACTGAAAAATATTGCCAAGGACTCAAATCCATTCCGGAAGACGGTCATCTATGTCACGGGATGGGAGTATTTTTGCATATTCGGCAGAGCGGTGTCGTGAAGAATTTGCATGCTTTGTGATTCAAGAATATTTGCCGTTCAATCACTTTGATAAACCGCGATTGACTAAGGTGATCTAAAACACTCTTCAGCCGCGATATAATCAAGTAAGCCGTGTTACTCTTAAACATGATTGAATGAAATTAAGAAAAAAAAAAAGCTAAAATAGAACTACAAAAAGGATTCTCAAATTTAAATACAAGGTAAACTTGATGTTTGGTCGACTCCTCATGGTTTGCCCGGTTCATACCTTTGTGTTACCGCACATTGGGTTGATCCCGTAACATGACAAATGATGAAACACACGATCGCTTTTGAAAACTTTGAGTATCTTCACACAGGTCATATTTATTTTTAATGTTACGAGATGTAATAAATAATTTTAACCTACAAGAGAAAGTTTTTTCAATATCATTTGATAACGCGAGTAATAATACTAATGTTGTAAAAAGACTAATACATATCAACCGCCTTTGAAATGTTAATATTTATCATAGTCGATGTGTTGCACACATAATAAATTTGGTTGTGCAAGACGGATTAGCCACAACCGAAATTTTTATAAAAGATGTTAATAAAATTATGTTACAAGATATATTTTGTTTGGGTAAAGCTAGATATAAAAAATATATGAAATTGTGTAAGGACACAGATTCTATTTTTTTAACCCCTAAATGGGATGTTCCTACAAGATGGAATTCGACTTAAAAAATGTTTTTATGTCATTTACACCAAAAAGATACTTTACAAATTTTCATGATGACCTTGCGGCTAACAGACAAGCTACACCATTTTCGGTTGAAAATTGGGATATTATTAAACAAATAACCGACTTGCTCAAAGTTTTAAAAAATGCAACAACTTTATTATCGGATGTTTATTACCTCCCAAGTCATTTGATACTTAATCAAATCTTTTTAATGTGTTCAACATTAGGCGCATTCGAACTAATGGGTGAATACTTTACAACTATGGTTGCGCCCATGAAAGAAAAACTAATTTTTTTAAAGAATTGCCAACGGTAATTACTTGTGCCGCCACATTGAACCCATCTTTGAACGTTAGTGGGGTGACACTACTTATTGTTAAAATTTCTATTGCTTTGGATTTGAATGCGGACGACGATGTAATGTTTGCGGAAAATACAAAAGAAAATTTTAACAAATGTTTTAAAGATTTATTTGAAGTTTATTTTAATAAATATGGTTCAACAAATGCTTCTTCAACTTCGGATTCATCATCATATTTTACTTATAATAGGATGGATTTGATGATGAACTTATATAATAGTTTAAGACAAGAAAACAATAAACGGCTAAAGGGTGAGGCTGACGGACCATCAACTAGCGAATTTGGAATATATACGGGAACCAATTTTTTGGCCACTATGGGACCCAACAATTCACACAATCTGATATATTGGCTTGGTGGCAAGGAAGGGAATCTCAAATTTCCCGTTCTAACCGCCATGGACCGAGATTCACTAACCGTCTAAGCTTCTCTTGTAGCTTTAGAATCTTCTTTTTCTACCAGTCGCAGGGTATTATTAATACGAAGAACAAGACTCGCACCGGCATCATTAGAGATGTGTATTTCCTTGAAGGATTACTTAGACGCGGCCGTACGTATACAAGAGAAATCAAGTCTTGAAGGTGAACTAGAATATGAACAAGAGATACATGATATCGAGGTGGAAGAAGGCTTTACAATCTCACTTTACGATGAAGAAATTGCTCTCAATGAAGCTTCACGCGAGAGCCGCGAGGCTAGCTCCGAAGATGATATCGATGAAGATTGAAGATATTGAAAATACAAATTAAGTTTTATGTATGATAAGTTTACATTTGAATATTAAATTTATGTTTCAACTTTATTTTTGATGTATTTAGTTAATAAAATTTGATGTTTTTAGAACGTTTACGATTGAATATGAATTATATTTGATTACGAAGTTTTTAGTAGTTAATAAAAAAAATGTAGGGAAAATGACACCAAATAGCTATTTACTTTTGAGTTTGTACACATTAATGTAATGTATTTTTTTTGTGCACATTAATGTAGTGTACTTGTAAAAGTGTTTCAATTAGGTAATTGGGTGACTTGATGACCGGTAACATCTTATTACCCAACTACCTAATTGGAACATTTTTCAAAAGTTTGACTACCAAATGTACACAAAAGAATAAGTACACTACATAAATGTGTACAAAAAGAAAGTTTGACTAATCAGGGTAACCTGTTGTACCCATCATCATGTCACGCAACTATCTAATTGAAACATTAATAAAAGTTTGACTACCAAATGTGCAAAAAAGTACACTACATAAATGTAAACACATTTAAAAGTATATAGCTATTTGGTGCCATTATCCGAAATGTAAGTTTGATGTTTTTAGTTGATAAAAATTTTGAAGTTTTTAGTAAGTTTTATTTTATTTAATAAAATCTAAAGTTTTTAACTAT
This sequence comes from Centrapalus pauciflorus, assembly GCA_020465985.1. Lineage (NCBI taxonomy): Eukaryota > Viridiplantae > Streptophyta > Magnoliopsida > Asterales > Asteraceae > Centrapalus > Centrapalus pauciflorus. Next base: position 140,579 of record JAANYP010001713.1, on the reverse strand, counting down.
GTTTGAATAAGTTTTTGGTAAAATAAAATGTTTGAATAAGTTTTTAGTTAAAAAAGTTGTTTGATGGAATTAAAAAAATATATATTAAAAACCGGTCCAAATCGGTTTGACCTGTTTTCCAACCTGAACCGGTTACAAACCAGCCCAACCGGTTGGGTTAGGTTTGAGTTTTGCCGTCTCCCAAACCGGTTTCAACCCGAACCAGTTTTTTAGCCTGATCCCGAGCTTATGTATTTGAGTCTAAATGTGTATCTCAGCGGGTCAGAGATTGGGTTAGCAGTGGAGGACCGATATACGGGATGATGACGGTGAGCTTGTGGATTTTTTCCTGTCCTGTGTGTGGTCAACAGATCCCGGTATGATTCAGTGACTTCTTGATGAGATCAGTCTGTGTGTTTATACATATATATATATTAGATCAGAGTTGATTGTGTTGTAACTAATGTTTTAAATCAGCAGGGTTTGTTTATAATCCTATGACTTAATTGTTATGAGTTTCATGTGTTATTGCCATATGTGTCAGATTGCAAATGCGAATTCAACAAAGTTGTTGATAAGCATATCGAGACCTACAAAATGAGCATGAGGGAAGGAGAGATGTGAACTAGAGTAAGATCTAATTCGAGATTTCCAGATATGGTCAACAATTGTAAGTAAGTTTGAGTCCAGTTTATGTATAATCGAATCAGTATACTGTTCGAAAATGTAATATAGTGCTAATATTGTGTGATACAATGGGCTTCTGAGATAGTGCAGCATCGGTGACTAGGAAGTGTTTCCTGGGATATTCAGGGATAACATGTGTTTTACATGATTCATCGAGAAGAGTGCTTCATGAGTGATGAATCAAATATACCTTGGTGGGACACCGTAGTAAGCAGTCTTGAGATGCTGGGCAACATGAGTTGACTATAGACGTGTGACCCTACTTTTGCTATTAATACAACATCAGACTCGTAGTCCACGTCACCCAATGTAAGCATCATCATCAAGGGTAAACAACTAATTAACTACTAAATATTCACAAGGATCATAAAGTCACGACTAGACGGGGACCAAACCCCGTTAATGAAGTCTGTCATCCACAGTTTAGTTAAGGTTACAGTCATTCCAAGATATCATTGGCTGATATGCCAAACCACAAAAATAAAAGACTACTCACTGAAGTAGTCACTAGCTACGGTCCATGCGGCGGGTCTCGACTAGTGCCCGCAGTATCCCTAGCCTCGGGTCTCGTACCTGAGATGCACATATCAAACAACTGTTAGCTGAAAGTTGGTGAGTTACAATTAAACAACGTAAAATAGTTATATAAAATAGTTAGCACAATGTAACAACGGATAATCAACTCTACGTGCGGCCAGCAACAACAACCTGATGCATCATCGGGAGCGACCCGGGATAGCCTGCGTAGCCCACTCCACAAAGTAGTGGCTAAGCCAGGACCTTTGGGTTAAGAATTACACAAAAGGCCTCTACTCTGCGTATAACAACCCTACGCGTGACCCACGTGCTCTTCTGTGTGCTAACGAGTATCAACGTATGAAAATGGATCCGCATGGGACCCGGATGGTAAACAACAAACCTCTTTGAAAATGTAGTTATCAACGTTAGTGCATCTACTAAAGGAATGTAAGCAACTCACCTGAAGCATGACTACTGTCTCGATATCTACTACAGTCTCGACCGATCCCAGGCTCAACTACAAATCCTGGCAACAAGAAAACACAACTATGATATATTACTAGCCAACAGACACATAACAACTATATTACTGAACTCACGGACTCAACATAAGTCAACAGGTCAAGACCCACGAGTGCAGCCAGGAGCGCGGCCATGATCGCGGTCGCGATCACTCCATCACGAGCAGGTACTGCGGGTGCGATGACCCCGCGCTGCTCATCCAATCGCGACCGAGTTCATCTAAGCGCGACCGAGTTCATTCGGCCCGCAATCCTAATTTCGGTCGCGTTCATTACCAGCGGCTAACTCATCACTGCCTTACACTGATCGCGGTCGCGACCTGGGGAGTGCGTTCGCGATGCAGCGACGAACAGATCACTCTGAGCTCTGTTTTTACACAGCCATGGTGATTAACTCCCCAACCTGATTCTACGTATCTCAGGGGTTATAAACCAACCCTAAACCAGTTTAACTCCTAAATACAACAATTTAATGCATTCCACTGACTATTACTCACCTTAGTCCACTTTTGCTCCTTGGATTTAAGCTCTATTTGGAGAAGATGATGAAGGGGTTGAATTCTTCAGTTGGGTTTGTTTCTGATCTTCCTCCTCAATCTCCTTCTCTCACTGATCAGCTGGGTAGTCACACACACACACACACACACACTTGAGTTTTGTAAAGATGAAGGAAAATGAGTAAACCATTGATATATATATATATATATATATATATATATATATATATATATATATATATATATATATATATATATATATATATATATATATATATATACGTTTTAGGTCTGAAACCCAATTAAATCGGGTATAACTCAATATCCACTAATTAAGCACCCGTAAATCTAATTACTCACAAATTAATACTTGGGGTTTAGAATGTTAATTATCTCATTAAAACAACCCCGAATTATTAATTATCACTAAATCGGTTATTATCTCAACCGATTAGGATTAAACGTAATAGTAGTCTACTTTACCAAATCACGTGTAATTGACCAATTAAATTTCATCAACTCGTTAAGATAAATATCAAGGCCAATAAATAAATTCCACGTACCTGCTACTAGTTTCCGGATGCTACAAACCTTCCCCTCTAGAACTGATCCGTTCCTCGGGATCCCGACGCAGGTGAGTAGATGCAGATAACGCTGTCGTATGTCCGCCTCGGGTTCCCAGGTAGCGTTGGAGCCCTTATGATATCGCCACTGCACTAACACTAATGGGAACTCCTTCTTTCGCAGCTTACTTACCTTGCGATCTATGATGGCCTCGGGGTGCTCGACAAATCTCAACTGTTCGTCCACCTCAATCTCTGACATGGGAATAGTCTCCTCGTGTGGGGCTAAACATCATCGTAAGTAACTAACATGGAAGGTAGAATGTAACCCACGCAACTCTGGAGGTAGCTCTAATAGATAGGCCTAATTGCCGACACGCTCTACTATACAAAACAGTCCGGTAAATCTCGGACTAAGCTTACGTCGCCGGCGAAATCGAATCACACCTTTCCACGGAGATACCTTCATAAGTACCCACTCACCTACATCAAACTCTAACTCCTTGATTCTCTTATCGACATAACATTTTTGTCGACTCTAAGCCACCTTTAGCCTCTCTCTAACCACAATTATCTTCTCACTAGTTTGCTGAATGATCTCGGTACCTGTAATCTCTCGTTCTCCTACCTCTGTCCAACATACTCGGGTGCGACACTTACGGCCATAGAGCGCTTCAAACGGAGGCATCTTAATGCTAGAGTGGTAGCTATTATTATTATTAAATTCAACCAAAGGAAAATGAGAATCCCAACTACCACCAAAATCCATTACGCAAGATCGTAGCATATCCTCCATCATATGAATCGCGCGTTCGGACTGTCCGTCAGACTGGGGACTAAAAGCAGTACTCATTTGAACTCTGGTGCGCAACGCTCGCTGTAAACTCTGCCAGAAGTTAGAAGTGAATCGAGCATCTCGACCTGAGACTATGAAAGCCGGAACTCTGTGCCTGGAGACAATCTCATACAAGTAAACTCGGGCAAGCTGATGCAATGTATATGTCTGCCGAATCGGCAGAGAATGGGCTGTCTTTGAAAGCCGGTCGACAACTACCCATATCGCATCATATCCACGTGGAGTCCGTGGTAACTTCGTAACAAAATCCATCGTAAGGTTCTCCCAACTCCACCGTGGAATCTTTAGCAGCTGTAATCGACTGTGCGACTTCTGGTGTTCAACCTTCAATTGCAGACAAGTCAAATAACGTTCAATGAATTCGACTATGTGCCGTTTCATACTAGGCTACCAATAAGCACTTGAAGATCCTGATACATCTTCGTGCTACCAGGATGAATAGTGAGGCGAGACGTATGTGAATCTTCCAGGATCAGCTGACGCACGTCTCCGGCCTTAGGGACCCAAATATATAGCCCTCGGGAGTCGGTCTTAAATTCCTGTAGCTGACCCAAAATATGCTCTCTTCGGTGATTCTCCACACACATCCCTATAGCTTGGGCCTCCCGAAGTCTCTCTATCAATGTAGAAGTCACCTCCACTCTGTAATTCGACTAGTCGACCCGCGCTCTTTTCGGCTCAGCGCGTCTGCTACTACATTCGCCTTTTCGGGGTGATACTAGATGTCACAGTTGTAGTCCTTAATCAACTCCAGCCCTCGTCTTTGTCTCATGTTTAGATCTAGCTGGCTGAACAAATAATGGAGACTCTTATGATCAGTAAACAACGTGAAAGGAACTCCAAAAAGAAATTACGCCAAATCATAAACGCAAACATGATAGCTGTCAACTCCAAGTCATGGGTCGAATAGTTCTTCTCTTAATCCTTCAGCTGAAGAGAAGCATACGCAATCACTCCACCCCTCTGCATCAAATACACACCCTAAACCGGTCCCCGAAGCATCGCGATACATAACAAAGTCACTTTTACCTTCGGGCAGTGCTAATACTGGAGCCTGACACAATCGACGCTTCAGCTCCTGAAATACAAATCCCTGATCCTCCGTCCACTCAAACTGCAGTGATGGACGAGTCAAACAGGTCAACGGTAAGGCAATCAACGCAAAATCCTGGATAAACCGACGATAGTAGCCCGCTATTCCTAGAAAACTGCATATCTCTGCCACGTTTCTCGGCCTCTCCCAGCTCATAACGGCCTCGATCTTGGATGTGTCTACCGAAACGCCCTCACCACTAATGACATGTCCCAAAAACTAGACCTCTTAAAGCCAAAACTCACACTTCAAGAATTTAGCATACAACTTCTCGCGCCGCAATACTCCAAGAATCTCTCGCAGGTGCGCAACATGCTCCCGTACTGAACGAGAATATATCAGCATGTCATCAATAAACATTATGACGAACTGATCAAGATACATGCGACAGACTCTATTCATCAGGTACATAAACACTGTTGGGGCATTGGTTAGCCCAAACGGCATAACCAAAATCTCGTAGTGGCCGTATTGATTCCTGAAAGCGGTCTTTACGACATCCTGATCATGCAGCATCAACTAATGATATCCTGAACGTAGATCGATCTTCGAGAACATACTGCCCCTATGTAGCTGATCGAATAAGTCATCTATACGTGGAAAAGTGTAACGGTTCTTCACTGTCACCTTATTGAGCTCGCGATAGTCTATACACATTCTCATTGACTTGTCCTTCTTCTTGACAAAGAGAACCGGAGCACCCCACGATGAAGAACTAGGTCGGATAAAACCGCGGTCTAACAATTCCTGAAGCTGACTCATTAACTCTCTCATCTCGGTAGGAGCTAAACGATAGGGTGCACGTGCAATAGGAGTGGCACCTGACATCAACTCGATACAGAACTCTACCTGTCGGTCTGGCGGCAATCCAGGTAGCTCTTCGGGGAATATGTCGGGAAACTCAGAAACTACCTCAACGATCTCGATACTCCTCTTTTCCTTCTTTGCATCAACTACATAAGCTAAGAAGGAAGAACAACCCTTGGCTAGGTGATGACGAGCCTGAACTGTAGAAATGAGGCCAACACTACCTCTACTGCGCTCTCCGTACACTGTAATGACACGGTCCTCAGAAACCTGTAGGCGAATGATCTTCTTGGAACAAGAAATATCGGCATGCTGAGAAGCTAACCAATCCATACCCACGACGGCATCGAAGCTACCAATCTCTATAGGCAGTAAATCGACTCTAAATGGGTGACCGTCTATCTCTAACACACACTGATAATACACATGCCTAACTACGGAGGCAGTACCATCTGCTAACTCTATAATCAACGGTTTTGATAACTCCACAGGTGAAGTAGTAAAGTAAGCAGTAAAAGTGAAAGATACAATCGAACGGTTCGCTCAAGAATCAAACAAAACTTGAGCACTATGGCCGTTCAGAGTAAACGTACCAGAAACTACATCAGCTGTCTTCCGCGCCTCCTGAGCTGTCAATTGGAAGACTCAACCTCTGGCTCGAGGGATAACATCTCTGCGTGCAGAAGAACCCGTAGAACTCTGACACTGTATAGGCGGCCTCGACTCTCCCTGCCTCTGATCGCCCTGTCGCGGGGCAGTTAGTCTCGCGCCCGATGTCCGACATGCCCGCAATTAAAACACACCGGGTCTCTGGAAGTGCAATCTGTCTGAGTATGGCCAGGCTAGCCACAGCGGAAACAACGTACATGACGGGGATCATATTCCCCGGTATGCCTTTGCCGGAATCTCTTGCACCACTTCTCTCCTGTCACTGAGCTAGAACTCGAAGCCCCACTTCTACGCTCGGATCCACCAAAACGACTGCCTCGGTCATTGGATCTACGGTCAAACCTCTGAGAAGATCTATCTTTCTGTCGATCTGCTCCCTCAGACTCTACCCGTCTGCGATTATCATCCCTCGGCTGAAAACGGCTAGAACAACTATCTCTATCTCTATCTCGGTTAGAACCTCAAAAATAACCAGCCGACTGGACGCGCCTCGGCTGCTCTACTACTGGGTCTTTACGGGACAACTCACTCTCCCGCCTCCGTGCCAACTCAACTTCCATTGCGTAGGTCGGTATATAACCCATATCAATGAACTCCCGGATCTCCTTACACAACCCCATCATAAACCTTTTAATCTTCCGCGACTCTGTACTGATCTGAAGTGGCGCAAACAAACTCAAGTCAATGAAAATCCTCCGCGACTCTTCCCCTGAAACTATGTCAAGAAGTCGATCTCCAACTGGGCTCGGCGGTCCTCGGGACAATACTGCTCCTCAAAGCAGACCTTAAACTGGTCACACGTCATCGTATCCCTGACAGTCCTCCACCACTGCTAAACACTGGTATGTAGCTGGGTGCTCGCGTATGTCGTCATCAGGTTAGGATGACAGCCTGTAATACAAAAGGCCATCTCCATTACCTGTAGCCAATACATAGCCTTAACGGCCCCATTGCCTGCCCCTTGTGACGTCCCGGCTCCTGAATCCCTACCCTCTGATGACCTCTCTCCTGAGCCCCCTTCCCCACCGGTGCCCTGGTTAGGGACTGCATAGCCTCGGTACGTCCCCTCTCAAAATCCTCCTGTAAACGCCGGGCAAACTCCTCGTCTAAAACACGTCCCCCGGTAGGCCCCTTCGGTCTCTGCTTGTCTGCCATGAAATCTTTGCATAATATGAACAATATTACTATAATAACAATAATATAACTCTACAATTTCTTAGAATTACTCATCAGAGATCAAGACCAATGATCTAGACACTGGTTTAAGCCTAAGCATCACTAGTGATACGAAAACCTTAAACTAATGCTCCGATACCAAGCTTGATACCAAGCTGTAACACCCTACTTTTGCTATTAATACCACGTCGGACTTGTAGTCCATGTCACCCAATGTAAGCATCATCATCAAGGGTAAACAGCTAAGTAGCTACTAAATATTCACAAGGGTCATAAAGTCACGACTAGACGGGGACCAACCCTCATTAATGAAGTTTGTAATCCATAGTTTAGTTAAGGTTACAGTCATCCCAAAATATCATTGGCTGATACGCCAAACCACAAATATACAGAGACTACTCACTGAAGTAGTCACTAGCTACGGTGCATGCAGCGGGTCTCGATTAGTGCCCGCAGTATCCCTAGCCTCGGGTCTCATACCTGAGATGCACATATAAAACAACTGTCAACTGAAAGCTGGTGAGTTACAATTAAACAACGTAAAATAGCTTTATAAAATAGTTAGCACAATGTAACAACGGATATTCAACTCTACGTGCGGCCGGCAATAACAGCCCGATGCCTAATCGGGAGCGACCCGAGATAGCTTGCGTAGCCCACTCCACAAAGTAGTGGCTAAGCCAGGACCTCTGGGTTGGGAATGACCCAACAGGCCTCTACTCTGCGTATAACAACCCTACACGTGACCCACGTGCTCTGATGTGTGCTAACGAGTATCAACATATGAAAAGGGATCCGCTCGAGACCCATATGGTAAACAAGAAACCTCTTTGAAAATGTAGTTATCAACGCTAGTGCATGTACTAAAGGAATGTAAGTAACTCACCTGAAGCACGACTAATGTCTCGATATCTACTATGGTCTCGACCGGTCCCAGGCACAACTACCAATCTTGGCAACAAGAAAACACAAGTATGATATAACTACTAGCCAACAAACACATAACAACTACATTACTGAACTCACAGACTCAACATAAGTCAACAGGTCAAGACCCACGAGCAGGTACCGCGGGCACGATGACCCCGCGCTGCTCATCCTATCGCGGCCGAGTTCATCCAAGCGCGAGCGAGTTCATCTGTCCCACGATCCTAATTTCGGTCGCGGTCCATTATCAGCGACCAACTCTTCATCGCCTACCCCTGATCGCGATCGCGACCAGGGGAGCGCGGCCGGAATGCGGCAACGAACAGAGCAATTTGAGCTCTATTTTTGCACAACCATGGTGATTAACTCCCCAACCCGATTCTACGTATCTCAGGGGTTATAAACCAACCTTAAACCAGTTTAACTACTTAATACAATAATTTAATCCATTCCACTGACAAGTACTCACCTTAGTCCACTTTTTCTCCTTGGATTTAAGCTCTATTTGGAGAAGATGATGAAGGGGTTGACTTCTACAGTTGGGGTTGTTTCTGATCTTCCTCCTCAATCTCCTTCTCTCACTGATCAGCTGGGTAGTCACACACACACACTTGAGTTTTGTAAAGTTGAAGGAAAAGGAGTAAACTATATATATATATATATATAGCATTGAGATCCATTAAGTACCATATTAGTGAACATGTCTATTACGATAAAATGTTAAATTTCATGCAAAAGTATAATATTCATATGCTAAAAATTGCATTATGATTAACTAGTTCACATCATTTTCATATTCATTACGTTAAAAAATGTTTCAGCATTTAATTTCATGCAAAAATGCAATTTGCACATATTCATACATATTGCACCTTTGAACATGTGCATATTGCTATTTTGAATGAAATGAAATATTTTATTGTATAAACATTTGAACATGTATATGTTGTAATTTTGCGTGAAATTAAACATTTTATCTTATTGAACATGTTCATTTAATATGGTACTCCGGTACCCCAGTCTAATATAGTATCCATTGATCTTGTATCTACACACACACACACACACACACACACACACACACACACACATATATATATATATATATATATATATATATATATATGTATGTATGTGTGTGTGTGTCTATATATATATAATATAGATGGAATCATTGCAAAACCTAAATTTAGTGTAGAACTGTAGAACCAATGTCGTCCATAGATTAGATTAATCTAATCGTCTTGATTAAAATGATCAAGTATGGAATTAGTGAAAAAAATATTGGTATTAATGATATTTTAATTCATTCAATGATAAAAATGTAAAATATTGACATTAGCAAAAAAAATTATATCTTTTAAAATTAATATAACATCAATATGATTAATTTTTTAAATCAAAAAATTTATACCATAAAAAACGAGAATTTTATAATCTTTAATACGAGAACGGTCATGATATATTTATTTAGAAAAAGTTTTACGTATTTATTTTTCGTAAAATGTTTTTACCTAGATAGCAATTCAATATATATTATATCGAGATCATTAAATATCGAACTAAGAATATATATCATATGTGATTACTATTTTATTTCATATATAACATATATTCAACACTTCATGTATACTTAACATTAAATATTTAAACAATGTCATTACTATTATATTCATGATTCGGATTTGATATAAAAATTTGACTTTTATGTTATAAAAATAGATCGGACGTCTATGATATATTTTTTTCAAAAATTAGATACACATTATATATATAATTTAAGATAAGTTACCCAGATGATGTTCAATACACGATAACAATATATTGATCATCGAATTAATACTATATATAATATATGCAGCACCGCATAGACATTCAATATTAAAAGAGTCAAAACATTGGTCAAAATTGATAGTCAAACTTGGTATCTGTAACACCATAACTCTAATTAACAATAATAATAATAACTCACAAGATTTCTATTGAAATTTCGGCATTACTGTTGGAATATCTTTTGGTTGATGAAATAAAAAGTCTAGGGTTCCTTTTGTAATTAGTTCATAGTTGTAAAAAGTATATAAATAGTAGTTTGACTTTGTAATAGTATCATATATGACAGTTAGCATATTGTATACGCACGGAATTCCAGAGCTAGGTCAACAGTAACATTCTCCATTTTGTAATCATTCTGTCATCAATTCAAGCATTCGGTTAGTATTAATTGTTCTTGTTCTTGATTGATTTTAGTTATTGTTGATTGATTGTTAGGATTCAATATTCACAATTGGTATCAGAGCATCTAGGGGTGATTTTTGCTCTGAAATTGAAAATTATCGAACAGTGTTCTTGACATTTTTTCGAAAAACCTAAAAATCAACAAGGGTTTTTATCCTATTGATTATAGATTCTGAAAATTGGATCGAAGGAAAAGGATAGGAAGTCGATTCAATTGAATACAATTTTGTTTTGATTCATCAAACACAGAAAAAGATCTGGTGCTTTTTCTGAAATTTTGAAAAACCTAAAGTTCTTCACTGTTTTATTACAAAAGTCACTTTTAGATCTGTTTTTGGACAATATACTTTCACAAAAGGTGTTTGAAATCAGAATCCTTACCTTCGATATCAATTTCGTTGAAAATAGCTGTCTTTTACAAATTAATTTGAGTTTCAGACTTAAAAAACAAAAAAAAATTCTAAAAAACTAAGAAACTCGAAGTATACTATGTTCATGAGCAATTCGAGTTGATAGACCATTTCAATCGGGTTGATAACAAGTTTAAATCGAGTTTGGCTTGAGTTTCAATCGAGTTGAACTTCTTTTTCAATCGAGTTGACTTGCATTTTGAAATGAGTTGACTTGCTGTTTTAACCGAGTTGACTTACATATTAATCGAGTTGCACAATATTATTCAAGTTGAAATTTCATTCTATTCGAGTTGATCAAGTTAAAAAGCAAGTTAAAATCAAGTTGCACATGTCTTAATTCGAGTTACACTTAGTTTCATTCGAGTTTTACACAGATTTCATTCGAGTTTCACACAAACACATTCGAGTTTTACACAGAACTCATTCGAATTTCACACAAACACATTCGAGTTTCACACAGAACTCATTCGAGTTTCACACAAACTCATTCGAGTTTCACACAGAACTCATTCAAGTTTCACTGAACCAATCGATTTTAACACTGAACCAATTGAGTTTCATACTGAACCAATCGAGTTTCACATTGAATCAATCGAGTTTCACATTGAATCATTCGAGTTTCATCACTTCTTGATTCGAGTTGATTAATTCTTCTAACAAGTTCATTTGTTATAGATTCGAGTCGATTGTACACTGTTTCGAGTTTCACTCAGTCTTTATTCGAGTTGATCAACTTATCATTCGAGTTGATCATCTTATCCAATCGAGTTTCATTCAACATTCTTTCAAAGGTTGATGAATTTTCAACAGTTGATCAACTGTCTCAATTTCAATCAAATTTCATCAGATCTTGGATAGTTTCCTATATATCAATCACAATGTCAAAAGACGCTCTTGCTATGGGATCAGAGATGAAATCCCCAATTCTCTATCGGGGAGAATACGTTCAGTGGAGGGAGAGATTTTTAGAATTCATAAGTTTTCATGATCTTTCGGAAGACATGATAAAGTCCTTAACAGAAGGACCAACTGTATTCATGGAAACAATTCCTGGAGTACCCACTGGAAATCCCCCAATTCCACCAAGAACAGTGGAGGTTACAAACTTAACTAAAGCACAAAAGAAAAGAAAGTTAGGGGACAAAACAGTCAGGGAGTTATTACTGATCTCAATCCCCAATGACATCTATACCTGTCTTACAAACACAAAGACCGCCAAATCCATATGGGATGAGGTGTGCAAACTTATGAGGGGATCTGATAGGGCTGCAACAAATAGAGCAAGGAACAGTCTGATGACTTTCGAGAATTTTAGAGCGCGAGAAAGAGAATTGCTAGAAAACACTTACCTGCGGTTTGTCAGTCTGGTAAGTGAAATGAAAAGAAATAGGGTAACAAAGTCTAATCTGGATATCAATGTCAAGTTCTTAAATGTACTGAACCCGGAATGGGAAAAGTATGCGATGATTATACAACAGACGAAGGACATTGAAGAGATGGACTTCCATATGATTTTTGAAAACCTCAATAACTACCAAGAGGTAGTTTTGGGGAAATTATCTGGCAAGAAGAAAGCTGAGAAAGAGACTGCTGACCCTTTGGCTTTATTGGCAGAAAAGAAGTATAAATATAAGCTAAAAAAGGAGAAATGGGCAGTAGTTAGCAGTAGCTCTTCCGAATCAGACACATCGGATTCATCTACAGACTCCGAGATAGAAGAGATGAAAAAGCAGATGACACTACTAACTAAAGCATTCCAAAAGAAATTCTAACGTAAGCCAACCAACAACAAAATGCGCTACATGACAGGCTCAAGGAAATTTGAAAAGAAGGAGAAATATGAAAAATCTGGTGAGAGCAGTGGCAGAAAAGCTGAAAAATATGAAAAATCTGATAAATCAGCGAAGAAAGAAACAGAGCAGAAGTGATATAACTGTGGAAAACCAGGTCACTTTGCTCGTGAGTGTAGAATGCCAGTAGTCAAAAACTATGACTACTATACAAGAAAGGCTCTTCTAGCCAATGAAAAGGAAGCTGGAAAAGCTCTTATGGAAGAGGATGACCATTGGCTACAGTTATCAGAGGATGAAGACATACTGGACGAGGATGCTCTTATCTGCCTGAAATCAGAGGTCTTCAATGAATCGGAAATAAGTGAGTTAGCCATGATAGTAGAAGATGAGGTATGGGTTGGGCTAACAGATGAAGAGGATGAGGAAAAACAAGAGTCCGAGGAGGAAGAGACTGAAGAGTTTGCGTTGATGGCAGCTGGAAAAGCTGAATGCAGCAATGACAAGGATACTGATGATTCAGAGTCAGAAAAATCAGACAGTTCAGAAACACCGGAGGTATTTTCTAACTTTGACTCTGAAATTGATGATTCCTGTTTGCTTGAAGAAAAATTAACACAAATGGCCTTTATGCTTAAGAAATTTGAAAAATCATTAAAGGCTGAAAAGAAACATGCTCACTATTTGGAAAACAAGTTACGTAATGAACATAATTTAGTATTAGATTTTTCCAAAGATAAAGCATTGGCATTACGAGCGGTTTCAGATTTGCAAGACAAATAAAAAGAACTTCAAAGCAAAATCCAAGAACTTAATAACAATATATCTGACCTACAAGAAAAACTGAGATTGGCAGAATTAGAGGCTCCAAATTTTTCTGTAAAATATCATACCATTTTTGAAGAAAGAATTAAACCTTATGAGAAAATAAAGAAAATGGAAGATGAATTCATCAAAAGAGGTCAAACAGATCAAACCATCTATTTAAATCAACCAAAAGACGCAGAATTTTACAATTCAAAATCTGGTATTGGTTGGGAAAATCCTAAGCATCTGACAAAGGCTATATCCAATTCCACGACTTTATATGATGTCAGATATATGAATCTAGGATTAAAAATGACTTTTGTTATTATGAAATCCCGTATTTATTCAGCACCTCAATGATTATCTCATCAAACACATGAAGAAAACTAGCTCAATAAATGTGTTTAATAAGAAAGAAGACAATATGAATGTTATAATATTGATGAACAGTGGCGGCTATAAAGGAGATTCAAATTGTAGTCAACCGTGTGTCTCATAAAGTAAACCCTAGGAGCCTTTATAGGCTCATTTAATTAACTTACAAGACTTGGCAACAATGGCCCCTACACTTTTACATAAACATGAAATACATAGAAATAAATACAAGACAAATTACAATGATAATAAATATTACAAAATAACTCCTAGGATCGAAATAATTAATCTAACAATCTCCCCCTTTTCGATCACTTAGGAGGTCCTGGAACGCGGGCATGATCTGTAGATTCTCGAAGACCAAGTATGACGTCGAAGCGTCGGGTTACTTGTCTTGTATGTAGTCGCTCGTTCAGGTAGTCTATGCCGCTGAGTGTATTCTGTATCTCCGTAGGTGAGCATCTCTGATCAGGATCTGGTTGAGCATCATAATCTTGTACTTTCTTTGTGAGAGCAGCTCGAACCAGTCGAAGTGTACCATCGGAATAGCAAGGTAGATCCTCAAAGCGCATATACCTTTTGTAGCCTTTGTAGTTCACAAAAATAACACCCGGATCTCCTTTAAGTATAACTCTGTAGGCCGGGTGGTGGGCTAGGAGAAAGCTGTCTTGTTCCGGTGCACGTAGCCCTACCTTAACCATAGCACTTTCGATCGCCATCTGAAAATCTCTTAGGCACATTATTATCGATCGGCGATTCATGCTTCGTACTAGGGCTCCTACTGCGGTCATGTGCGATAGACGTTTCTTGATGTGATTTTTCAGACTATTGTGAAGGAATTCAACGTCATCCGCACTTATGAAGTCAAGATCATACTCGAAGATGTCATCTCCCGTCCCATCTTCTCTTTCCACTTGGTAGGAGGGATAGAAGACTCTGGCTCTTTTGCACATCGTGATTGTTTTGAGCTTTTTGATCTTTGACTTTGACACCTTAGACCTTTGTTCCCGGAGCATCAATTGGTAGTATTCAGCCTGTTCAGCTTTGGAGACATTTGTAAGTTCCATGAGAAGGCGTCTGCTGAAGGCTCCAGGCTTCTTTCTGAAAACCATCTTGAACCTTTCTTCAAGATATGGATTTTGAAACTTCTCCGGGGGAAAGTTCTGCAGAAATTCTTTCAGGCCTTGAATGGGGGGTTCTTCGAATTCAGATCTTTTGGCTTCAAGAAGCTTTATAATTGTCCCCCCGTCGTTCTTGACGCATTTGGTCTTTTTCTTCCTGCGGCAGTGTACGAACTTTTCCTTTGGTGTAGTGGTCTACCCAGAATAAATCGTCTTTTCTGTACACTCCAGGACCCTCCGGAGTCTCATCGAAGCAGTCAACCCTTTTTGTTGGGGAGGGACCTGAGCGTTGGGTTTGTTGGACTGGTGGAGGGCTTGGGGATCTTGGTGGGCTGACTGTAATGTGGGATTCTTTTAGTGATGGGGGAGCTTGGATGGATGAGAGTATGTCTCTCCTGTTGGGCTCTGGGTGGTGAATTCAGGAAATCGAAGGAAGAGGATGAGGATTTTTTGGTTGGAGACTCAGGTTCAGGCTTAGGAGTTAAAAGTGGTTGGTTGTCCTCGGTATCAGAATCTGAATAAGAAACTAATATGATTTCAACCTTCTCGTATGGCTCCTCAAATTCTACCATGGCTGTCATTGGATCCAGTGGAGCTGGACCCTCGACCATCGGCTCGTCTTCTATTAGCATGTACTCCTGAGCCTCCTGTGACTTTTCCCCCGACCCCTGAAATTCAGACCCCTCGGCGGTCTCTGCTCCCCCTATACCCAGCATGGGCTCCTCAAATTGTACTTTTCTGCGCTTCTCCCCCTCATGACGATCAGGGTCGTCCTGGTCGTCATGTTTTCTTTTGGGGGCTTCGGCCTGAGTGCGGCACTGAAGATCTATAACCGCCGACTCAAGGCGATCCATCCTTGAGTTTAGCTGCTCTTGGACTTGAAGGATTAGGCGATTAAGTGCGTCCAGTTTGTCAGAGAGCTCCGCCATTTGAAGTTGGACTGAATGGGATCCTGGTGAGGGGCCGGCTTCGGAGGCGACACCCTTACCCTTTATAAGAGAAAGAAGGGCGGTATGTCGTTCCTCGGCTGCCTCCCTTTGGGCGTCCAGGTCAGCCCGGGTGATAACTCCGGCAGCACGTAATGCTGCCGTTAACATCTCCAAATTGATGGGGAGATGGCCGGAAGTGGACGGCGTAGATTGAGCCACTCCCGGTCTTCCTTCCGTCATCTCTGGCTCCACTACGGGATGCTCAGATCTGGAAGTTTCGGGAGCTGCCACGGAGGCAGCTCTTGGGGATGCCACAAAGGCATCGTGCACGGTGTCTATTTGTGGGGATGGAATCGTGGGCGAAGGAAGGTCGGTCACGTGGGGAGGAGTGTGACCTCTTTTAACACCGCCACTCCCCGAATGAGAGGGCGATGGCGTGTGTGGAAGATCCCCGTGGAATGAAGTGGTTTCCCTTTGAGGGGAAACCAAGTGGATGGTTGGGGTTGTTGCGACCGCTGGACTAACGGTCTTTTGAGTAGGAGTCCGGCTAATGGGGCTTGGTTCTCCCTCAGATTGCATATCCCTCGGCCTTACGACAGAGACGGTTCGTTCAGAATCCGCCGTCTCTGCCGTCTCACCTACGGCTCCCTCCCTTACACTCTCAGCCTCCCTCTCACCATAACCCAGTGATTGTTGTACATCCATCCTTTCTCCCTCGTTCTCACTATCTTGCTGCTCACCTTCGGACTAGTTAGTCTCAGTCGATTCAGACTGAGACTCATCCGGATAATTTTCTCTCATATATTCCCTTACCCGATCTGTACCCCTCGACCTTGTCAGAGTCGATAATGGAATTTTCATCACCTGTACTGTCGGGGCCCCCTTTGGCAAAGTCAGTTTCTGGATGGCCACGGTTGGGTAGACATCAGCTTCTGGACGCTCATGAATGTCTTCGTCCTGATCCATGGCGTATTGTATGATGAGTTGAAGGAACCGCTGATAGGGGACATACTTGCGACCTTTCTTTGTGCTCCTTTCCACGTGGACTCTTCTTAATTCTTCAAAGATGAAAGCCGCATAGTCCACATGTCGGTCGTAGGCAAAGCCAGTGAACATGGCTAAAACCTGGGCCGATGCTGAGTCATGACCAGAATGTTTGGCTGTTAGGCACTTGTTGAGCACATCGAAGAGAATCCTCCAGTGGGACTGAAGATTTTTGGTGCGAAAGTTGGATGGTTTGGTAAGGGGTCCGTCATACCCTAGGGTTTGAATTTCAGATAGGGCTTCTGAGACGGATGGGTTTGGATCGAACGAGTCAATGGAGGGAAGATAGTCTTGGATGGGAAGACGAAGGATGTGACGAATGGCTGCGGTTGTGACTTTGACTGGAACGCAGTCAATGGTGGAGGTGAAGTGAGGTTCAGGGTCGGTTATGAATTGAAGCCTGTTCCAGAATTGTTGTAGGTAAATCTGGGGAACGGCTATGGCTGTTGAAAGGGCATAATATATGGGATGGCGGGTGAGAATGTCGAAGGCAAGGGTTTGGGACTCTTTAGGGAGGATAGAGACGTCGAGTTGCCAGTTATGGGGGATAAACTCGACAAACTCGGCGCTCGGCAGAATGGCTTCCTCGGGTAGCTGAGCGTTATTATTAGGGATAGGAGGATGGGGAATGGTAAGAACGATTACGGGATCCATTTTCCTGCAAAGTGCAACAAAGTTAGAATCATAAGACTTGATATGATAAAGCATTGATGTGAAGTCTAGATGAGTGTGAAATAGAAATTGCCTGATCTGTTTAACATCGGGTCTTTATTAGTAGAATAAAATTCTACTAACAAAGTCCACAGTCAATCGTTAAGAGACCGATGTTAGATGAGACTGTTTCACTCAAACACTGATCCTAACTCTAATCAATGATGCACTTGAATGGAACTATTTTTGTGATTTTTTTAATTTATATGATAATGCAGAAATGGAAAACAAGAAAAATGAAAATTTTAAAAAAAATCCTAAGTGTTGGATTTCGGATGGTACGAATTCGAATGAACAGTGTCATCGAATTCGGATCCGTCCGAAATGGAATAATGCATGAATGATGTGAGTGGGACCGAATTCGGATGATGTGATACATGGGGACCGAATTCGGATGATGGTCCGAAGTGTAGTTCATGAAATGATTGGATGTGTTCCGAATTCGGATGTGGTGTGAACATGGTCCGAATTCGGATTGGGACTTGTGAAAATGCATGCAATGAAATGAAAGTGTCCCAATTTCGGATGGTACCAGGAATTCGGATGAGGACCGAATCCGGGTATCATCCGAATTCGGATGCATAGTGGTGAACATACTTAGACAATTTTTCAAATTTGAAAATTTTGACCCTGATGTGATGGTCCGAATTCAGATTAACAGTGAACCGAATTCGGATCAGCAGTGGTCCGAAATACGTTTTGTACTTTGAAAATTTTTGAAACTATTCTAAGTCGGACATCCGAATTCGGGTGGTGGTCCGAATTCGGACATCCGAAACTGCATGAGTGCAGTTAATGTTCATGCAAAACATAAACGTGAACAGTTGGAATCTTAATGAAAATGCATGAAATTACAGATCCTAAACTAAAACAACCTAAGGAACATTTTATCTAACTACAACTAAGGAAATATAACACATTAAACTACCTAAAAAGAGTAAAAACCGAAATGAAAAAACTAGAAAAAATTTGAAAATCAAACAAGTAAATACTAAGTTAAAGACTGAAATAAGTATAAAGAAGTGTTACCTGGTGATGCAGATGATGAATAATGCAAGAAAAACTGAAGAAAATAATAGTCCAAAAGCTTGAAACCGATGGCTATGGAGGTTCGTGGGCGGTAGTCGACGAGAGTAAGTGAGGAAGAAGAAGAAGAAAAAGGAAATATCTTGAAGATGAAGTTATTGACTCTTTGACCACCCTTATATAAGTCCGCGCGGGTCATGGGTCGGGTCAGAGGGATCCGCACGGTTCATTTAAATGGGCCGCCGGTTTTTTGGACTCAACAAACACAAGCAACAACACAAGAAATGCTTTGGGCTTTTAAGAAAATTAATTAAAACACAAAAAGAAATTTTGGTCCAATAAAAAAATATTTTTGGTATTTTCGTTAATTTTGAAATTAAAAATAAAATGAAATGAAGTAAAGTAAAATCTTTTTGGCTTTTTGATAAATTTGAAAGTTAAAATCTTTTGTGATTTTCTGACCTCTTAAGTTAACACTTAAAATTAAATTAAAAATTAAGACTATCCTAAAATTAAAAAAAATTAACTATAAAATAAAAAGAAACACAGAATTATAAAATTTAAAAATCCTAATTCTACTCCCCCTCAACTAAATACCGGTCCTTTTTCCTTTTCCTTTTTCAGATTTTAAACGCGACAACCCTTCTTTAAGCCTTACAAGTACCGACAAACCTGGATATTGTTTGCATCCCACTCCATGATGAACAATTCACACATCAATTTATCAGGATCATTGATTATTAAAGATATACGCAGATAAGGAAAGATTGAGTTTCAATCTTGTGACATAATCCTTAAATTTAAATAACAGTTATTTTCTAAAATAAAGGAATTTCAATCATGATAGATTGAAATAGAATTATTTAAGACAATATCTGTTATTTAATTGGAAGGTGGATTCAACATGCCGATATGAGATACTAAAAACCGAAAACGAGGTTCGTCTAGAGCTTTAATAAATATATCCGCTAGTTGGTATTCCGTGCCAACAAAATACAACTCAATGGTTCCCTTTTCAACGTGATCTTTAATAAAATGATACCTGATATCTATATGTTTTGTTCGAGAGTGCTGCACGGGATTGCAGGAGATGGCAATTGCACTTCGAGAATCACAATAAATCGGGATATTGGTGAGTGAGAACCCATAATCGCGTAATTGTGTTCTCATCCACAGCACTTGAGAGCAACAGCTTGCAGCTGCTACATACTCAGCCTCAGCTGTGGATGTGGATACACAATTCTGCTTTTTGGAAGACCAACTCACCGGTCTATCGCCTAAGAACTGTATTCCTCCCGATGTGCTTTTTCTGTCCACTCTACAACCTGCAAAATCAGCATCTGAAAACGCGGTAAGATCGAAATCGGTTCCCTTTGGATACCATAGACCAAGTTCGCGTGTACCCTTAAGATAACGAAAAATGCGTTTTACCGCAGTTAGGTGTGATTCTTTTGGGTCGGCCTGAAATCTAGCACAAAGACATGTTGAAAACACTATATCTGGTCTATTGGCAGTCAAGTACAGTAATGATCCTATCATCTCTCTGTAAGTTGTATTATCGACACTTTTCCCGGAAGGATCGGTGTCTAACTTACAGTTGGAGGCCATGGGAGTTGCAATACTCGTGCAAGAGTCTAACTTAATCTTCTTGAGAATGTCAAGAGTATATTTCGACTGGTTCACAAAAATCCCATCCTCAAGTTGTTTGACTTGTAATCCGAGGAAAAAGTTCATTTCCCCCATCATACTCATCTCAAACCGAGACTCCATTATGGCTGAAAAATCCTTACAAAAATTACTGTCAGTAGATCCAAATATAATATCGTCAACATAAATTTGTACTAGCATTATATGTGGGCCTTCCCTTTTAGTGAACAAAGTTGTGTCCACCACACCTTTATAGAAACCGGCAGAAATAAGGAAATTCGAAAGACTATCATACCATGCTCGAGGTGCTTGTTTTAAACCATAGAGGGCCTTATCTAGCACATAAACATGGTCAGGTTTATGTGTATCAACAAAGCCTTGTGGTTGTTCAACATACACTTCCTCGTTAAGTTCACCGTTTAGAAAGGCAGTCTTGACGTCCATTTGGTACACTTTGAAGTCTTTGTGTGCCGCATACGCCAAGAAGATTCTGATTGCTTCGATCCGTGCAACTGGAGCGAAGGTCTCGTCATAATCTATCCCTTCTTGTTGTCGGTAGCCTTTGGCAACAAGTCTTGCTTTGTTCCTTATCACAATGCCGTTTTCATCTCGCTTGTTCTTAAAGATCCACTTTGTTCCGATGACTGTACGGTCTTTTGGCTTGGGAACTAACCGCCATACTCTTAGCTGTTCAAACTGGTTGAGTTCCTCTTGCATTGCAACTATCCAATCTGGATCTGTCAGGGCTTCATCCACACGAGCGGGCTCTATCATACTCAAGAATGATGCGTAGAGACATTCATTAGCAGATGCCCTACGAGTTTGGACTCCTGTTGTTATGTCACCAATGATTTGTTCTGTTGGGTGACTGCGGGTCCATTTGATCTCGTGTGGAAGGGGTGCTCGGGATGGAACCTTTGTGGTTAATATGGGAATGGATGAGGATTCATGGTCAATGGTTTCAAATGATGGTACCACAGGTTCTGGTTCAATTTCCGAGTGTTCGGGTGAAGGAAGAATCGTTGGTATTATATGTGAGGGTATTATAGGAGTAGATTCAACTGCGGATGTGTCGGTGGATGATGTGGATGGATGAGGATATGTTGATGAATATGGAGTGGAGAAACTTTGCGGCGCACTTGAACTGGAAGGATTGCCTACATTATTAACAACATTAGACACACTAGCGTTAGGACCGAAAAATTCAACATAAAAAGGATCAAATAAATTAACCAAATCAGAAGAAGAAAAAGAAGTGGGATTATTCGAAGAGTCTCCAGGCATTTGAGTAATGCGTGGTCCTGATTGATCAACTTCGGGTGCCAGTTCAGCCAACTCATCAAATGTGACATGCACACTTTCATTGACTGTTCTGGTTCGGGTATTGAATGCGCGATATGCCTTCGAGTTGGATGAGTATCCAATGAAGATCGCTTCATCCGCCTTTTCGTTAAATTTCCCGAGGTTGTCTCTGTCATTCAGCACATAGCACGTGCAACCAAATACACGTAAGTACTTGATAAATGGTACTTTATTCAAAAAGAGTTGGTAAGGAGTTTTGTTAAAGCGCTTATGAATGATGGAGCGATTCTGTGTATAGCATGCTGTTGATACGGCTTCGGCCCACAAGAACGGAGGTAGCTTTGAGTATGTGAGCATTGTACGAGCGGCTTCTACTAGCGTACGGTTACGCCTTTCCACGATCCCATTTTGTTGAGGTGTTCGAGCAGCAGAGTATTGATGCTGAATCCCCTTGGATCGAAGGAAGCCCTCCACTACCGAGTTCTTGAACTCCGTGCCGTTATCTGATCTGATTGATTGTACTGACAGCTGCTGTTGGGTCTCGACACTCTTGATAAAATCAATGATTTCTTGAGCTGTCTCGTCCTTGGAACGCAAGAACCTTACCCAGGTATATCGAGAATAATCATCAACGATAACCAACACATATCGTTTTCCATTTATGCTTTGAGTTCTCATTGGTCCGCATAAATCCATATGAAGTAACTCCAAAACTCTTTTTGTTGATGGTTCGGGCTTTGGTTTGTGAGATGATCGTTTCATTTTTCCTTTCTCACATGCTCCACACAGATGGTCCTTTTCATAGCGTAACTCAGGAAGTCCTTTGACCAATTGCTTCGCAGCCAGCTTGTTGATGTTATCAAAATTCAAATGGGATAATCTTCGATGCCACAACCAAGAGTCTTTTGACGAGGCTTTTGATAGTAGACAAATGTTATCCTTTACTACAAGCTTAGATACGTCAATGGTGTAAAGGTTAGATTTTCGGGAACCAGTCAAGATTTCTTTTCCATCCATGTTCTTAACACTGCAGTTCTTAGCCCTAAATGTTACTTCTAGTCCTTTATCGCAGAGTTGTCCTATGCTAAAAAGATTATGAGATAACCCCTCAACATAGTCAACATCCTTGATGACCAGATTATTTAGAACTAAGTCCCCGTATCCTCTTATTTGAGCCTGATGGTTGTTCCCGAATTTCACAGTTCCGCAATACTGTTCAACAACGTTGGACAGCAATTCTCTTCTTCCTGTCATGTGCTTGGAGCAACCCGAATCCATATACCAAATGGACTTAGCCTGAAAAACACATAAATTCATATAATGAAAAACTATATGCATTCAAACACATCCATTTTTAATTCACAATCAAACCGTGTTCTGAACCGAGATGTTCAGAAAACATGATGAGTTAAGACTGGGTCCTGGGCTGTGTGCACAGAAGCCAAACGTGTCGGTTTAAGCACAACCGACAAGCAAAAGAACGGGTCCTAGTCTAAGGTAACTAGAAGCCATTTCTTTGAAGCACGGGTCTTGATCAGAAGTAACCAAGAACCATCTGCATTAAGATCACCCAACCTTGGGTACCCACCTCAATATGGGTCCCTTTTTGTTAGGATTTCCAGATTTATATGGCACGTGTACAGATTTAGAAACCCAACTAGCATTTGTGTGTGGTCCAGATGCACAACCCTTTGGAATCCATTGAAGATTGGATTTATTGGGTTTTGGAACCTTAGGTGCTGAAATTGCCTTCGGTTTTTGTCTTGTCGAGACCTTCTTGACCGTTGCTTTGGTTTTGGGCCTTGGCAACGGACATGTCTCAACTTTGTTTGTGGCCGATGATGCACTATTTTTAGTTTTCTTTTTCCGAATACGTTTAACAGGATAAGGCACAAAAGCATTCATTTCAGAAACCTGTCGTCTATATTTAGTTGGACATAGATTAAACAAATCCTTGAAAGAGTACTTTAACAGAATAGTAGAATTCGGTACATCATTACAAACATTGTCACACGCTTTGTTACACAAATTGTCTTTAGAGATTACAGACATCCTATCTCTAGTAACAAATTCACTTGGCATTAAAGCCTTCTTCACAAAAAAACTTGTAAAATCCTGCATGGTGGTTTTTGGGACTCTCCTTATATGATCTGTAGGAACAAAACGATTAGAGTCAGTAAGCATGGAAGATTTAGACTTGACAGACTTTTCTTTTTGGTGGTGAGTGGGTTTCTTAAAAGACTTGGATTTTATCTGAGTCTTTTTAGAAACCTCATTCTTGAAAGCATTTGAGCACTCACCTTTGACAAAGATAGAAGAAGTTTCAGCTGTAGCCTTACCTTTATCTGATGACATGCATGGAATTTTTAGGGAATGAGAAAGTGTTTGTTGTTTTGAAAGATCTTTCAATTGTTGTGAAACTATTTCAAAATTTTCTCTGTAGACAGTGACTTCCACAGTTTGTTGAAAAGATTGATTTACCAATTCTTCTTCTCTCTTAAGAAGAGCATCTTGAAGATCAAGTGCTTTCTCTTGAGACGACTTCAATTCCTTTTCTAAAACAATGATTTGTTGTTGAAGAACTTTTGCAGGAATATAAAGTTGAGGAGTTGATTTTTCAGTTTCAGTGTTCAATTCAGTTTCTGAATAAGTTGACGAGAGATCTTCCTCTAAAGTGGGTACTCTAGAAGAATAACTCTGATTAAGTTCTTCATAATGAAAAGAAATTTCTTTATCTTTACGCGCAACACGTTTCTCATTTTCTTGGTTTAAAACTTCTTTTGATGACTCAAAAAAGAAAGATTTAATACCGGCTCCCATATAATTCATGTCATAAAATACAGGTAAGTTACGTAGTGTCTTTTTTCTTTCATAAAGGGGTATTTCCATGGGTTTGCCTTGGTATCGTGTTCATACCGTTGTATTGAATGATCCCGGACGGTTGCTTTCTGTTCATATAATGCATACAGCTTTGGTTGCTGGTTGGGCCGGTTCGATGGCCCTGTATGAATTAGCAGTTTTTGATCCTTCTGACCCTGTTCTTGATCCAATGTGGAGACAGGGTATGTTCGTTATACCCTTCATGAGGGGGGCTATAATTGGAGATACCATTGTTTCTGGTACAGAAGTTCCTATAAAAATGGGAAATTAGATTTGTTGCTAAAATATCGGTATTAAACCCGAAACTCCCGGCGGATGGCCAGTGGCCCAAAGAAACGAAAGAATCGGTTACTTTTTTCATATGATCTCCTCGTATAGATAGACTAAAAAATCGAACAGAGTTCTTTTTGTATTACTTTGCCCTCTTGTGCTTTTTCCAAATATTTAGGATTTTTAAAACCAATTCCCTGTTTAGAATGGTAAAACCTAGTTTCTTTGGGCTGATTTAAATCGATAGTTTGTTCTGTTTGACCCCTTTTCAAAAATGCATCGTCAAGGGTCTTTATTCTTGCGTACAAACTTATCCTTTCTTCTTCAATCATTTTGTATTTTTCTAAACTGTCTATATTTTCCATATTTACCACATCTAATTGTTTTGTAAGAACAGAAATTTCTTCTTTTAAAGAGAGTTTTTCTTTTGAAAGCGTTTCCATGCAAGATTCAAGGTATATATTCCTATCCTGAACATCTACTTTTTCTATCAACATCTGTTTTATAACATTATGATTAGTTAACCATTTTGCATGATATAATTCAGATGATTCTTTCAGAATATGAGCTTGATGTTCAGCCTGTACACACTTTGCAGTTTCAGCTTTTAATCTATCTTGTAGATCAAATATTTGTGTGTGTAGTGTACATTCATTATCTACAAATAATTTATTTACATGTGCAGGAATGTAATAGGAATATACCTCACTGGACTCGGAACCGGATGTGGAGCATTCGTGATCGTCGGTTGTGGTCATCAGACATGCTGGTGGATGTTTCAATGTCTCCCCCTCAGCAGCAATGTCTGAATTTGCAGCAGTGCCATCAGTACAAGTCTCCAACCCCTGACGATCAACCATATAGCAATTCTTGCCCTTCTCATCCTCGTCTACAGAATCTTCAGCATCCTAGTAGTCCTCCTGGGCGACGAGGGCCAACGCATCCGATTTCTTCTTTGCAGCCTCGAGCTTTCTTTCGTAATAAGCAACGTCTCTCTCAAAGTTATTTTTGCATTCCCTAGCAAAGTGGCCCGGTTTGCCACATTTGTAGCAGAGACGTTCATCAGTGGCCTTTGGCTCGTCTGCTCTTGGCTTCTCCTCTCTTCTTTCCGCCGGCCTTTTGTCGGCCCGACGGTGCTCGCGGCTATCATCACGCCTTCGGTCCCGGCGGTCATCCCGACGATCATCCCTTCGATCGTCCCGCCTGTCATCTCTCCTGACATCTCTTCTGTCATCTCGCCTTTCATCACGCCTTTCATAATGGCGATCATCGCGATAGTCGCGTCTGTATCATACCGGCGATCATCCCTGTCATCCCTGCGGTAGTCATCGCGGCGGTCATCCCTCCTATCATCTGAGTACCTCCGAGGACCAGTGTCATATCGGAGTTGGTTGTTGGTCTTGTTGGAGAACCGTCTTTGTTGGAGACGTTTGGTCCACAAGGCAATCTGTTCTTGGATCGTAGCTTCCTCCTCATCATAGACCTCACGCGGAGGGGAAGCATACCTGTACTAAGACGATGAAGAACCTGGAGCAAAAGATGGTGTCGGAATCTGTGTGTTGGTGATCAAGGCTAGGGAATCATTTGGTTTCAACCCTGTGTTGGCTGATAGCAGTAGAGAGGCCAATTGATTTGCCATCAGTTTCTGTTGATCCACATCCCCTTGATATTTCTTAAGCTCCTTAAAGACGACATTTATGGATACCTCAGGAATGTTCAGAACTCTTTTTGTTGCCCTACATGCAAGCTGCCACTCGGGGGCTAAGGCGGCAAAGAATTGGATGTTTATGTCATCCCGATCCTTCTTGATGTGCAGTTTATTCAATTCGTTAAGGACTGCACAAAACCTGGTGAACGTGGATTGCAGAGATTCCCCGTCTTTGGCGCGGAATTCTGAAAACTTTGCCTTCGCCTCCTCAATTTTGGCACGATCATCAAGATCTGCCCCCAGCATTTGGATTTCCAGCTCGTCCCACATTTCTTTTGCAGACATTTTACTGTCTACACCTACCAAAATATCAGTGGGGAGGGCTTGATAAATCAGATATTCTGCCCTCTTATCAGCGTGCTGGCGATCCCTCTTGGCGTCATTTGTCGGCTCTCTTTCAACTTTTGAGGCTAGGACAGGAGGGTCAGCCTCGGGTCTGGCAGCTATTTCTCTGTAGTAGATGACGGGTCCTTCGGATATTGATTGAAGCATCAGATTCCCGAGAGGTTGCATTCCAACGAATTTCAGGAACCGGGCTTTCCATTGTTCGTACTCATCAGGATAGAGAACTGGTGGTCTGTTCTCAGATCTGAGTACAAGAGCTTCACGAGACATTATGAGTATTGGTGCTGATTAAGAATATGGAGATCTTAGAGGTGGAAACTGAACACGGATGGGTTGGACTAAAATCAGAATGTTCTGAATTCGGATGCTTGATTTTGGATGAACAGTGTTTCGGATGAGGTAACCGAATTCGGATGGTATGAATTCGGAAGGAGTGATTTCGGATGAATAGTGGATCGGATGGGTTGATGATGGATGGCTAGACTTCAGATGGGTCGATTTCGGATAAATAGTGATTCGGATGAAGGTCAAATTCGGATGAGTGTCCTAGTTCGGATGAACAGTTGTACTTGGGGGAGCCAAAGTCGGATGTCCTAAGTTCGGATGGACCTATGGACCGAATTCGGATGAGCCGAATTCGGATGAACAGAAAAGTGGCCGAAATATGATGGTTCCAAAATAGGGACAGAGGACCGAATTCGGATGGTCCGAAATGGTGTGGTCCGAATTTGAAAAATTTTTTAGAACAAGTCCCAATAAGTGAAAAATGAATAGCCTTTCCTGAACTTCGGATGGTCCAAAGTTCGGATTGGACCGAATTAGGGTCCGAAATTGGCTTATGGGGTCCGAAATTCACCTAAGTGTGGTCCGAATTAGGATGATTGTGAGGTCCGAATTTGGTGCCTATGTGGTCCGAAATGCTACAGTATGTAATCCGAAATACAGCAGGTTTTTACGTTTTTCTAAGGCAGAAAAGACAGAATTCGATTTTTATCAGTTTTAATGCCTAAAAACAGTTCTAAATGATTTATAAACTATTTTAAACACTTTTGGTGATTTAAAACAACCTAGAAAACACTTAAAACTAGCATGAACACATGAAAAACCCACTTAAAAAAAACCCATATTTTCAAGCTTCAAAATGGTCGATTCTTGATGATTTTAACAAAGATATGGAAGTAAATGAGTTTAAAATCAGTAGATAATGATAATGTGATGTTTATAGAACCATTATAACACAAGAAACTCGAAAAACCAAGGAAAATGAAGATCTAACCGGTTGAATATTGAAGAACTCGAAGAACATGAACAAACCCAGCAGAATCCGAAAGAAATCAGTTGAAATCCACCCCTCTGAGCTCTGATACCAATTGTTATTATGAAATCCCGTATTTATTCAGCACCTCAATGATTATCTCATCAAACACATGAAGAAAACTAGCTCAATAAATGTGTTTAATAAGAAAGAAGACAATATGAATGTTATAATATTGATGAACAGTGGCGGCTGTAAAGGAGATTCAAATTGTAGTCAACCGTGTGTCTCATAAAGTAAACCCTAGGAGCCTTTATAGGCTCATTTAATTAACTTACAAGACTTGGCAACAATGGCCCCTACACTTTTACATAAACATGAAATACATAGAAATAAATACAAGACAAATTACAATGATAATAAATATTACAAAATAACTCCTAGGATCGAAATAATTAATCTAACAACTTTTATGAAAGCATCCGATGAGGTAGAATCTAATGAAGAATTAAAAAGATTAAGATCAGATAAAATGCAAAATTCTGTTGACTATAATAGAATAAAAGAATTAAGAGTAAATTACATAAATGGTCCCTGTGGTTTATAACAAATAACAGTTTTCATCCCTAACTTTATAAAATTACACTGCAGTCCATATTTTGAAACCTTGTAACGTTTTCAGTCCCTAAGCAACTCAATTTTTTAAAAATTCCAATTTTACCCTTGGAAACTAATTTCACTTATGGTCCTGGTGAATTAATTTAGTTTTTACTTTATATTTAATTAGTTGTATTTTTATAATTTCATATTTTATGGAAATATTTATTTCGTTTATCAAATTTTGTTTTATAAGTTTTTTTTTCATCTTGCTATATATTTAATTAATTTATCCTTCTTATTTTCACATACTAATTTTTAAATGTTATTCATATTGTTTTTGAAATTTTATACATGTAAAATACGTACATTCATTTATAAATTTTAAAAAATATCCCTTCTTATTTCATAAATATTTATTAGTAACCATTATAAGTTCTACATATGAAATGATGTTAGTAAAAATATATTATTTTTAATAATCTTTAACAAGCTTGTAATATTTTAGCATTCTAAATTTTTTATGAGTATATCATATCATTTTTATCTAATGTTTGAATAGTATAAAATATATGTTCATTATTAAATATAAATTCTACTTTACTTTTTTTTTTTTCTCTTCTTTTTTATTTTATTTCATAAATAAAAAAATAAGAGAAACTTTTTAAATTATTTCTAAAAACCTTTGATAATTTTAAATAAGATTTTAATATATATATTTAATGTCATAAAATAATGTTTTGTTTTTTAAATTATTAAAATAGTTTTTTTATTTTTTAATTTTAAAATAGTGTTTTTTTTAAAAACAAACTATTTAAAATTATCAATAGCTTTTTTGAAATGATTTAAAAGTTTCTTACATTTTGTTGTTTGTTAAATAAAAGTAAAAAAAAAATACAAAAGGAATTAAAAGAATGATTCATATTTAATAATTATACTAGTATTTTTTTACTCTTCAAACATTAAAAAAAATGATATGTTACACCCATAAAATTTCTTAAATGCTAAAAAGATTACAATCTTGTTAAGTTTATTAGGAATAATACAATTTTACTAACACTATTTCATATGTAAAATATACAATATTCTACCAATAAAAATCTATAAATTTAGAATAAATGATTTTTATAATTTATAAATAAATATACATATTTACATGTTTAGAATTTCAAAAACACCTTTAATATCATTTGAAAATTAATATATGAAGATAAAAATGATAAGTTAATTAAATATATAAATGGATTGAAAAATATTTTATAAAACAAAAATTAATAAAAAAAGAAATAATTTTCTTCAAAATGAATGAATGTTGAAATAACTAAATATATATTTAAAATTAATAGGTGTGAAACTTATTAATATATAGGTAAAGTACATAAATAAATTGTAGATAAATTCTTATACTAATAAATAAAATATTACTTATTAATTAAACATTTATGAATATACAAATAATTAAATATAAAGTAAAAACTAAATTACTTCACTAAGGACCATAAGTGAAATTAGTTTCTAAGGGTAAAATTGGAATTTTTAAAAAAATTGAGTTGCTTAGGGACTGAAAACGTTACAATGTTTCAAAATATGGACTACCAGTGTAATTTTATAAAGTTAGGGACGAAACCTGTAATTTGCTATAAACCACAGGGACCATTTATGTAATTTACTCAAGAATTAAATAATAATACTGACATAAAGAAGAGTACATTCAGACATATTCTGAAAAAAGATTTATCTGAAACTACTACTCAATCTCAAAAGTTATATTTACCATTTTCAATTCTTGAAAAGATAAACTCTGATCTCGAATTGAAAATCAAAAACTTTGAGACATGAAATAAATCCCTTAAGGCTGAAATCAAATATCTGGAACAAAAGTTACAAAAACAGTCTGAGAACAAAAAGTGTTGGGAAATATTCTAAGTAGTTCAAACTGTTAGATAGATTTCTCAGACTGTTAGTAGAATTTCTGTGTAAGTACAAAGTTCATGCTGTTAGTTGAAGAAGTTCGAGCTGCTAGTATAAAAGTTCAAGCTGCCATAGTAAATTCACTCAAGCTGCTCTGTTCAAGCTGGTCAACAGTTTCATAAACAGAAAGTGCTGATATTCAGGAAGAGATATTTACACGAAGATTCCAGCATATCTACTATCAAAGAAGTCAGAGTCCTTCAAGGAAACAAATCAGAAAGCATTATAAATACATAGAATAGGTTTTTCTATTGTATCAAGTTTCTGCACGTTCAAGTTTGTAATTGCTTTTTGTTTAGAGGTGATTGTAATCATTAAGTTCAGTAATACAAGCAATTTTGTTTATTCAATTATATTTATTTGTTATTGATTCTGAAAGTTTTTATTAAAACAATTAAGTGTTATTCCGCAAACTTTTAATTGGACTTTGATTTAGTACAAGATTATTGGTTTATACTTTGATCAATTCAAATCAGTTAATCTTAGGTAGTTACATTTAGATCCTGACAAGTGGTATCAGAGCCACAGGTCGTTCTTTGTTTTCAAAGTCAAAAGCTTTCTTTAAACAATTTTATTTTTCTGCCATGGAATTTGATAATAGCAGTTGTGGATCTGGGCA
Source organism: Centrapalus pauciflorus (assembly GCA_020465985.1). Taxonomy (NCBI): domain Eukaryota; kingdom Viridiplantae; phylum Streptophyta; class Magnoliopsida; order Asterales; family Asteraceae; genus Centrapalus; species Centrapalus pauciflorus. The sequence continues at coordinate 109,240 of JAANYP010001713.1, read as the reverse complement.
AGGACTCAAAGTGCCTATGCTCAAGCCCACTGAGTTAGAGATGTGGAAACTTAGGATTCAACAGCATATTCAATTCATTGATTATGCCATATGGGAAGCTGTTGAATTTCCTCCTGCAGTTGATCCTGAACTTGATGCTGAGGGCAAACCCATCAAAACTCCTCCAAAAACTGAACTTGAAAGAAAAGCTAGAATGAATGAAGTGAAAGCTCTTACAGTTCTACAAATAGCCATTCCTAATGCTTATCAACATTAGTTTAAAAAGTTTTATACTGCTCATTCTCTTTGGATTGCTTTAGAGAAAAGATTTGCTGGGAATGCCAGTACCAAGAGAAATCAAAAGGATCTTTTGAAACAGTAGTATGAGAACTTTTCTGGTGGCAAGAATGAAAACCTTACTCAACTCTTTGACAGGTTCAACAAACTGATAAGTGAATTGGAGTGTGCAAAAGTCAGCCTGGATCAAGATGAAGTCAACAGAAAGTTCCTTAGATCTCTTTGTGAAGACTGGACAGTGTATGCTGTTCAATGGAGAACAAAAGACACTCTTGATGAAATAGAGCTGCATGATCTGTATAACAGTCTAAGAGTGTTTGAAACTGAGATTGACACTAAAAAGAAATCTTTTTCTTATAATCACAACACTGCTCTACTGTCATCTGAAAAACTAATTGCAGTGATTCCTTTTCAGGTGGTGATGGTAACTCTACTGAAGCTCACTATGAAGCTTTTGTTGCCAATGATGGACTGTTTGCTCTAAATGCTGAAGATCTAGAACAGATTCATCCAGATGACCTAGAAGAGATGGATCTGAAATGGCAACATGCAATGCTGACCATGTGGGCCAAAAGGTTTCTGAAAAGAACTGGCAGAACCAACTTTCAACCCAGAGCAGAAGGCAAACCAGCTTTTGATAAGTCAAAAGTTGAGTGTTTTAAATGTCACAAACTTGGCCACTTTTCCAGAGAATGCAGATCTCAAGGTCAACAACCATCAAGACCTCAGCAGACTAATCAGGTTTCATCATCACAAGCACTTGTCTCTCAAGAAGACAATGTGTTTGACTGGAGTGATCAGACAGAGGAAGAATTTCAAAATCAAGCTCTAATGGCAGAAACATCAAATGTCACCTCCACTGAACTACCATCTGAGGTAAATTCTAAACTCTGCTCTCAAACATGCAAAAATATGGTTAAAAAGTACAGAGATCATAATGAGAGCATGTGTAAAACTCTAGCTAAGATGGAAGAAAGGAGATATGAATACACGCAGGCCATAGAAGATCTTTAAAAACAGATCAATGACTATTAGGATAATGAGATTCAAATGGGACATGATAGAACATATCATGAGTGGGAGAAAAAGGAGCCGAATAAGAAAATAGAATCCCTAAATAAAAAATTAGAAGAGACTGAACAAAAGGTGTTAGAGGCTAATATGAAACTAGAATCTGTCAATATAGATCTAGGAAACTTCAAATTGGCAAATCAAAAGCTGGAACACCTAACGGACGTCCAATTTAAAGATAGGGTAAAATCTCAGCTCAATCCCAAAGAAGGTATAGGATACAGAGCCACTCCACCTCCATACAACAACAAATACATTCATCCAATGAGTGAAGTTGCTGATAGGCTTGTCAATGAACCATTAGATAGGTGTATGACCACTGTAGATCCTATCCTTGAAAACAGTCCTGAATCTAAAGAAGATCTGATTCAAAATAGAGACCGTGAGTGCACAGAAGTTGAGAAAGAACACAAAACAATGAGTGCACCTATAGCAATCCAAATCCCCAATAAGAAAGGAAAGGAGAAGATGAGTGTATGCAATGCTGCTCCACAGGTTTCTATACCTTCTAATTGTAACACTGCATCTTCATCAAAGAATAATAAAAAGGGTAAAAATGTTCCAATCTGCACATGCCAAAAGCATGGTGTCCAAAAGTGTTGGTACATCCCGTGTGACGATAGCAGTCTAAGTTGTCTTACATTGTGATTTAGCATATGTTTGTTATATATATATTATGTATGATTGATGATTATCAGTGTTTGTATGTTTGAACTTGATGTAACGTATTACAAGAAGTTCAAACATAAAGTTCAAAGATAAAATCAGTCATAAGGTAATATCATAAGTTTCAAACACTTAGTTGTTTATGTAAAAGGCTAGATTCGAATTATATATGGGTTGACATTCGAATCTGTGATAGATTCGAATGTAACCATAGATTCGAAAATAGGCTAGATTCGAGACTGTCAGATGGACAGATTCGAATGGGCCTTGGGCCAGATTCGAGGTTGGCCCACAACAGACTCGAATCAGGGTCTATAATTAGGGATAGACTCGAATAATTAGCAGACTTTTTGCAGAATTCGTGAGGAATTAAGCAAGAGGCGATCTCGAGTTTATCAGCTAGGTGAGTGCCGTTTCGGAGAGAATTAGTACGTAGGATCGTTCGTGTGTCGTTCGTTCAGCGTCTAATAGTCTCCGTGTTTCCGTTGGTTGAGAGTTGTCCGTCTGACCGTCAACGAGGATTCCGCACTCGTTCACGGATCCGCGTCTAGATAGATCTTGCAGTCGTAGACCTTACAAGTGGTATCAGAGCCTACGGAGTGTTCTTGGTGTTCTTCGTGTTCATCAGATACATTCTAGGTTTCTTGACGCTAGTTGGACGGTTTTGCTCTCAAAAACGTGTTTTTGAGCTTAGCAAATTCATATTCGGGAAACACTTTGTTGTTTTTCACGTTTTTGGTCGAAATCATTATTTTTCGTTTGAAAAATAGTGGTTTAATCTGTAAAACGTCAAAAAATCAAAGTGTTAGCCGTTTTTCGAGTTTGCGGCGCTCGAATCTATAGGGGTAATTAGGGTTTTACTTTATTTTCGAGTCTAACCTAAATACGCTCCTTTCGAGTCAATTTCAGAGAGTTTCGAGTCTACCTTGTTTCGAATCTGTTACTTCATTCGAATTGGATCTCGAGTCTATATTGTTTCGAGTTTGTTTCGAGTTTGTTACTGTTTCGATTCTGTGCTTCGAATCTGCTGACATTCGACTCTGCTGTGCCTTCGATTCTAAGGGTCTTCGAATCTAAGGAGTTCTTCGAATCTGACATAACTTCGAATCTAAGGAATTGTTCGAATCTGACATTATTTCGAATCTAATTGACTTTTAAGACTTAATCGAATTTAATTTCAAAAGATTTAATATTAATTAGTTTCGAATCTATCTAGATTCGAATAAGTTAGTCTAAATCAGTTTCGAATTAAATTAATTAAGTTCAAATTCAATTTCTTTCAGAAAAGATGTCAAACCTTCAGAAATTCCTTGAGATGGATCACGAAGTTGGGAAGGCAAATGCACCGCCAAAGCTGATGAAAGTTGAGGACTATTACTGGTGGAAGGACAGATTTACGGATTTTGTACGATTCAACGATATGCGCATGTGGGTGTGCATAGATGAAGGGTACATTCCACCAGTATCTGAAGTTGAAGGCCGTCAAAAGGTTTTGTCATACCAGATGATGAAAGAGGATGACAAGAAACTATTTGAAGCTGAAAACAAGGCTTTCTCCATTATCCGTATGGCTTTACCTCAAGATATCTTACACACATTTCGGACTCAAAGGACGTTGAAGGAACTTTGGGAGTCTCTCCAGAAAAGGTGTGAAGGTAATCCACGGGTGCGTAGAAAGCGTACAGAGCTGTTGACTCAACAGTTTGCGATTTTCAAGGCTATTAAGGATGAACAGTTGGATGATATTATCACAAGGTTCTATCATCTGATAACGGAACTTGAAAGTCATGGCATTGAGTATTCTGACACTGACAAGAACAACAAGCTTCTTGATGCCCTACCAGCCAAATGGGCTATGTACGTGGCAATGATTAAGCTCAATGAGGACAAGTATTATGCTCAGTCACTTGATGATATTGTGGGAACGTTGAGGGCATATCACTTCGAGATGATTAAGGCTGAGACTGATTACGAGCAAGTCCAGAATCCGGCTATGTATTTTGGAAAGACATCTAAATCATCAGTGACAGCTGAACCGAAGAGTGCTACAGCGTTTTTCACCGGAGAAACGTCATCACCACCAGAGTCCGAAGACTCACTGAATCGCGCGTTCTTAGGGTTAGGAAGATCGGAAGAATCGCAACCTCAAGTCCATCAGGCACCGACAAGTCAGAGCTATTCGAAGATGCCGATGAGCGCAAAGTCCGCAGAAGAACATTTGAATCTGCTTGCTTCCTTTGTGGCAGCTTATGGAAATTGTGTTCAAGGGAAAATCAATGACCCAGCTCTATGGGATGAAGATTATGATCAGGTCGACCCTGATGACTTAGAGGAAATGGATCTTAAGTGGCAACTGGCCATGGTGACCCAGAGGGTTAAAAGATTCATTAAGCGAACTGGGAGGAATCTGCAAATGAACAACAAAGGGATAGGATTTGATAAGTCTAAGGTCAAATGCTACAACTGTCAGGGATTGGGACACTTCGCCAGGGAGTGTCAAAGACCGAAGGTAGAATCATACCAAGGACAGAGTCAGCATCAAGGACAGTACCAAAATCAGTCCCAACAAAGATACCTTCCGAGTTCTTCATCTGGTCAAGCCAATCTAGCGGGTCTAATATCCAATGTCACTTCTGATAGACAGCTAGATGGTACCTATGATTGGAGTTCACATCCTGAGTCCAATGCTAGAGCCTTCATGGCTGAAGTTACTGAAACTGGATGTGATGTGGATGAGCAGACCACAAGGGACAGCAGTCCGATGTGGGTAGAGAAAGCGAATGATCAGACCGTGCTGGAGTTTGCTGCTCAGATGGCCAACGTGGAATCTGATAACTCTAAGGTTAGTCTTTCTTATTCTCTATTTTCAGAATTATGTGCTTTGTGTGCTACTTCTAATGATAGGTTAAATCTAGTCTTAGAATCACACAAAACCATCTCTGCTCAAAATGAAAATTTAAAAATTGAAAACGCTAGCCTAAATGATATAAAACAAGATTTAAAAGAAAAGCTTAAGGCTGATGCTCAAGACGTAATAGTTCTAAAAGACAAACTGAGTGAGCAGTGTGTTAGGATAGAGCTTATGTATGAGCACGTAGAGGCCTTGACCAAAAGTCTGAAAGACAAGGACATAGAGCTAGCCGAGACCAAGGTTAAGGTAGCAGAGGCAAATAGCAAGCTGGAAAAGTTTAGGAATTTGAGCCTAAACCTAGGAAAAGTCTTAGATGCCCAAAGACAGTCTAAGAAGCCTGTAGGTCTAGGTTTTCATGAAATTCCTCCACCATTCAATGCGAACTATGTGCCTCAGCGTCAGGAGAAAACTGACAAGTCAGTAGACTTAGAGGACCTACCTGAACCGACACCTGAGCCTACAATTGATAATACACCTAAGGTGGCTGACTCAACCGTCAAGGTTAAGAAAGTGAAATTTGTGTCTTCCTCCAGTGAAACACCTGCAGGAAAACAGAAAATTTCATGGGCTGACCAGGTCGAAGAGACAGACACTGTAGATGTACCAAAGGATGTAGACACTAGTGAGACACCTAGATCTAAGGGACCAACCAAAAAGTCCATGGATAAGATGTCTTGCTTTAGATGTCACGAGAAAGGGCATGTTGCTTCTCACTGTCCAAATAGGAAAGCAGATGTTACCCCTAAGACAGTGAACCCAACACCTGTTAAGCCCTCAACAAGTGTGGCGAGCACGAGTAGTTCTCAGAGTACCGAGAAAACTGTGCAGGCCGCACCAAAACCTGTTGTGAAACAAACACCGGTTAAGGTTGGACCAAAAGAAGTGGTTAGGACAAATTCACCGAATCGTGTCATTAATCAATCTAGGTCAGCACCTCAACAAGTCTATAGGAGCACCACACCTAGCAGGCCACACACTCCAGTTAGGTCACATACTCTAGTTAGACAGTATGCACCGGTAAGAGCTCAAGGATCACAGTCAGAAATGGCATATAATAGGAATTATTCTAGAGCACCACAACAAATGCCTACTCAAAGGCAAAGAGTGAATCTAAATCACTCGGCACCACAACAGAATTCAGTTCAAAGGCCCAAGTCACCTGAAAGGCGAGATGGGTACTTGAAAGAGTTCACATATGTGGACGAGAATGGTATGACCAAGTCAGTCATGGCTTGGGTTCCCCGTGATAACTAACCTATTTTCTTTCATGTGCAAGAGATAACTACCGGTCCAAACAACAAGTGGTTCGTCGACAGTGGTTGCTCCAGGCACATGACGGGGGAAAGAAGTCTTCTCACAGACTTCAAGGGGGGTAATAGGGGATTCGTATCATTCGCGGGTAACAAGGGTGGAAATATCACTGGAACTGGAGAAGTCACTAATGGGACGATTACTTTGGATCAAGTTTATCACGTTGATAAACTGGTTCATAATCTCATTAGTGTCTCTCAAATCTGTGATAAGAAGAACTCGGTGTTATTTACTGACACTGAGGCGTTAGTGCTAAAGCCTGGATTCAAAATACCTGAAGATTGGATATTGATGCGGGCGCCAAGGAAGAATGACTTGTACATGCTCGATATGAACAAGCCAGATACTTCGATGGGTCCGATCTGCTTACTATCAAAAGCTTCAGAGACGGAGTCCGTACTGTGGCACAGACGCATGGCTCACCTGCACCTGAGAAAGATGAATTACATTACGAAGCATGGACTGGTGCAAGGTGTGCCCATGAAAAGTTTTCAGTTCGAGGATAAGTGTCTACCTTGCATGAATGGCAAACAACACAAGAAGACACACAAGTCCAAGAAGTAGAATTCCATAGCCTCAACATTCGATCTGTTGCACATGGACCTTTTCGGCCCAATCAACAAAAGGAGTATTTGAGGTAGTTGGTACTGCTTAGTTATCACCGACGATTACTCACGTTTTTCATGGGTTTTCTTTTTAGGTACGAAGGACGAGACGGCTGCAAAGCTCATCGGGTTCTTGGACCAAGTGGAGAACTCATATGGAACTAGGGTTAAACATATTCGTAGTGATAATGGGACTGAATTTAAAAACTCTGTAATTGGTGTATATTGCCTATCAAAGGGCATCGTGCATCAATTCAGTGCACCATATGAACCACAACAGAATGGGGTGGCCGAACGTAAAAACAGAACATTGATTGAGGCTGCAAGGACTATGCTTTCGGATTCAAAGCTTCCTACCATGTTTTGGGGGGAGGCAGTGAATACCGCGTGCCACATTTTAAACCGAGTCCTTATAGTCAAATCATTGAACAAAACATGCTATGAAATTTTGAATAAACGGCCACCTAACTTAACGGGATTTCGAACCGTTGGAGTACCATGCACCTTTAAGAACAAACATCAACAGAATTTGGTGAAAAGGCTGACGAAGGATACTTCCTGGTTATGTTGCCAACGCACCAACAAACGGGTGTTTAATAACAAAACAACTTGTACTGTGGAGAGTGTGTAGAATTTGAGTCTCAAGTTATACACAGGAACCCCAAACTGTCCGGAATGGATATTTTGACTATAATAAGTTATTTTGATCAATTTAACATTCCTCTGATGAATAAGTAGGTCAAGCGAGAAGGACTGGCGAAGTTTGGCTCTGAACGACGATGGGCCAAATCTTTCCCAGGACCAATTTCCGAATATAGTCCCGGCCGACTGGCGACTGTAGAGGGATGGGATAAGCTCGCACAGAAGTGGCTGATCAAGAAGCACCTATCACTGAGAAATCAAGACCAAGCAGAAGTTCTAACTCGGAGGAAAACGTCCGTGAGGAGGAAATGTAAGAAGCTGAGCCTGTTCCCCCTTGAGGTGAAATAGGATCCACTTAGGAGATAATCTAGGGTTGATGAAATAGAGGCCTCTGGATTAACAGAGAACCATCCAATGATAGCATCAAGAGGAAATCCTAAACGAGGGTGTGGAGGATCGGATAGTGTAAATAACACACTGTGTTGTTGTCGATGAATAACGACTCCGAGGCATATCACCATGTCTATTTCATGTTTCATATCGCAAGTAGAGCCCAAAAATGTGCAAATGGCATTAAGGACAACTCTGGGTTTGAAGCCGATGCAGGAAGAACTGTCACAATTTGGAAACTAGAAGTGTTGGGAGTTGTTCCGTTACACCTCGAGGGGAGATGGCATAGGACCAAAGGGGTTTTTAGTGCAAGAGAGACTAGCGGGTAGAGTCCACGCGCAACAAGGCGAGATTAGTTTGTAAAGGTTTCAACCAAGATGAGGGAAATCGATTACCGAAGTTTTTTTGCACCATAGGGGCAAGGCTGGAAGCCAGAGGTTTGTTTCTTCGAGCGTTTGCCCTGCCTTCAAAGGATTTAAGGTATAGCAACTGGAGGTAGAGTGCTTTCCTGTACGGGAAAGTGAAGGAGTTATGTATGTAGAACAACCGAGAAACACCGCCCGGGATTTACAGATCCCCCCCCCCCCCAAAATATCCTGAGAGAGTATAGCGCTTAGATAAGGCTCTTTGACGATTACTCATCACAGGCAACCTAGGCATGGTATAGACTCTATCCAACCATCTGTTAGAAAATGGCTTTGAGAGGGGTAGGATAGATAGTACTCCTATTTGTGAAGAGAAAGGGAGATCACTTTATCTTGGTACAAGTGTACGTCGATGATTCATTTTTTGGATCACATCAGACACAGATGTGCAAAGATTTTCGAAAAGTGATGAAATCTAAGTTCGAGATGAGTGCCCTATGGGAGAGTTGAATTTCTTTTTAGGGTTACAAGTTGACCAAAGAAGGAAGGGATTTTATCGCATCAACGAAGTATGTCTATGACATATTAGACGGTTGGGATGGAGGAACTAAGTTTGAACTGCCCACTTCAGCACAGGCCGACAAGTGAATCACAATCTCTCGGGCCGGGTACTGAAAGTGATACCGATGTGGATCCGACTTTATATCGGGCCATGATTGGGTCACTTATGTATTTAACTGCTTCAAGACCTGACATAATGTTTGCTGTGTGTATTTGTGCTAGGTTCAAGCGAATCCGAAGGAGATGCATATGAAGGCTGTGAAGCGGATTCTACGATACCTCAAGTCGAAACCGAAGTTGGGTCTTTGGTATCACGCGGAGGGAGATCTAGAGTTGGAAGCGTTCACGGATTCTGATTACGGAGGATGCAGCTTGACGCGCAAATCAACGACTGGAGGTTGTCAGTTCCTGGGAGGGAGATTGGTATCCTGGCAATGCAAGAAACAAACATCGGTAGCGTGTCAAACGTGCGAGGGCGAGTATGTTAGCTGCTGGTGTGCTTGTTCACAAAGGTTTCTGTGGATACAAAACAATGTTGGCGGGATTATCAGGTTTGGCTTACACTCAAAGCTGCCTATTCCCAGGATAGACAATCAATCTACAATTGCTATACACACACTAATAATTCCAGTTACAGAAACAAAGCACATAGACATAAGGCATCATTTTATTCGTGATTGTGCTGAAAAGAACTTAATCAAACTGGTAAAAGTGGCAACAGAAGATAATAATGCAGATTTATTTACCAAAGCTTTTGATAAGTCACGGTTTGAGTATTTAATTCAACTGAACGGAATGCGCAACCCAGAGTAATTTGACCTTAGTAGTAGTAAGTTTATTTTCTTTTAGAGTCGTAGTATTTCTTTCTTTATAGTAGTCTGCTAATTTAGGAAAGTTTCTAATTTTAGTAAGTTTCTATTTTTAGTAAGTTAGTAGGTTAGCTTAGTTTACTGCTTTTTGCTATGAAAAACAAAAGAAAAAAAAAGAGAAAATTAAGAAAAATACAAAAAAAGAGAATATCAGAAAATGAGTTAAGTCTTAGATACATAGGTTCAAAGTGACGAAAATTAGCATCGTCGTTACAGACTCTAAGTATTTAGGCTTTCACACATAATGCAACTAAATCCTAAGTGTTATACTTTATTTAGTTTGATGTGTTGGTAGGCATAATACATATAGGGAATCTCAAGGCTAATAAAATATTCTAGAAAAAGTCAAGCGTGTCACTAACCTAGATGTACGACCAATCGGTCTTAATTTTTATGTACAAGACATACAAACATTGAGTCTAAATGAGGTATGCGAACTTTCTGGGGATGTATGGCAACATCAAATACATCTGAAAATGGAAAGAATAGAAATATCGTGTAAAACTGAGAGTCGAAAACATGCAACTCTGTTGTACGTAAGTACAGACCTGTTGTCTCTGTTTAGATTCGGGTTAGCAGACATGTCGCTTTGTTGTACGTCAGTACAGACCTGTCACCGCTGTCTGCCAACTTTAAAAATAAACCTTAAGTCGAACTAAGACACTTTGTTGTATGAGAATACAGACCTGTGTCCGATGTTTGTCTTTTAAAGAAAGTTTGCAAATACCAACAAGTTAGAATCGTTGTCTGTGTGCCTTGATCATAAAAGTATGTCTATGTCTGAGTCACGTAAGATAATTTCATGATAAATAAAAATGCCAAGGGATATTCCGAAATGTAGAATGTTTAAAGGGGTAAAATACCAACAATCGGCTAAATAGGTATGTCACAACAAACAATCAAAGGAATCAAAAATACCTAAGTGTGAAAGTTTAAGTACTGAAAGTTAGTATCGGACATCGCTATCTGATTGAACCTTTCTTAGACTATACTCATCAAAAAGATTTTGTTTAGTATTTAGCTTAGCTTGTAAATTTTTTCTTCAGTCTAGATTAAATTTTTGGTCAAAATTTTATTTTACTTTATTTTATTTTATTTTATTTTATTTTTACCTTAGTTTATTTTATTTTATCTTATTTAGGGTTAGTTTAATTTTTACTTAGGTAAAAGGTCAAAAAGTTACTGAGGGTGCATTCAAAGTTGAATAAAATAAACATTGCGTGAAATATCTGTTGCTTAGGGTAAAAGAGTTGGCATAGTTTATCTGGTTACACGATACCGTAGAAAAAGTTGGAAATGTTGAATTTATTTCAAAATTTTCTAAGTATTGGAAGGATTCGAATCTAAGACAGACTCGAATAAGGAGTACTTCGAATCTGTCAGTAGATTCGAATCTACTCTTAGACTCGAAGGTTGGTAGTATAAATAGGTTAACAGTGAAGTCATTTACTACTTACTGTTGTCGAATCTATACTCTCGAATCTATTTTGGTGATTTCGAATCTATCCTCGAGTCTACCGTATCTCTCCTAAACGACATTTTGTCGAGTTTCAAGCTAGTGTGTTCGATTCTACTACTGTATCTAGGTATAATCAACTTGATTGTACAAGTTTCATGTAGTTTTATGCACAATTTTAGCCCAAATCGTCAAATTTTGAAGTGTTATAGGTTGAAATAGGGTTTTTGCTAAATTACCAAGTTTGGACTTATAAAAGATCAAATTAAAGACATAAATCAATGATTAGAACCTAGTTGAACTAATGTATGTGATTTACCAAGTTCAAAATGGTTAAAATCTTGGGTTTTTTTGTTGAAACAAGGGCCGACGGGGCTTCGAGTCTGTTCTTGGACTCTCGAATCTGTTCATGGGTTTCTCGAATCTGTCATTAGATTCGAGATGACCATGATCCTCGAATCTGTCCATTAGACTCGAATAGGGTCTCTTCGAATCTGTCCATTACATTCGAATATGGACACTTCGAATCTGTTACTTTCGAATCTGTACTTTATTTAATTTGTTTAATTTAAATTTTATTAAACTTGTGGAAATTTAATTGTGTTAGATTTTGTATTTAATAAAGTACAAAATAAAACAAATTTGAATTTAAACAAGTTTATTGATTTTTAATGAGTCTAACAGTTTTATTTATTGTGCAGATATGGCGATTCGCGCTTTTGTCCCTAAACATAATATGGTCCTTAATCCAGACATGAATCTACCTGAGGCGCAGGGATTCCGCGAAGTACTGGATTTTCTAGCTGAATCAAGGATAGGACATGCACTATGGCATAATGTGCAGCTAGTGTTACCCTACATCCGTCAATTTTATGACCATCTGCAAGTAGACTGCTCGGTCACTCCGACAGTTCTACGCACTCGCATTGAAGGACAACCGTTAGTATTTTCGGCTGATATGATTCGTCAAGTGCTGCAGTTGGGCACTCAGGAACAAGAAGCTGGTCCTATAGAATTTTCGTTGAATATAAGGCAAGCGGCCTTTCAAAGAATGGGGTACAGCCTCGATGTGACGAAAGTGTCATACATGAAAAGTGGTTTGATAGGACAATGGAGGTTTTTGGCGCATGCATTTATGATGTGCTTTGCTGCGAAAAAGGCAGGATTTGACTATATTGTCGCGAAGATTCAATCGGGGATTGTCCCAATGGTGTATAACGTTTTGTCATCATCTGCAACCGAATCAGAAGAGATGGAGGAGTTAGAGGTTGAAGCTCCTGAGTCAGTATCAACTGAACCACCTGTTCAAATTGGAACTTATGGTTCGAGATTGATTATAAATGAAGGTGTTTCGAGGAGGCGCGTGAATAGGGAACAGGAGGAGTCTGATTTTGAAGAAGAGGAAGTTCCTCAACTAGTGACAAGGCAACGGGCCAAACGTCACAGGTTCATGCAAGGATCCTCTTCAGCTTCAGCAGAACAACCTGAAATTCCTCAACCTCAGGACCCTCAAACCACCATTCCACCATCACCACCTCATGATGAACCATACATCCCATCGCCGATCATTCCAACTCCAATTCAATCCATCCCATCAACCTCATCCTCATACGCCGACAATCAAAGGTTTCTGCAGCTAAAAGCTCGAGTTGACTTCCAAAATATCCAGATCTTAGGCCTAACAAAGGCAATCGGTGAGATTCAGACTCATAATGCAAATCTTGATAAGGAGAATGCCGATCTAATGAAGATTGTGGAAAAAGTTCAGGAAGAGAACTTAGAGCTAAAAACCTTTGTTTGTGATCAGTCTGCTGAGATAAGGTCGATGCGCTCCCTAATTGAGCAGTTAATGAAAAATTTACAGGCTCAGGGGGAGACATCGTGCCGAGATCAGGAAGTGCAGAGAAGAGATGATACTGAAGGCGATGATCCCGGTGCAAATAAAGAGTTTGAGTCTGTAGATTTTCCTGCAGCTCAAGTTACACAAGTTGAGGGGGAGCCTAGTCAAGGCGAAGGAGAAAGGGGTGAAGCTAGTTCATCTAAACAGCCTTCAGACTTTGAGATCAGTGAGATGATTGAAGCACTCATGGATCTCGATGATGATGCACTGGATGGAGGTTTTGATTATGAAGATGAAGAGCTTGAAGAAGGAGAGTTTATTCCGGAAGAGATAGTAGATTGGCAACCTGAAGATGAAGTAGTAGCTGATGAGGATGATGAAGCTGACGAAATAGTTGTACAGCAGAATCCTATCACTGACACTTATATGATAGATGGAAATAGAATTGTTGATATTGACATAGTGAATGCTGCTTTGAATCCTAAGTCATCGACTGAAGAACCAGCAAGAGAGCTAAGTAACGAAGAAAAAAGGAAGCTATGGTTCAGAGCCGAAGAGAAGGAGTTAGCAATTAGGAGATCAATGAAAGTGCCTGGTACAGGGAAGCTATCTGAGCGAATCTTAAGTTGGTTCTTTGACAGAGATCTTCAACTTTTTATAATTAAAAGAAAAGACGGGCTTCAGTACATTAGGCGAACATTGAAAGCATTCAACACCCTTCCAAAGATTGAAATCACAGCGCTTGCATGGAAAGATCTGATAAATATTGGTGATGATCCTTATGCGAATGTGATTGAAAGAATAATAAGAAAGGAGGGGAGATCTAGGAAGTTTGAACGGTTGAGTCCAAGGGTCGGAAGAAGAGTCGAGGATAAGTCACGTATAGATCCTCTTACAGGCCGACCTTGGATGAGGATTCAGTACAAACCAGTGAAATGCCTGAGGAAGGTACCTCTGAAGAAAATGCCACAGAATGTTTTGCGAAATCTGAAGTGGTGGTATGCTGACACGGAAACTGGGGAAGCGGTTATGGAAGACTTAGAAGAAAAAGTTATTCTTAGAGTCTATGACCCGCTTCACCTGGTGAACCTATCTAAAGAAGACCTGCAGATTTTGTTTAACTGTAAGATTTCCAGTGACGCACATATGGATACTGAAGCTAGTAAGTATGAAAATGTGGTCAAGGTATGCGTTGAAAAAGGTCTGTATGCTGGTAGTGTTTTGAATCAATAATAAACCATGTTCTCAAATCAAATGTGTGAATTATTAGAAGCTATCGTCAAGGGGGAGTCTGTTGGTACATCCCGTGTGACGATAGCAGTCTAAGTTGTCTTACATTGTGATTTAGCATATGTTTGTTATATATATATTATGTATGATTGATGATTATCAGTGTTTGTATGTTTGAACTTGATGTAACGTATTACAAGAAGTTCAAACATAAAGTTCAAAGATAAAATCAGTCATAAGGTAATATCATAAGTTTCAAACACTTAGTTGTTTATGTAAAAGGCTAGATTCGAATTATATATGGGTTGACATTCGAATCTGTGATAGATTCGAATGTAACCATAGATTCGAAAATAGGCTAGATTCGAGACTGTCATATGGACAGATTCGAATGGGCCTTGGGCCAGATTCGAGGTTGGCCCACAACAGACTCGAATCAGGGTCTATAATTAGGGATAGACTCGAATAATTAGCAGACTTTTTGCAGAATTCGTGAGGAATTAAGCAAGAGGCGATCTCGAGTTTATCAGCTAGGTGAGTGCCGTTTCGGAGAGAATTAGTACGTAGGATCGTTCGTGTGTCGTTCGTTCAGCGTCTAATAGTCTCCGTGTTCCGTTGGTTGAGAGTTGTCCGTCTAACCGTCAACGAGGATTCCGCACTCGTTCACGGATCCGCGTCTAGATAGATCTTGCAGTCGTAGACCTTACAAAAAGTTTCCCAAACAACAGCAGGTAAGGGGAAATCAAAGGAATAAGAACCAGATATTGTCCAATAAAATTGGTTCTCCAATCCAAACAGTCAAAAAATGCTTCCATTGTGGTAGGAAAAATCACTTGGCCAGGGATTGCTTTTATAAACCGTCTGTTGCAAAACAGACTGTGATTCATAAAAGGACAAACTCTCAAAATTCAAAAAATTCAAAGGCCCAACCTCCTACAGCATCAGTTCCAAAGAAAACAGTTGATCACAGGTTCCCAAAAGTAAATAAGAAACAGTCCACACACCAAAAACAAGTTTTAGCTAAACCAAAATTAAATTTTAAACAAATATGGTGTGTTAAAGGTAAAAACTCAGGTGAACCTGTTGATACAAATGTTGAAACTGCCAAGTCTAAAGTTGAGACTGCTAGTGCAAACTCTCAAGCTGTTAGCACTAAAGACTCAGTTCAGACTGTTAGGCTCAAAATTAGGACTGGTAATGGATCGTCTGAGACTGTTATTGAAAAGGATGGACAAAACACCTGGATACCTCATGTGATAACTAAGTACTCTCCACAAAATCCATCAGTGGATCTCACTAAGTATAAGAAATCAAAGACAGTGTTTAGTTATGTTAATGCACAAGGACAACCCAAAACCAACTTGGTTTGGGTTTACTCCACTACTAACTAAGCTTTTATTTGTGCAGGGCAACCACAGGTCACCACATAAAACAAGATGGCATTTGGACAGTGGATGCTCTAGGCACATGACAGGCAATTCTGAGTGCTTGTCGAATTTCAAAGGCTTTGAAGGAGGGTTTGTTGCATTTGGAGGAAACTCCAAAGGAGGCAAGGTTACAGGTAAAGGTACTGGTAATGCAGGCAACATGATTTTCAATGATGTTTTGTATGTTGAACAGCTTAAGTATAACTTATTGAGTGTGTCTCAAATCTGTGACAAACAAAATATTGTTTAGTTTACAGATTCTGAGTGCATTGTCCTTTCAAAAGATTTTAAAATTCCTGAAAATCTTGTTTTACTAAGAACACCAAGAAAGGACAATGTATATTGTTTGGACACAGAACTTTTATCCAAATCAAGTACTTTAAGTTGTTTGATATCCAAAGCATCATCCAATGAGTCTGCTCTTTAGCACAGAATGATGTGTCACATGAACTTCAAATCCATGAACGTTTTAGTCAAAAAGAACTTGGTAAGAGGTTTACCACAAAAGGAGTTCATATGTGATGATCATTGTGTAGCATGTCTTAAAGGCAAGCAACACAAAACTTCACATAAGGCCAAAGAAGTAAATTCAATCTCATCTGCTCTTCATCTGATTCATATGGATCTTTTGGTCCAACTTCTGTTTTGAGTTTGAATAAAAGGGCTTACTGTTTAGTCATTGTTGATGATTTCACCAGATTTACTTGGGTTTACTTTCTTAGGTC
The DNA here is from genome assembly GCA_020465985.1 of Centrapalus pauciflorus. Lineage (NCBI taxonomy): Eukaryota > Viridiplantae > Streptophyta > Magnoliopsida > Asterales > Asteraceae > Centrapalus > Centrapalus pauciflorus. Next base: position 92,895 of record JAANYP010001713.1, on the reverse strand, counting down.
TAAATATGAAACTGCTGAGCTGGTTAAATCATTTATTCTTAGGATAGAAAACCAATCCAACTCAAAAGTTAAGGTGATAAGATCAGAAAATGGAACTGAGTTTAAAAACCATATCCTAAACAGTTTTTGTGAGTCCAAAGGTATTACTAGGCAATATAGTGCACCAAGAACACCACAACAAAATGGTGCAGCTGAAAGAAAGAACAGAACATTAATGAGGCTGCTAGAACCATGCTAGCTGATTCAAAACTGCCAATGACCTTTTGGGCAGAAGCAGTCAATACAGCTTGTTATGTTCTAAATAGGGTTCAGGTTGTTCAATCACAAGGAAAACTCCATATGAGTTATTCCATAATAGACTACCCTTAATAGCCTTTTTCAAATCGTTTGGCTGCCCATGTACCATTCTTCACACTAAGACTCACTTAGGGAAGTTTAACAGTAAGGCTGAAGAAGGTTTCTTTGTAGGATACTCAAATCAAAGCAAAGCCTATAGAGTATATAACAGTGTGTCTAAAACCATTGAAGAAAGTGTCAATGTTGAATTTAATGAAAATACTGCAAATGTCAAAGGCACTGGTCCTGATTGGTTGTTTGATTTAGATTCACTAACAAATTCTCTGAGCTTTGTTGAGTATACTGCAAAATCTGATGAAAACAGGATTGAAGCCGTCAACGCAAATTCTCATGCTGGTAGCACAAATGATCAAGCTGTTGGCCCAAAGTTTCAAACTGCTGCGGATTCAAATAATTGGGATGAGTATACAATTATACCAATTCTGTCTTGTGACCCTCCAGGGGTTCAGAATGCTCAACATGATTCAAATCCAGACAATGAAGTGCAAATCCCAAGTCCTGAGAGAACAACTGCAACACAAAGGGAAACAGTCCCAGATTCAAGTCAAGCTGTTCCAGAAGCTGAACCATCAACTGGTCCTGATGGAGATGATACAAATCTTGGATCCTCTTTCCAGACAGATAGAGATCCTACACTCAGGGTTCACAATTATCATCCTCTCAATCAAATAATGGGTGATCCACGTAATCCTGTGCAAACAAGGACAATGGTTCACAAGGAGACTGTTGCTGCTGAACCAACAGTTTCTGAATTTAGTCTAGCTGCATTTGAACATGCATGTTTCATGTCTCAGCTAGAACCTAAAAAGGCCTCAGAAGCTTTGAAAGATTCATCTTGGATTGAGGCAATGCAGGAAGAGCTTCTACAATTCAAGATTCAGATTGTATGGACACTTGTTGATCTTCCTAAAGGAAAGAGAGCCATTGGTACAAGATGGGTGTTCAGAAACAAGAAGGATGAGAGAGGGATAGTCATCAAGAACAAAGCAAGACTAGTAGCACAAGGGTACACTCAAGAGGAAGGAATAGACTATGATGATGTCTTTGCTCCAGTGGCAAGAATTGAAGCCATCAGACTGTTCCTAGCTTATGCAAGCTTCAAAGGGTTCAAAGTGTATCAAATGGATGTGAAGTCTGCTTTTCTGTATGGCACAATTGAAAAAGAGGTCTATGTATGTCAACCTCCTGGATTTGAGGACTATAAGTATCCAGACAGAGTCTACAAACTAGACAAGGCCCTCTATGGACTCCACCAAGCCCCTAGAGCATGGTATGACAATTTGTCATCATACCTTCTACAAAATGGATTCAAGAGAGGTACTCTGGACAAAACATTATTCACAAAGTCCATCAAATCTGAGATTCTGCTTGTACAGATATATGTTGATGATATTATCTTTGGGTCAACCAATGACAGTCTGTGCAAAGAGTTTGAGGCTTTGATGCACAAAAAGTTTAATGGGAGAACTCACCTTCTTTCTAGGATTGCAGGTCAAGCAGAAGCCCACAGGACTCTTCATAAGTCAATCAAAGTATGTTAAGGACATACTGGAAAAGTTTGGGTACAAAGATACCAAAGTTGCAAGTACTCCAATGGATCCTCACAAGTAGCTTCATACGGACAAAGATGGAATAGATGTGGACATTCATCTATACAGATCCCTTATAGGATCTCTTATGTATCTAACATCTTCTAGACCTGATATTATGTTTGCTGTTTGTGTTTGTGCCAGGTTTCAATGTTCTCCAAAGGACTCCCATCTGGTTGCTGTTAAGAGAATCTTTAGATATCTCAAAGGCCAACCACATTTGGGCCTCTGGTACCCTAAAGACTCTCCTCTTGAATTAACAGCCTATTCTGACAGTGATTATGGAGGATGCAACATTGACAGAAAATCCACAACTGGTGGATGTCAATATTTGGGAGCAAGATTGGTCTCTTGGCATTGCAAAAAGCAAACAACTGTCTCCACTTCATCTACTGAAGAAGAATATGTAGCAGCTGCAAGTTGCTGCTCCCAAGTGATGTGGATTCAGAATCAACTGAGAGACTATGGTATGAATTTCCTATCCACTCCCATTTATATTGACAACTCAAGTGCAATTAGCATTGTACAAAATCCAGTGAAATTTCCCAAAACCAAGCATATAGACATTAGATTTCATTTTATAAGGGACTGTAATGAGAAGAAATTAATCCAAGTTACCAAAATTCATACTGATGATCAGTTAGCTGATCTATTTACAAAACCATTTGATGTAGGAAGATTCACCTTCCTAGTATCAAATATTGGCATGGTTAATATGGATTAATTTGTTTTTCTTTATTTTCTCTTATTCCATGAAAATTATACATATGCTTGATTAAGGGGGAGTCACTGTTTCATTAGCAGTTGCTTAATTTTCATCTAACAGCTTGAGTATTTTCTCAAGCTGCTAGTTCATTTTCTCGGACTGTTAGTTGTTTCACTTGATCTGTCAAAGTGTGCAGGGTAATCTGGTAATTTCCATAAGTGTGTGCGCGGGTTTAGATATTTTCAAAACCTTTAAAGGTTCCAGTTTCGTTCTATTGTAACTACCAGTTGCAAAATATATTCCACAACCCTTCTTTGATTGTCTGAGCAATTCCCACGCACATCACTGAAACCCTAATTCATCGATAATCCATGGAGTTTGTCAAAGAACACAACTGCCTACCCTACTCTCTCAAACACGATGATCTTGAACCATTCCACGACATGATGGACTTCCTTCGTAGTTCCCATATCCATCATGCCCTAAATATCAATCCCACCATCTACATCTCTCATATTGAACAGTTCTGGAAACATGCCTCCCTCAAAACCGTTAATGCCCTAAAACATGATTTTTCAACGGGCCAACAGTTCAATTTTTCTAATATGATTTTTCAGGGTATGCTAAGGCATCATGCCCTAAAACATGGGAATTTTTTGATGTATCCTAGATTTTTGGCTGAAATTATTGCAAGAACTTGTAGTAATTTCAATGTACATAAAAGGATTCATGTTTCCCATAGGCACTCTTTACCTTCAATAAAACGTCTTCTAAAACCAAGTGCCAATGTTTTGACTGTTGATGTCCCATTGCCTTCTGCAGTGTTGGGCATCATTCCAAGAAACAGAGGAGAGGGTCCTGAGCAGGCTCAGCCTAACATTACTACTTCACCCCCAGGACCCCAACCCACTCCTCATGATACTCAAATGCCTTCTGTTCCTATTGTTAAGCCCACATCCCCAATCATATTATACAAAAGGAAAAAGAGGTTCGGGAGCTCCTTCCTCCTCAGCCCTCTTACAAGAGCCAAATAACCCTGTGCAGGAGGACACTTCTGCACAGAATATCCAAAGGGCACCCATTGAGGACATTTCCAACCTCAATCGGGAGGTGGACATCTCAACAGAGATTGTCCATATGGGTTCTGTGGCTGAAACTACTGTTGCATCTGCACAAGAGGCACAGGACAGGGTCAACATCAATAAGACCACACCCATGGAAACAGAAGGTGTGCAAGCACCATCTGGAAGTCCCCAGTACCAAGAACAAAGGGGCCCAGAGGTTTCTACTTCTGGTATTCCTGCCAGTGATAGATCGCAAGCACCACATTCGTTTGCTGATCTTGAGGCTAGTCTGTAACTTATGCTATTGACGGATCCTCAGCTGCAACCTGTTGTAGCAATGTTGGAATACTATCAATCCATCATTGCTGCACAGGGGGCACAAATCATTGCACTCAGACAGACAGAAGCTGCTCAAAACCAAAGAATGGATTATCTCCATAAAGGGTTCACCCTCTGTGGAAATAAGATCATTAAATTAGAGCAACTGATTCGAACCCAATCGTCAAAGGTTGTAGGTCCTCCTGACCAAACCAATGCTTCCAAAAAGGGGGAGAATCAGGAAATCCCTCCATCAGTCCAAACAGCTCCATCAGCTCCTACTCCAAGAGTCCAAGATTCTAGGCTAGCAGTCCCAACAGCTGCTCAAGCTGTTAGCCTAGAAACTCAAGCTGCTCCTACAAGAACAACTGGAGTTGTTATCAGAGAAGGAATTCAGGCTCCCATCAGTACAGTCCAAGCTACATCTTCTGCAACCAAGGATAAGGGCAAGGGTATTCTCATTGAGTCTCCAAAGCACAAATATTCTTCTAGAGAAGCCCAGATTGCCTATGATGCTGAAATTGCCAGAAAGATAGCAGAAGAACAAGATCAGGCTTTAGACCAGCAAACCCAGGTCCTAATGCAAGATGACGAAACCTTAGGTGATTACCTAAGAGGGTTTTTGGTCAAGCAAAATGAAAGGAAGAGGAAAATGCCAACAGGGCATTCAAAGGCTGAGCATAGAAGGCTTAATCAATTTTGCCTTTTCAGCTGGTATTCCAAAGAAGATGGCTCAGTCCATGAGTACAGAGAGGCTGAAAGACATCCATGATAAAGAGATGGGAAAACGTAAGGTAGCCAAAGTCTCCCAAGAAGTCCAAAGTCATCAAGAACCAGTTCAAGCTGGTATAAGTAATGTTCAAGCTGGTGTGAGTGATCCTGCTCCTTCTGTTCAAGCTGCTGCTTCTATTCCTCAATCAGATACATTGTCACAGGCAAAGCTTGATCAGGTTAAAAGGATATTGTTTGAGCATCAGCTTCAGAAGGTGATGAATATTGAGAAGTCCTTAGACCAGCATGACTTCACAAACCCTCTTATTAATTACTGGTATGCTAAGCCAATGGACAACATTGACTTAAGATATCAGTTTGTAGTAAGAAGGGAATCTGGTCATGAGGAAGAGTATAAGAGCTTAATGCATATAGTCCAAGGGATGACCAGAGATGAGCTCACAAGAATGCATCATGTTGGGTCTGTAACTCAAGTTAGATCCTCTCTTCCAGAAGTAAAGCAAGCTATCAAAGATCTGAAGAGCATTTTTGATCCTGAGTCAATAAGGAAAGATATAGAAGATGCCAAGGAGATGAAGATTGCACAAGTTGATCTGTTTGTCAAATCAAAGACTTACAGACTCAAATTTGCAAATGGATCCGGTATGTACTTCAATTTTGAATTTTATGATCTTCCAAAGGCTTTGTTACTTCAGATGAGATCAGTGAAAATATATTGTGATAGAGAAGATATGAAGAAAGAATTTTTGAAGGCAGTCAATCAGAAACTTGCACAGTTGTAAGTTTTAGAAGCCTTGGTTTGTAAATAACAGTTTACTTGGTTTTATTTCCTTATTTGTATAGAACTTAAAGTCTTATGTAAAGAATTTAAGTTAGGGGGAGATTGTTGGGAAATATTCTAAGTAGTTCAAACTGTTAGATAGATTTCTCAGACTGTTAGTAGAATTTCTGTGTAAGTACAAAGTTCATGCTGTTAGTTGAAGAAGTTCGAGCTGCTAGTATAAAAGTTCAAGCTGCCAGAGTAAATTCACTCAAGCTGCTCTGTTCAAGCTGCTAAGTGATTCAAGCTGCTCAACAGTTACATAAACAGAAAGTGCTGATATTCAGGAAGAGATATTTACACGAAGATTCCAGCATATCTACTATCAGAGAAGTCAGAGTCCTTCAAGGAAACAAATCAGAAAGCATTATAAATACATAGAATAGGTTTTTCTATTTTATCAAGTTTCTGCACGTTCAAGTTTGTAATTGCTTTTTGTTTAAGTTTTCATAAGCCTCTAAGGTTGTAAAACCCTAAGAAAAATTTGTGTTCTTCGTCTAATCAAACAGATTAGAGGTAATTGTAATCATTAAGTTCAGTAATACAAGCAATTTTGTTTATTCAATTATATTTATTTGTTATTGATTTTGAAAGTTTTTATTAAAACAATTAAGTGTTATTCCGCAAACTTCTTAATTGGACTGATTTAGTACAAGATTATTGGTTTATACTCTGATCAATTCAAATCAGTTAATCTTAGGTAGTTACATTTAGATCCTAACAAAAAGTTATCTGATCCATCATCTTCAACTTCTTTAGATTCTATCAACTCTGAAATAGAATTTGATCTGTATATGAACTCTGATTTCAATTCCTTAGAAGAGATGTTTGTTAAAACTGATGAATTTGTGAAACCTTTATATAACAAACAATCAGATGATCATAAAGAACCTGTTAAAATTCTGCAAAGAATTTCTACAGAATCTATGAAATCATTTGAAAATTCATCAAGATTACAACAAAAGAAGGAGAAAACAAAAGTTATTTTGATACTCCTAAATTTGAAAACGGTGAATCATCTTCTACAAAGGACTCAATTGCACTCAAAGTCCAAACTTCAAAAGGTAAGAAACCTTTACAGAAGAAACAAGTTTCTAAGATCACTAATTCTCATGTTTCTTTTATGTCAGATTATATTGTGAATGGTTCTCGCAAACAAGTTCGGAGAAAGAAGCAGAAAGAACATAAAAACAAGAAAATAAAACAAGAGTGGCGAGTGAAGAAAAATATTGTCACAGATAGAAATAGCAAATTTGAAAATTCTGTCTGTAATAATGAATTTGTGGATAGTTCTTGTATCAAATTTTCTCGGACTGATTTAATTGCTTTGAATTCTGGTGGATGTAAATCATTACTTGTAAAATCTGATAAGCTCGTATGGCAACCAAAGAAATCTGAAACTTCTCAATTAAATTCTGTGTGTTTGGAATTAAAATTTGATACTTATATCATTGAATTCGTCTTTAAAGTTAGCACCTTTGATCCAAATATCATATGATTTCATCCACAGAATCAAAATCCTCAAATGATTTTCGGATTTTCAAAAAGAATGAATATAACAGTGTTCTTAAAAAAAACGAATTCAGATTCAAAAATCACTCAAATTCAGCCATATTAGGCTCTGATACCAATTGTGAATTCATATTTCATGCAATTCATACAACATTAAACACAATTCATATGAACAATTAACAATTCAATACACTATATTGAATGATTAAGAGAGAAGAATATTACAATGACGTTCTTGGTGACTTGCACAACAATCCTCTCCTCTCTTTTCTGTTTTCTAACCGTATGCGTAATCTGAGATTTGTTAATTGTATTTTACCTTTACAATCCGTATCTCAACAGTACACACTCACACATATTTATACTCAAATATAACTATTGAGTATTGACATAATGAACCCTGAACTTTTTCAAGTTAATTGTTTTCAACTCTATATAATTGTACCCAACAAAGGACCCATCTTTCAAACAGAAAAAGGTTCCACAACAAAATCTTTCAAATACAGTTCCGCCGCGAATTGTACAAAAGTGGATACCAAAAAGAACTGTTAAAAGGTGGGTACCTAAATCATCATCAATTTTTAAGATAAAAGACGCATCTAATGAGAAAACGCGTCATCAAATGCACGATTTACCTAAATCAAAAGTACCCAACTATAAGTGGGTACCTCATGTGCTATTTCGTCTTATAGGTAAATCATGTATGGTATCTTGACTCCGGATGCTCGAAGCATATGACCGGACAAAGAGAAACACTCACTAACTTTGTAGAAATTCTGCTGGACGGTCAGATTTGGGAACGATCAGTTTTGTCCGATCAAAGGTTACGGGAGTCTTGCATATGATAAAATTACCATTCAGAAGGTTTTCTACGTTGATGGTCTTGGTCATAACTTGTTTAGCATTGGATAGCTTTGTGATAAAGGATTGGAAGTTAACTTCAAAGCTAATCGGTGCAGGATTCGATCTGGAGAAGGTAAAGAAATCCTGGCAGGAAACAGGAAAACCAACTTGTACTCTATTGACCTAGCGTCCATTAATCTGAAAAAGGATGTCTGCTTACTGTCAAAAGCTACATCTAAAACATCTAGGCTATGGCACCGTCGTCTTTCACATCTGAACTTTATTGAATTAACCAACCTAGCAAAAGGCGGGTTAGTTAAAGGGCTACCAACTCTCAAATTTCAAAAGGAGCAGTTGTGTGCCGCATGTGAAAAAGGAAAGATGACTAGAGCTTCACACAAATCCAAATCCGAACACTCTTCAACGAGAGCACTGGAACTGCTACATATGGATCTGTGTGGACCCATGAGAGTACAAAGTATTAATAAGAAAAGATATGTATTGGTGATAGTTGACGACTACTCACGGTACACATGGGTTTTCTTCCTGAGGTCCAAATCAGATGCTACCGAAATCATCATAAACTTCATCCGGAAAATTCAAGTGAAGTTGCAACTTTCAATTTAGTCCATCAGATAAGATCAGATAATGGCACAGAATTCAAGAACAATTCTCTTGAATCATTTTTGAATTCTGTAGGAATCACACATCAGTTTTCAGCTGCTAGAACTCCACAACAGAATGGTGTCGTTGAACGAAGAAATCGGACACTAGTGGAATCAGCAAGAACGATGCTGGCGTATTCCAATCTTCCGTTATTCCTATGGGCTGAAGCAGTTGCAACAGCTTGTTTCACACAGAATCGTTCAATAATCAATAAACGATTCAGGAAGACTCCTTATGAACTAATAAACAAACGGATACCTAATATTAAATTTTTCCATGTCTTTGGCTGAAGATGCTTCATACTAAATGACAAAGACAATCTTGGAAAATTTAATCAAAAAGCTGATGAAGGTATTTTCATAGGTTATTCGAAGGAGTCAGTCGCTTTCCTGTCCACAACAAGCGGACTAAGACAGTAAATGAAAGCGTCAACGTCAAATTTGATGAAGGAGTGGTAATGGTTTCTGAACATACCAGTTCAGGACCCGAATCTAACAAGCCGACTTCTATGGAGTCAACTAAAAAGAATGCAGAAAATTCTGAATTAAATAAATTGTTTGAGAATTTTTATGAAGACTACTTTGAGAAGCCCAAAACTAATGTTTTAAATTTGGTGCCTGACAGGATTACTGAAGATCCCGTCGTAGTCTCGGATCATTCTCATCAACAAGTATCAGAAGAAACTGGAGAAGCCTCGACAACAGATGTGCACTTGCCAACTGAGAGTGTACAACCTATTCAACGTCCACAATCTTCTGAAACCCCCTTAACATCTGAACATTAAGAAACTCCCATCTCAGATACCCTACCGTCTACATCTGAAGCCATCCCCCGACTTCCCTATTTAGACCTAAATTCCAATAAAGACCACATCCAACCGTATCCACATACTTTCAAGTGGACTAGAAATCACCCAACAGAAAATATTATTGGTGATCCATCTGCTTCAGTCCAAACCAGAAGAGCCACAATAAACGAGTGCCTATTTTCCAATTTTCTCAGCAAAATAGAGCCGAAGAATGTGAAAGAAGCTCTTCTTGATGCTGATTGGATTGTTGCAATGCAAGAAGAACTGAATCAGTTCGAACGGTTGAAGGTCTGGAGACTTGTTGAGTGACCTAAAGACAAATCTATCATTGGCACGAAGTGGATCTTTAAAAACAAGAAGGACGAACATGGAGTAATCATTCGCAATAAAGCACGACTCGTTTCCAAAGGATACAGTCAACAAGAAGGGATCGACTATTATGAGACATTTGCACCTGTTGCAAGAATAAAAGCGATTAGGATGTTTTTAGCATTTGCCGCTCATGAAAATTTCACTGTTTATCAAATGGATGTTAAAACTGCATTTTTAAACGGGGAATTAAATGATGAAGTATATACATATCAGCCCGAAGGCTTTATTGATCCTTCGAAACCTGAACATGTATATATTTTAGATAAGTCACTGTACGACCTTAAACAAGCACCACGTGCTTGGTATGATGCACTTTCAACATATCTGTTGAAAGGTGGATTCAACAAAGGTGCAGTTGACACAACCCTGTTTATAAAAAAACGTCAGGGGCCGGATATTATAGTAATTGATGGACCCAGTCGTATGAGCATCAAAAAATAACCCAACACACACTATATAGATAGGGTAAGTGGGATCGAATCCACAGGGAAAATCAGGTTGCTAAACTAGCTTCAGAGACTGTTTGGATTGAGTTTGTAATCATTTGTTTTTAATTAATAATCTACTATCAGTTGCTACTATTACGTTCTAACATGGAGGAATTGGATTAAGGAAGTTTTTAGGAGAATAGGTGATTGCTCTCTCGTTATACATACTATGACAATTCAGAATGTTACGGACACCATTTACATGAATTAATACGACTTTACAATTTATGCTCCGAAGACAATGTATACCACTCTATTGATTGTCTTCCTCCCCTATAGAGAGTGGGCACAACCAATGACATGGATATCAACCGTTCCAGATACACTTATTACTCATTCAGGTTCATTCATGCAAATGTGATCCAAATGACAGTTTCCATATAAACGAATTAGCTTTCACAACAAATATTCTTAAGACAACGTATGCAACTCTATTAATTGTCTTCCCCATTTTAATGAGCCGGCACAACTAATGATATCACTATACCCTGTTATATACAATATCCGTTGTATAAAGACCATTCATTCAAATGCATGTTCCACAACCAATGTTCTTAAGACAAAGTATGCAACTCTCTTAATTGTCTTCCCCATTTTAATGAGTCGGCACAACTAATGATATCACTATACCCTGTTATATACAACATCGTTGTTTAACAACCCATTCATTCATTCATTCATTCACAAATAAGATCCACAACCCCTTTTAGCACAAATGGAAACTGAAATCACATAACATTCATTCATGCCATAATATGCAAACTTAAGAACAAACACCAAAACGTGTTTAGCCCAACATGATTTGGACTTGCACACTAACAACAAATGACATAATGAAATACATACTAACTACCAAACCAGTGTGTAGAACACAAGAAGTTGGCTGCTGGAATGCTTGATCAATGATCCATTTTGTTGTTTTCTCCTCTCGATCGCCTCCAAAAACCATCCTCCGTGTGTGAAAATGATCCTTTCTGAGTGAAAAACGAGACCCCTTCGTTAGAAAAACGAGAGAAAAACCTCCCCTCTGTTCTGGTAACCGTCCCCTTCTAAAAGCAACTCTTCTGCTGAAACTGCCGCACCAGTGTCGACCCTAGCATCTAGGACGCTGGCTAGGACGCCGTAACCGCGTCTCAGGCGTTATGAGGACGCTCATATTCTGAAATCACACATTTTATGCGTTTCTTTAGCGTTTAGGACGCCGGCTTAGACGCCGAGCACTTTCCTGCAGAAACTGGCGTACCAGCGTCGCGGACACTGACCAGGACGTCGAAATCCCGTCGCGGACACTGGCTTGGACGCTAGACCTTTTTTGAACTCCCCAAGCTATCATTTTGCCTCATTTCTTACCAATCACCTACAACAAACAATTCACATCAACAGTACCAACTTTCTTGCATTTAACACACTAAAACACAACAAAAACACATAAAAATAGAAGTGATTTATATCATTGATCAAACCTCCCCAACTTACACCTTGATCGTCCCGAACAAGGCATTAAAACAGAGCCAAAAGGATAACTAAGTTGGATCCCTTAACCCTAAAAGTGTAAACTCAAGGAACACTAAAAACAGTGGTGAAATAGAGCTCAACTATTAACATCTTGCAATCCACAGCCTTTTCTCCCTCACAACAAATCCTTTAGAGCTGATTTTTAGCTCAAGGTTACGAGCTGATTTCACTTTAAGCATACATGCATGCTTTTATGTTACTGAATCTATTTTTTCTTTTCTTTTCTTTTCTTTTCCACTAACACTTGTAATCATGACTTTCTAATAAGTCCATGTAACAGGATTTTGGTCAATCGATCCCAAACCAGACGGTCTTAGGTGATTAGGCATGATGGTACCCCACAGACTTAATTTCTCGGACTTACTAGGCCACGTGTTAGTTTCCTCTTTTCTTTTTTCTCTTTTTCTTTTTCTTTTTTTTTTCTTTTGGTGCTATGCACTTCTCACTCTCCCCCTTATTGCCATCAACTTCAAAGATTTCTTGGAGAGATATTAACCAAGATTTAACATGTTAAACATTCAGCTTCCATCCACACACACATTTTTAGCATCTCAAGGCTTCCAAAATTTAAAGCTATAGAATCCAATTCACTTAACCCATTGTTCCCTTATTCTAATGCTTGCACAAGATAATCTAGATGTAAGGGGCCAAAGATGATCATGATATTATCACTATACTGACATGCATGCATAATTAAAACCAAACAAACCCAAAGATAATTTAAAAGCTAAGAACGCAATGAAATAACAAAAGCAGAAATGAAACGAAAGTACCAGCTATCAAGGCATCTTTCACTGTTTCGGTGGTCCAAAGATACCACCATTGCAATGCCATCAAAGTCTGGGGTCTGGTAGCTCTCAAATGACGTGCAGGGTAGGTCTGCTCTATAGTCACCTCCTCGTAGGGATCTACTTTGTTGTCTCTCTGTCCTCTCTTCTTCAGCATATGGTGTGACTACCCCTTTCCTCTTCTCATAAATATACTTAGTGTCTTCCCCGCTACTTCTCCATAAACAATTTAGCTCGTATACGCGCATCATATCGGAAAGAAGCTTGGTAGGGTCCCACTCCTCTGGAGGACGAATCATTGTTCCTGTTGTGGTTTTCTTCTTCTTTGCTATGCTTTTGACCCGTTGAGAAGTCGATCCGGACATTTTGTACCTGCTATTCACAAAGAACAAACAGACTAGGAACATGTATGGTGAGCTGATCAGACTTACACACACATATTTTTCATGCGTTTACCTTGCAACATAGAATAGTCTAAAACACTCGACCCAACTCTCTGTTATGCAAACCATGCAAAAATGCCCATGAATCATGTAAAATCGAAAGAATTAAACACCCCTCCCCAACTTAGAGGGAAGTGATGTCCTTAGCACATTGAAATAACAACACATATACGCACCCAGGAACTAATGCATACACACATCTGGTATGTTCCACAAACCAAAGCAAGAAATTGTTCTAGAAAGGGGGTAGCGTCCAACAAAGATGTGAGAGCGTTTGGAGTGAAAGAGGAACAACAAGAATGAAGAGAATGACGCCAAAAAGGGTTAAAATCATGGAATGTGAGATAGCGTCCTACCCGGCGTCTCATACGGTGGAATAGCGTCGGCGTAGGATTTTTAAGCGTTGAGGAAACGCTCACCCTCTGTTTCAAAATTAATCCCAGCGTCTAGGACGCCCACTAGAACGTCGTGCACTTGTTCGCGTTTCAAAGCGATTGCTTGGCATCTGACCTAGCGCCCTGAACGCTGTTGCAGCATCTGAAACCTCAAACCAGCGTCTACCATACGCTATTCTTCTGTTTGGAAATTAGTATCAGCGTCTAGGACGCCTACTAGGACGCCGATCTCAAATGCACGTTTCGAAATTGTACTCTAACGTTCATTCTAGCGTTCTGGACGATGTCACAGCGTCTGAAACCCCAAACAAGCGTCCTTCTTACGCTGTCTGTCTGTTTCAAAATTAATTTCTGCATTCTAGACGCTCACTAGGACACTGCTACTCAAAACTCGTCCAATACTTTCGCCAAACCTCTCCAACTCGCTCGATAACTGACATTCCCGCTCATTTCCAAGTTAAATATTTAAACTACACTATCCTAACAACAATATTAACACAAATAAAAACAACCATTTTCGTAGGGAACACAGCTACACTTAGCATGTGTAGCAAGCCTTTAAACCATCCAATTTCTTGGATGGACGAGTTATAGTCTCGTGAGGGTTTGCAGTGAATATACCCACATAATTCGTTACCTGCTATACTTACAGAGATAGATACGTTAGCTCCTCAAGAGCCACCACCTCAATCAAAATTGCTCGTTCACCCTCTGCCTTGATAGCACCTTCAACGTAGAGCTTCAATTTGTGGCCATTGACAGTGAAGGAATTTCCATGTTTGGGATCCCTAATCTCCACTACTCCATTGTCACCAGGCCTATACTAGGACTCAACAGTCCTCCTTTCATCCCCCATATCTACGTGGGAGTCACTGTCACTTCCTGATCCTTCTGAATTTACTGATTGGCCCTCTGAATTGGATGCTTTTGTTGCACTCGAATCACCAGCAGGTTCACCGTTACTCCAATATCCTCTATGTATCTTCCTAAGAGAACCAACAGTTCTATCTATCTCTGCTTCGTATTGCAATGGACAAGTTCTCCCAGAGTGACGAGTATGCATGTACCTGAGACACACACACACAACGTGAAGATTCTGAACTTGTTGTTCAGAATGTTTAAGAAAAATAGAAATAACTAAAATTGAACTGAAATTTAAAGAACCAAAAGAAAATAACTAGCTACTACAAAAAAAAAAAAGAATATTTACAGAAACAATTACTCCAAAACTAATTTAACAAGCGCTATCTTTCCCCGGCAACGGCGCCATTTTGATGGACCCAGTCGTGTGAGCATCAAAAAATAACCCAACACACACTATATAGATAGGGTAAGTGGGATCGAATCCACAGGGAAAGTCAGGTTGCTAAACTAGCTTCAGAGACTGTTTGGATTGAGTTTGTAATCATTTGTTTTTAATTAATAATCTACTATCAGTTGCTACTATTACGTTCTAACACGGAGGAATTGGATTAAGGAAGTTTTTAGGAGAATAGGTGATTGCTCTCTCGTTATACATACTATGGCAATTCAAAATGTTACGGACACCATTTACATGAATTAATACGACTTTACAATTTATGCTCCGAAGACAACGTATACCACTCTATTGATTGTCTTCCTCCCCTATAGAGAGTGGGCACAACCAATGACATAGATATCAACCGTTCCAGATACACTTATTGCTCATTCAGGTTCATTCATGCAAATATGATCCAAATGACAGTTTCCATATAAACGAATTAGCTTTCACAACAAATATTCTTAAGACAACGTATGCAACTCTATTAATTGTCTTCCCCATTTTAATGAGCCGGCACAACTAATGATATCACTATTCCCTGTTATATACAATATCCGTTGTATAAAGACCATTCATTCGAATGCATGTTCCACAACCAATGTTCTTAAGACAAAGTATGCAACTCTATTAATTGTCTTCCCCATTTTAATGAGCCGGCACAACTAATGATATCACTATACCCTGTTATATACAACATCGTTGTTTAACAACCCATTCATTCATTCATTCACAAATAAGATCCACAACCCCTTTTAGCACAAATGGAAACTGAAATCACATAACATTCATTCATGCCATAATATGCAAACTTAAGAACAAACACCAAAACGTGTTTAGCCCAACATGATTTGGAGTTGCACACTAACAACAAATGACATAATGAAATACATACTAACTACCAAACCAGTGTGTAGAACACAAGAAGTTGGCTGCTGGAATGCTTGTTCAATGATCCATTTTGTTGTTTTCTCCTCTCGATCGCCTCCAAAAACCATCCTCCGTGTGTGAAAATGATCCTTTCTGAGTGAAAAACGAGACCCCCTCCTTAGAAAAACGAGAGGAAATAACTCCCCTCAGTTCTGGTAACCGTCCCCTTCTAAAAGCAACTCTTCTGCTGAAACTGCCGCACCAGCGTCGACCCCAGCGTCTAGGACGCTGGCTAGGACGCCGTAACCACGTCTCAGGCGTTATGAGGACGCTCATATTCTGAAATCACACATTTTATGCGTTTCTTTAGCG
This sequence comes from Centrapalus pauciflorus, assembly GCA_020465985.1. Classification (NCBI taxonomy): domain Eukaryota; kingdom Viridiplantae; phylum Streptophyta; class Magnoliopsida; order Asterales; family Asteraceae; genus Centrapalus; species Centrapalus pauciflorus. Next base: position 76,937 of record JAANYP010001713.1, on the reverse strand, counting down.
TTTAGGACGCCGGCTTGGACGCCGAGCACTTTCGTGCAGAAACTGGTGTACCAGCGTCGCGGACGCTGACCAGGACGTCGAAATCCCGTCGCGGACGCTGGCTTGGACGCTAGACGTTTTTTGAACTCCCCAAGCTATCATTTTGCCTCATTTCTTACCAATCACCTACAACAAACAATTCACATCAACAGTACCAACTTTCTTGCATTTAACACACAAAAACACATAAAATAGAAGTGATTTATATCATTGATCAGTAATACAAATATATGTAGACGACATAATATTTGGGTCTACAAATCTGAATTTTGTATGAAATTCGCATTCTTAATGTCCCAGAAATTTCGAAATGAGCATGATGGGAGAAATAATTTTTTTCTTAGGATTACAAGTTAAACAATTGACTGATGGTATTCTTATAAATCAGTCAAAATATATTCAAGACATGTTAAAGAAATTAACATGGTTAACAGTACTCCTATGAAAACTGCCATGGCTCCGGATTCTAAGTCAAAACTCGATGAGGACATTTCAGGGAAACCTGTAGATGTGACTCATTATCGAGAAATAATTGGGTCATTAATGTATATAACTGCTAGTAGACCGGATATTATGTTTGCTACATGTGTGTGTGCTAGAAATCAGGCGAATCCAAAAGAATCACATTTAACTGCTGCTAAAAGAATTTTAAGATATCTAAACGAAACACCAAACCTTGGTTTGTGGTATCCCAGAGAATCTTCATTTAATTTAACTGCTTTTTCTGACGCTGATCACGTAGGTGATAAGATGGACAGAAAAAGTACGTCAGGTGCGGTTCAATTCTTAGGTGACAAACCCGTCTGCTGGTCATCCAAGAAGCAACACTGTGTTTCATTGTCTACAGCTGAAGCAGAATACGTTGCTGTTTCATCATGCTGTTCTCAGGTGTTGTGGATGAAGAGCCAACTGCGAGATTACGGGTTTACACCACAGAAGATTCCTATATACTATGATTCTCAAAGCGCAATTGCTATTGCATCAAATCATGTGCAACATTCAAAAACAAAAGACATCGACATTTGGTATCACTTTATTAAGGATCACGTTGAAAATGGGAATATAGAATTATACTTTGTTCCTACTGAATATCAACTAGCTCATTTGTTTACCAAAGCATTAGATGAAAAAAGGTTTAATTTTTTGGTATACAAATTCGGTATGTTGAATCGTTAGATTTAATAAATCAGTAGTTTCAATTTATAATTTTAAATTTACATTTTTTATTGATTCTAATCTGATGTCAAATTTTTGAAATTTTTTTGTGTGTTTTTGTTTGTATTTGTTTTAATTTCCTTAATTTGTTTTTCTGTGAAAGTATATATTTTTTCTGTTATCAAATGTTTTTTCTCTTTACTAAAGTTGTTTTGTTTTGGTTTTGTTTTCAATTTTTATTTTGTTGTTTTATAATTTTGGAAGAAAATATAGGTTTCTAATAATTGGGATTAAATTTTGGTGAATGTGGGCCGGATAAAATCAAAGAAAATCAAAAGTGGACCGGATAATGTCTACATTTTGAAATTCAACTATAAAGTTGAATTTCAAATTCAAATTTACCTTTTTCGGTCCAAAACCACTATTCACTTTCTTCCCAAACATTTCTTCCTCACGAAGAAACCTACAAAACTTCCAAGATTTCTGATCTTTCATCCAGTTCAACTAATAATTGTACGTATGTTGTTTCTGCTTTATATTCATGTTTGTATTTTGTATATAGATTCAATTTTTTTAAGTTGGTATCTGTTCGTATGAACAAATGTCTGTGTTCATGGGTTTTTAGTTTTTGGTAATGATAATATGAAATTAACAGTGTGTTTGTGTGTGGTTTATCATTTTGAACTTGAATCTCAAGTTTCAAGGTTCAATTTCAAACACACTAACAGATAATTGAAGTTTTTGTTCAAACTTTTTCGAGTTCTTATTTCACTGAAAATCGGATTTTTAACAAGGATGATGTTGTTTCTGAACATAGTTCAGTAAACAAAACTTACCAGAAATCAAATTTCGAGTGGGACTCATATTTGTAATCAGTGAAAAGTCCCTGGAATCAAAATTATGCAAATCAGTGTGTAGGGACTTCAACATATTTTCAAGAACATTTTCTCGAATAACACTATAATCGAGAAGATACTCAGTTTCATTCAAGTTGAGTAATACACCACTCGAGAAAGTCCTAGTGTAGATCGAGTTGGATGTTTCTTTATTCGAGAAAGTTTTGTTAGTTAATCGAGCTGATCATACTTAGGACTTAGTATATTTTCAATACATCAGTCTCGATTGAAATATGGGCCAAGAAACATTGTGTTTCATCCGAGTTGGTTCTATGCTTTAATCGAGGAAGTTTCTTTTTCATGCGAGTTGTTCACTTTGTCAATCAAGAATCCTGTAAGGATGATCGAGTTGAACAGATGATTTGCTCGAGTTGGACTAAATACTCATTAGTTATTTCATAACTCATTCGAGTTGGATTGAACATACACTCGAGTCTTTTCAAGTTTCATTCGAGTTTAAGACTTCTTTCATTCGAGTCTAGATGTATTCATTCGAGTTAACTCATGGTTAATTCGAGTTGGACTGATTCTTCATTCGAGAATCATCAAGACTTAATCGAGAAAGGTTACACTTCATTCGAGTTGATTGTAAGCTTATTCGGGTATCATCATTTGTCATTGGAGTTTTTGCATAGATACATTCGAGAATCATTTAAGTTCATTCAAGCTTGTTCAAGTGTCATTCGAGTTGTCTACAAAGTCATCCGAGATTTAATCAAAATTTTTCCTAAGTGTTGGGATTTTAGTCTTTTTAAGAAAAATGTAACATTTTTTCAAGAAATTGTTTTAAATTTGTGTTTTTCTAACATTGGTCTCTGAAAGATTGACTTTGGAATCCTGTCAGTAATATTTTATTATTGTCTGGAATCCCGATGCTTTAAATAGAAAATCACAAATTTTTATAATTTCTGACAAAATGTTTTATTTTTCTACTTTAAATGATTTCATTTGTTTCCCTTCTTTGTCTAACATGTTTGTTATATTTCATAGTTACAAATGACATCTCCAAGTCATTCCCATCATTCAAATTCGTTTGACTCCCATTCATCATCAAACCATACCCTTGTATCCAAACCTGTCCGTTCTGCCTCTGTTACAAGGCCTTCACCGTCAACCATAATACCCGACAATCAACTAGTTAAACCCAAATATTGCCTTCCATTCAAAGACAATAACCACCGCCTGGATACAAAAGTGATTGAAGTCAGTCACCCTATTATCGTTGATATTCTCAAAGGGCATCCTTTGGGATATCTTCTCCAATAAAAACCATCCATTCCACAAGTTTACCTTCAGCAATTTTGGCATACTGTCAAGTTTGTTCCAACAGATGGTAACCATCACTTCAAGGTTACCATCAATCAGTTCAAATCAAAGATCACTTTGGCCAAACTGTGACACAATTTGTTCCTACCCAAAAGGATTGATACAGTTAACTTTCCAGAGTTAGCTGATTTTGAAGATTTCGTGTCAGATGAGGAGTTGGTCCATGATCTCATATGTTTGGGATATTCAAAGCCACTACCTAAAAGTTCAAAGTTTTATCGCAATGGCCTGAATGGTGAATGGTACACTCTATTCGGCATCATTAATAGGTTCATGTGTAACCTGACTTTGATACCAATTGTAAAATACTATTCCCGTAATATTCAGCACCTCTATAAACTCTTTATCATATCCCAAGAAGAAACTAGCTCAATAATTAGGTTATGATGAAGAAGACAATGAGAATATGCAAATGGCGGCTGTATGTTTGTATTCAATATGATTCAACCGTGTCTTTCAAAAAGCAAACCCTAGGAGCTTTATAGCTCCATTTAATTAACTATGGGGCATTGACACAATTGCCCCCTAGACTATTACATTGAAATAAATTGCAAGGAAATAAATACAAAGCTAAATGGTAAGCAAATAATTATTACAAAATAACTCCATATGATCGAAATTAAATGTCTAACAATCTCCCCCTTTTCGATCATTTAGGAGGTCCTGGAACTCTGGCATGATCAGTCGATTCTCGGAGTCCAAGGATGACGTCAAAGCGTCTGGTCACTTGTCTCATATGTAGTCTTTCATTCAGGAGGTCAATGCCGCTGAGGGTATCCTGAATCTCCTTTGGTAAGCATCTTTGTTCTGGATCTTGTTGAGCATCAAAATCTTGAACTTTCTGAGTAAGTGCTGCTCGAACCAATCTGAGTGTACCATCGGAGTAACATGGAAGATCCACAAAGCGCATGTACCTTTTGTAGCCCTTGTAATTGACAAAAATGACACCCGGGTCTCCAGAGAGTATAACTCTATAGGCCGGATGGTGGGCGAGAAGGAGGCTTTCTTGTTCAGGTGCTCGAAGGCCCACTTTAATCAATGCGCTCTCGATCGCCATTTGGAAGTCTCTGAAGCACATAATGATCGAGCGACGGTTCATACTTCGAACAACGGCACCTAAAGCAGTCATGCGAGATAGACGCCCTTTAATACGATTTTTCAATCGTTCATGTAAGAATTCGACGTCGTCTACATTTATGAAGTCCAGGTCATTCTCGAAGAACTCATCAGCCGTGCCGTCTTCTCTTTCTACTTGAAAGGTGGGATAGTATACCTTTGCCCTTTTGCACATGGTGATGGATATGAGTTTCTTTATTTTTGATTTTGACACTGCCGACCTTCTCTCCCTGAGCATTAGTTGATAGTATTCAGCCTGTTCAGCTTTGGTTACATTTGCCAGTTCCATAAGAAGGCGTTTGCTGAAGGATCCACGGTTCTTTCTGAATACCATCTTAAATCTCTCTTCTAAGTACGGGTTCTGAAACTGCTCAGGGGGAAACTTCTGCAGGAATTCTGTGAGGCCCTGAACGGGGGGTTCTTAAATTTCAGACTTTTTAGCTTCAAGTAATTTAATGATTGTCCCCCGCCGTTCTTGTCTAATTTTGTCTTTTTCTTCAGGCGGTAGATTGTGTACCTTACCCCTTGAAAATTGGTCTAACCAGTACAAATCCTCTCTTCTATATTCACCGGGTCCTTCTGAAGTTTCATCAAAACAATCAACCCTCTTGGTTTGTGAAGGACCTGGATGTTCGGTTTGTTGGACTGGGGGAGGACTTGGAGATCTTGGAGGGCTTTGGACTATATGGGATTCTTTGAGTGATGGGGGAGCTTGAATAGATGAAAGTATTTCTTGTTGTGGGACTGGTGGTGGTGAGTTTAGGAAATCAAAGGAGGAAGATGAGGATTTTTTGGGTGATTCTGGCTCTTAGGAATGATCAACGGTTCGTTGTCCTCAGTATCGGAGTCTGAGTCAGATACCAATATGATTTCAACTTTCTCATGAACGGGCACAAACTCTACCATAGCTGTCATTGGATCCAGTAGAGCTGGACCCTCGAACATGGGCTCGTCTTCTAACATTAAGTATTCCTGAGCCTCCTGCATCTGTTCCCCTGACCCCTGAAACTCTGTCCCTTCGGTCTCTGCTCCCCCTACAATCATCATTGGGTCCTCAGACTGAGTTTTCTGCCTTTTCTCCCCCTCATGACGATCAGGGTCGTCTAGATCATCATGCTTTCTTTTCAGAGCCTCGGCATGAGGACGGCACTGAAGTACGATTACCGCAGACTCGAGGCGGTCCATTCTCGAATTTATCTGCTCCTGAACTTGAAGAATTAAACGTGTAAGCGTATCAATTTTGTCCGAGAGCTTTGCTAGCTGGTTTTGGACTGAATGGGATCCTGGTGGAGGCCCAGCTTCGGAAGCGACACCCTTACCCTTTATAAGTGAGAGCAGGGCGGTGTGACGTTTCCCGGCAGCTTCCTTTTGGGCGTCCAGGTCAGCCCGGGTAATCACTCCGGCAGCACGTAGAGCTGCCGTTAACATCTCCAAGTTGATAGGGAGATGGCCTGAACTGGATGGCGTGGATGGAGCCACTTCAGGTCTTCCTTCCGTCATTTCTGGCTCCACTATGGGACGCTCAGATCCGAAAGTTTGTAGAGCTTCCACGGAGGCAGCTCTTGGGGTGCCACAAAGGCATCGTGCGGTGTTTGTATATGGGGGGATGGAATGGTGAATGAAGGAAGTTCGGTCACGTAGGGAGGAGTGTGACCTCTTTCAACACCGCCACTATCCGAATGAGAGGGCGATGGTGTATGTGCAACAACCCCGTGGAATGAAGTGGTCTCCCTTTGAGGGGAAACCAAGTGGATGGTGGGGGTGATTTCGACCGTTGGAATGATGGTCTTTTGGTGGGGAGTCCGGCTTATAGGGCTTCGGTCACCCTCAGATGGAATTTCTATCGCTCGCACAACAGAGACGGTTCGTTCTGAATCCGCTGCCTCTGCCGCCTCACCACCTTCTCCCTCACTCACTAACACATGCTCCCTCTCACCTATTCCCACAGATTGTTGTACCTCCGCCTCTTCTCCCTCGTCCTCACTCATTCTGGCCTCACCGACGGACTGGCTAGTCTCAGTCGGTTTTGACTGAGACTCATCCGGATAAAACTCTTGAATGTAAGCCCTAACCCGTTCCAACCCCCTTGCGTGTAGTAGTAGTGATAATGGAATTGTCATTAAAGGCACTGTAGGGGCCCCCTTTGGCAAAGTTAGCTTTTGAATGGTCAAAGTGGGGTAGACATCTGCTTCAGGACGTTCGTGGATATCCTCATCATTATCCATCACGTATTGGATGATAAGTTGCAGACACCGTTGGAGAGGTATGTACTTTCTTCTCTTCTTGGTTCCCTTCTCCACATGTACTCGTCTTAATTCCTCGAAGAGGAACGCCGCATAATCAACGTGTCGGTCAAAGGCAAAGCCGGTAAACATGGCTAATACCTGAGCCGAGGCGGAGTCGTGGCCGGAGTGCTTTGCGGTGAAGCACGTGTTGATAACATCGAAAAGGATCCGCCAGTGGGATTGTAGATACTTTGTGCGGAAATCGGAGGGTTTGGAGAGAGGGCCGTCTAACCCAGGGTTTGGATTTCGGCTAGGGTTTCTGGGATGGATGGGTTGGGATCAAACTGAAAGCGGGTTGGTAGGAAGAATTCGGCGGGTAGGCGAAGGATATGGCGTATGGCGGGTATGGTGATTTTGACTGGAACACAGTCGATGGTGGTTTGGAAGAAAGGTTCGGCGTCGGGAATATATTGCAATCTGTTCCAGAATTGTTGCAGATAAATATGGGGAACATCGATTGCGGTGGACAAGGCGTAATATATGGGGTGGTGAAGGAGGATGTCGAATGCGAGGGTTTGGGGTTCTTTTGTTAGAATGGAAACGTCGAGCTGCCAGTTGTGTGGAATAAACTCCACAAACTCGGCGTTGGGAAGGATGGACTGTTCGGGTAGTTGTGCGTTATTATTAGGGATGGGGGGATGGGGTAGGGTGAGGTTAACAGCCGGTTCCATCATCCTGCAAAGGTGCATCAAAGTTAGAACTATAAGACTGTAAATGATATGACATTGATGTGAAGTCTAGATAAGTGTGAAATAGAAACTGCCTGATCTGTTTAGCATCGGGTCTTTATTAGTAGAATAAAATTCTACTAATAAAGTCCAAAGTCAATCGTTAAGAGACCAATGTTAAATCAGACTTTTTCACTCAAACACTAATCCTAACTCTAATCAATGGTGCACCGAAATTAAAATATTTTTGGATTTTAAATTATAGTGAAAATGCAAAAATGAGAAAAATTAAAAAAATTGCTAAGTGTGGGATTTCGGATGGTCCGAATTCGGATGAACAGTGTCATCGAATTTGGATCAGGCCGAAATTCAGATGATGCATCAAAGGGGATGATGGGGTCCGAATTCGGATGGTTCATTATGAAGGACCGAATTCGGATGGGGGACCGAAATGGATGTAAGTGATGATGCAGATGTGGAGTTGGTCCGAATTCGGATGGTTCAGGTGCATGGTCCGAATTCGGATGTGGTGCGGATGGAATGTTATGCATGCAATTAAGACAAAGGACCTAACTCGGATGGGGCCAAATTCGGATCCAATCCGAGTTCGGATGAACAGTGCTTTGGCAAACTTAGACTTGAATGAATTTTTCAAACTTGTAACATTTCATGAAGGACCGAATTCGGATCAACGTAGACCGAATTCGGATCAACAGTGACCGAATTCGGATCTACAGTGACCGAGTTCGGTTTTGGTAAGTTTGAAAAACGTGAAAATTATTCTAAGTGGGACATCCGAATTCGGGTGATGGTCCGAATTCGGACATCCGAAATGCATGATGACAGTTAATGGGTTCATGCAAAAAATAAACGTGAATAATTAAACGTGACAAAAATGCATGAAACTACAGATCCTAGACTAAAAACACATAAGGAACAATTCTTCTAACTACAACAAAGTAACAATAACACTTAAAACTACCTAAAAATGGTAAACAAACGAGAGCACAAAGTAATAGAAAAAGAAAATCAAACACATATTATACGAAGTTAAAAGCTAAAATAAATGTAAAAAGATGTTACCTAAAGATGCCGAAGAAGGAAAATGCGAGAAAATCGAAGAACTATGAAGATCCAAAAGCTTGGATTGGCTTTAATGGTGGCCGGCGGTGGGAAGTGGCGACGAGAGAGAAGAAGAAGATGATGAAGATTTCTTGAAAATGAAGGAAGGTGGATTATTTGACCATTGACCCACTATTTAAACTCGTCCGGGTCGGGTTTGGATCAGAAGATCCGCGCCCAAAATGATATGGGCCGCCGTTTTTTCACAAAAGCACACAAAAAAATAAAAGATTGGGCCTTAAAAAAATCTTAAACAAACATTTAACCCAAATTATAACATCTTTTTGTACTTTTCTTTGAAACGAACAAAAAATATTTTTGGTATTTTCTTTAAGTATTTAAGTTAAGATAAAATTAAACCACACTAATATAAGATAAAATAAAATAAACTATTTTTCGCTTTTTGATAAATTTGAAAAGTAAAATCTTTTTGGGATTTTCTGACCTATTAAATTATACTTAAAAATGAAACCAACCTAAAATTTGAAATTTAACTACAAAAGTAAAAAAAATATAAAAATTGATATCCTATCTATACTCCCCCTCAAATAGATATCGGTTCCTTTCCTTTTGTTTTTCAAATAAAGTTCTTGAACCTTTTCAGCCTTAAAGATACAGACAAACCTGGATAATGTTTGCGTCCCACTCCGTGATGAACAATTCACACAACAATTCGTCAGGATCATTAATTATTAAAAAAAATTTACACAGCTAAGGAAATATTAAGTTTCAATTTTGTGACACAAACCTTAAATTTAAATAACAGATGTTTTCTAAAATAAAGGAATTTCAATCTTGAGGGATTGAAATAGAATTATTTAAGACAATATCTGTAATTTAATTGGAAGGCGGATTCAACATGTCGCTATGGGATACTAAAAACTGAAAACGAGGTTCGTCTAAAGCTTTGGTAAATATATCCGCAAGTTGATATTCCGTGCCAACAAAATACAACTCAATGGTTCCATTTTCTACGTGATCTTTAATAAAATGATACCTGATATCTATGTGTTTCGTTCTAGAGTGCTGCACGGGATTGCAAGAGATGGCGATAGCACTTCGAGAATCGCAGTAAATCGGGATATTGGTGAGTGAGAATCCATAATCGCGTAATTGTGTTCTCATCCACAGCACTTGAGAGCAACAGCTTGCAGCTGCTACGTACTCAGCCTCAGCTGTGGATGTTGAGACACAATTCTGCTTTTTTGAAGTCCAACTCACCGGTCTATCTCCCAAGAACTGTATTCCTCCCGACGTGCCTTTTCTGTCAACTCTACAACCTGTAAACTCAGCATCTGAAAAAGCGGTAAGATCGAAATCGGTTCCCTTTGGATATCATAGACCAAGATCGGGTGTACCCTTAAGATAACGAAAAATGCGTTTTACTGCAGTCACGTGTGATTCTTTTGGGTCGGCCTGAAATCTAGCACAAAGACATGTTGAAAACATTATATCCGTCCTACTAGCAGTTAAATACAGTAAGGATCCTATCATCCCTCTGTAAGTTGTATTATCGACACTTTTCCCAGAAGGATCGGTGTCTAACTTATAGTTGGAGGCCATGGGAGTTGCGATACTCGTGCATGAGTCTAACTTATACTTCTTGAGAATGTCAAGAGTATATTTCGACTGGTTCAAAAAAATCCCATCTTCAAGTTGTTTGACTTGTAATCCGAGGAAAAAGTTCATTTCCCCCATCATACTCATCTCGAACCTGGACTCCATTGGGGCTGAAAAATCCTTACAGAAATTACTGTCAGTAGATCCAAATAAAATGTCGTCGACATATATCTGTACCAGCATTATATGTGGGCCTTCCCTTTTAGTGAACAGAGTTGTGTCCACCACACCTTTACAAAAACTGGGAGAAATAAGGAAATTAGAAAGACTATCATACCATGCTCGAGGTGCTTGTTTTAAACCATAGAGGGCTTTATCTAGCACATAAACATGGTCAGGTTTATGTGCGTCAACAAAGCCTTGTGGTTGTTCAACATACACTTCCTCGTTAAGTTCACCGTTTAGAAAGGCAGTCTTGACGTCCATCTGGTACACTTTGAAATCCTTGTGTGCCGCGTACGCCAAGAAGATTCTGATTGCTTCGATCCGTGCAACTGGAGCGAAGGTCTCGTCATAATCTATCCCTTCTTGTTGTCGGTAGCCTTTGGCAACAAGTCTTGCTTTATTCCTTATCACAATGTCGTTCTCATCTCGTTTGTTCTTAAAAATCCACTTTGTTCCGATCACTGTACGGTCTTTTGGTTTGGGAACTATCCGCCATACTCTTAGCTGTTCGAACTGGTTGAGTTCCTCTTGCATTGCAACTATCCAATCTGGATCTTTTTGGGCTTCATCCACACGAGCGGTATCTATCATGCTAAGGAATGATGCAAAGAGGCATTCATTAGCAGACGCCCTACGAGTTTGGGCTACTGTTGAAACATCACCAATGATTTGATCTGTTGGGTGACTTCGGGTCCATTTAATCTCGTGTGGAAGGGGTGCTCGGGATGGAATCTCAGTGGTTAAGGTGGGGATCGATGAAGATTCATGGTAAATGGTTTCAAAGGAAGGTACCACTGGTTCCGGTTCAATTTCCGAGTGTTCAGGTGAAGGAAGGATGGTTGGTATTATATGTGAGGGTATTATAGGAGTCGATTCAACTGTGGATGTATCGGTGGATGATGTTGATGGATGAGGGTATGATGTGGATGAAAATGGAGCGGAGAAACTTTGTGGTGCAGTTGAACTAGAAGGATTACCTACATTATTGACAACATTAGACACATTAGCATTAGGACCGAAAAATTCTACATAAAAAGGATCAAACAAATTAACCAAATCAGAAGAAGAAAAGGAAATGGGGTTATTAGAAGAGTCTCCAGGCATTTGAGTAATGCGAGGTCCTGATTGATCAACTTCGGGTGCCAGTTCAGCCAACTCATCAAATGTGACATGCACACTTTCATTGACTGTTCTGGTTCGGGTATTGAATGCGCGATAGGCCTTCGAATTGGATGAGTATCCAATGAAGATCGCTTCATCCGCCTTTTCGTTAAACTTCCCGAGGTTGTCTCTATCGTTCAGCACATAGCACCTGCAACCAAATACACGTAAGTACTTGATAAATGGCACTTTATTCAAAAAGAGTTGGCAAAGACTCTTGTTAAAGCGCTTATGGATAATGGAGCGATTTTGTGTATAGCAGGCTGTTGATACGGCTTCGGCCCACAAGAACGGAGGTAGCTTCGAGTATGTGAGCATTGTACGAGCGGCTTCCACAAGCGTATGGTTACGCCTTTCCACGACCCCATTTTGTTGAGGCGTTCGAGCAGCAGAATATTGATGCTGAATACCTTTGGATCGAAGGAAGCCCTCAACTACCGAGTTCTTGAACTCCGTGCCGTTATCAGATCTAATTGATTGCACTGACAGCTGCTGTTGGGTCTCGACACTCTTGATAAAATATATGGTCTCTTGAGCTGTCTCATCCTTGGAACGCAAGAACCTGACCCAGGTAAATCGTGAATAGTCATCAACGATAACCAACACATATCGTTTCCCGTTTATGCTTTGAGTCCGCATCGGTCCGCATAAATCCATGTGAAGTAACTTCAATACTCTTTTTGTTGATGGTTCGGGTTTTGGTTTGTGAGATGATCGTTTCATATTTCCTTTTTCACAAGCTCCACAAAGATGGTCCTTTTCATAGCGCAATTCAGGAAGACCTTTAACCAATTGTTTCGCAGCCAGCTTGTTGATATTGTCAAAGTTCAAATGGGATAATCTTCGATGCCACAACCAAGAGTTTTTTGAGGAGGCTTTTGATAATAGGAAATGTTATCCTTCACTATTAGCTTGGCTACGTCAATGGTATAGAGGTTAGAGTTTCGGGAACCTGATAGAATTTCTTTTCCATCCATACTCCTCACACTACAGTTCTTAGCTCTAAACGTTACCTCTAGCCCTTTGTCACAAAGCTTTCTATGCTAAATAGATTATGTGATAATCCCTCAACATAGTCAACGTCCTTGATGATTAGATTAACTAGAACTAAGTCCCCGTATCCTTTGATATGAGCCTGATGGTTGTTCCCGAATTTTACCGTTCTGCAACACTGTTCAACTACGTTGGACAGCAATTCTCTTCTTCCCGTCATATGCTTGGAGCAACCCGAATCCATATACCAAATGGACTTAGCCTGAAAAGCAAATAAATTCATACAATGAAAAACTATATGCATTCAAACACATCCATTGTTAATTCACAATCAAACCATGTTCTGAACCGAGATGTTCAAAAAACATGATGAGTTAAGACCGGGTCCTAGGCTGTGTGCACAGAAGCCAAACGTGTCGGTTTCAGCACAACCGACAAGCAAAAGAACGGGTCCTAGTCTATGGTAACTAGAAGCCATTTCATTGAAGAACGGGTCTTGATCAGAAGTAACCAAGAACCATCTGCATAAAGATCACACAACTTTGGGTACCCACATCAATATGGGTTCCTTTTTGTTAGGAGTTCCAGATTTATATGGCACGTGTACAGTGTTAGGAACCCATTTAGCATTTCTGTATGGTCCGGATGCATAACCCTTTGGAATCCATTGAAGATTGGATTTATTGGGCTTTGGAACCTTAGGCGATGAAATTGCCTTTGGTGTTTGACTTTTTGAGACCTTTTTGACCTTTGCTTTGGTTTTGGGCCTAGACAATGGACAAGTCTCAATTTTATTTGAGGCCGATGATGCAACATTTTTTGTTATCTTATTCCGAATTCGTTTAACAGGACACGACACGAAAGCATTCATTTCAGGAACCTGTCGTCTATAGCGAGTTGGACATAGATTAAATAATCCACTGAAAGAGTATTTTAAAGAAACAGCAGAATTCGGTACATCATTACACACATTGTCACACACATTGTTACACAAATTGTCTTGAGAGATCACAGACATCCTATCTCTAGTAACAAATTCATTTGGCATTATAGCCTTCTTTACAAAAAAACTCGAAAAATCCAGCATGGTGGTTTTTGGAACTCTTCTTATATGATCTGTAGGAACAAAACGATTAGAGTCAGTAAGCATGGAAGATTTAGACTTGACAGAATTTTCTTTTTGTTGGTGAGTTGGTTTCTTAAAAGACTTGGATTGGATCTGAGTCTTTTTAGAAACCTCATTTTTAAACGGGTTTGAACACTCACCTTTATAAATGAAAGAAGAAGTTTCAGCTTTGGCCTTACCTTTATTTGATGACACATGTGGAATTTTGGTGGAATGAAAAACTGTTTGTTCTTTTGAAAAATCTTTCAACTTTTGAGAAACCATTTCAAAATTTTCTCTGTAGACAGTTACTTCCACATATTGTTGAAAAGTTTGATTTACCAATTCTTCTTCGCTCTTAAGAAGAGCATCTTGAAGATCAAGAGCTTTCTTTTGAGACGACTTCAATTCCTTTTCTAAAACAGTGATTTGTTGTTGAAGAACTTTTGCAGGAATATAAAGTTGAGGAGTTGATTTTACGGTTCCTGTTTTCAATTCAGCTTCTGAATAAGTTGACAAGAAGTCTTCCTCTAAAGTGGGTACTCTAGAGGGATAACTCTCGTTAAGTTCTTCATATTGAAAAGAAATTTCTTTTTCTTTATGAGCAACACGTTTCTCATTTTCTTGGTTTAAAACTTCTTTTGATGACTCAAAATAGAAAGATTTAAGACCGGCTCCCATATAATTCATGTCATAAAATAAAGGTAAAACTTTTTGTGCCTTTTCCAAATATTTAGGATTTTTAAAACCGATTCCTTGTTTAGAATGGTAAAACCTAGTTTCTTTGGGCTAATTTAAGTGGATAGTTTGTTCTGTTTGACCCCTTTTTAAAAATGCATCGTCAAGGGTCTTTATTCGTGAGTACAAACTTATCCTTTCTTCTTCAATCATTTTATATTTTTCTAAGCTGTCAATATTTTCCATATTAACCGTATCTAACTGTTTTGTAAGTACAGAAATTTCATCTTTTAACGAGAGTTTTTCTTTTGATAACCTGTCCATGCAAGATTCAAGATATATATTCCTGTCCTGAACATCTACTTTTTTCATTAACATCTGTTTTATCACATTGTGATTAGTTAACCACTTTGAATGATATAATTCAGACGACTCTTTTAAAGTTTGAGCTTGATGTTCAAGCTGTACACACTTTGCAGTTTCAGCATCTAAGCTAGCTTGTAGATCAAGAATATGTGTGTGCAATGTACATTCGTTATTTACAAATAAATTATTTACATGTTCAGGAATGTAACTGGAATATACCTCATTTGTCTCAGAACCGGATGTGGAGCATTCAGGATCGTCGGTTGTGGTTATCAGACATGCTGGTGGATTTTTCAATGCCTCCCCCTAAGCAGCATGATCTGAAGTCTCAGCAGTGGAAACAGCACAGTTCTCTAACCCTTGACGATCAACCATATAGCAGTTTTTGCCCTTATCATCGTCCTCGTCGGTGTCTTCAGCATCCCAGTAATCTTCCTGGGCGACGAGGGCCAGCGCATCGGTTCTTTTCTTCGCGGCCTCCAGCTTTCTCTCATAATAGCCGACGTCTCTATCAAAATTATTTTTGCACTCCCGAGCAAAGTGGCCCGGTTTTCCACACTTGTAACAGAGACGCTCGTCTGCGGCTTTCGGTTCGTCTGCTCTCGGCCGTTCATCTCTCCTCTCCGCCGGCCTCTTGTCGGCGCGTCGATGTTCTCTGCTGTCATCTATCCTTCGTTCTCTTCTCTCATGCTCTCACATGTCATCTCGGCGGTCATCCCGACGATCGTCCCTGCGATCCTCGCGCCTATCGTCTCGCCTTTCATAACGGCGATCATCTCGATAGTCGCGTCTATCATCAAACCTCCTTTCATCCCGATCATCCCTTCGGTAATCGTCCCTGCGATAAGCATCGCGTCGTTCATCCCTACGGTCATCTGAGTACCTCCGTGGACCGGTGTCATAACGGAGTTGATTGTTAGTCTTGTTGGAGAACCGTCGTTGTTGGAGACGATTGGTCCACAAGGCTATTTGTTCCTGTATAGAAGCCTCTTCCTCATCAAATACCTCACGAGGAGGAGAAGCATACCTACACTACGATAACGATGAACCTGGAGTAAAGGATGGTGTTGGAATATTCGTGTTGGTAATCAAGGCGAGTGAATCATTCGGTTTCATCCCAGTATTGGCTGATAACAGCAAAGATGCCAATTGATTCGCCATCGGTTTTTGTTGATCCACATCCCCTTGATACTTCTTTAGCTCCTTAAATACGACATTAATGGATACCTCAGGAATGTTTAGGACGCGTTTCGTGGCCCGGCATGCGAACTGCCATTCGGGGGCTAAGCTGCAAAGAACTGGATGTTTATGTCATCCCTGTCCTTTTTAATGTGCAGTTTGTTCAATTCATTCAGGACCGCACAAAACCTTGTAAACGTAGCTTGCAGAGATTCCCCGTCTTTTGCTCGGAATTCTGATTCTGTAAAGTTAGCCTTCGCCTCCTCAATCTTGGCCCTATCATCGAGATCTGCCCTCAGGATTTGTACTTCAATTCGTCCCACATTTCTTTGGCAGACATTTTGCTGTCTACGCCAACCAGAATATCAGTAGGGAGGGTCTGATAGATCAAATATTCCGCCCTCTTATCGGCATGCTGCCTATCTCTCTCGGCGTCATTAGCCGGTTCTCGTTCAACTTTGGAGGATAAGACAGGGGGGATCAGCCTCGGGTCTGGCTGCTATTTCCCGATAACAGATCACGGGACCCTCGGAGATGGACTGAAGCATTAAATTTCCAAGCGGTTGCATTCCAACAAATTTGAGGAACCTGGATTTCCATTGTTCATACTCATCGGGATAGAGAACAGGTAGTCTGTTCCCAGATCCGAGTACGAGAGCTTCGCGAGACATGATTTTGCTGTTGATTAAAAAGATGAGATCTTAAGGTGGAAACTTGAAACGGATGGGCTGGACTGCGGAAGAATAGCACACTGGATGGTGCTAATTCGGATGAAAGACTGAGTTTGGATGAACAGTAGTTCGGGTGAACAGTGTTTCGGATGGGCAGTATTTCGGATTGAAAAGATTTCGGATGGTAAAGATCTAATTCGGATGAAGTGTGAGTTCGGATGAGAGACCGAATTCGGATGGGACCGAAATTGGATGGATACTATAAATGGACAGGTAGGGACCTAGTTCGGATGGTATGAAGTCTGAGGGACCGAATTCAGATGAACCAGATTCGGAGGAACAGTGATGACTTCGGATAAGGTGCTTCGGATGGACAATATGTGGTTCGGATGAGCTGATGGAACCGAATTCGGATGGTCCGAATTTGGGTGAACAGTGGACAGGGACTTAGGAAAATCTCCAGATAGGGGACCGAATTCGGATGGTTCGAGTTCGGGTGGTCCGAAATGGATATGGTCCGAAGTGAAAAATTAAAAATGTAAGCACAAGTCCAAAATGGTAATTGAGGATGCCTGATCTGAACTTCGGATGGTCCGAAGTTCGGATGGGACCGAAGGAGTGTCCAAAATTGGCACCAGATGGTCCGAAATACACCTAAAGCTGGTCCGAATTGGACCGAAATGAGGTCCGAACTAGGGTGATATATGGTCCGAATTGGGATCTTAAATGGTCCGAAGTGCTACAATGTATGGTCCGGAATACAGCAGGTTTTAGCAGATTTTCTAAGGCAGAACAGGTCAGTGGTCTATTTTAGCATAGTTAAAGCCTAAAAAAATGTTTCTAAATGATTGGGAAACTATTTTAAACACTTTTGATGAATTAAAATATACCAAAACACTTAAAAATCAGTAAAAAAAAACAAGCTAAAACCCACTAAAAACCCATATTTTTAAACTTTTTGAAAATATCCGGTTCTTGATGATTTTAGTGGAGATATCGAACAGCATAAGCTCGAAATCAGTATATGTTGATATTGTGATGATTATAACACGATAATAACACAATAAACACAGAAAACTAAGGGTGAAATGGATCTAACCGAATGAAACAGTGAAGAACACGAAGAACTTGAAGAAACCCAGCAGAATCCGAGAAGAAACAAGTTGAAATCCACCTTTTGGGCTCTGATACCAATTGTAAAATGCTATTCCCGTAATATTCAGCACCTCTATAAACTCTTTATCATATCCCAAGAAGAAACTAGCTCAATAATTAGGTTATGATGAAGAAGACAATGAGAATATTGAGAGAATATGCAAATGGCGGCTGTATGTTTGTATTCAATATGATTCAACTGTGTCTTTCAAAAAGCAAACCCTAGGAGCTTTATAGCTCCATTTAATTAACTATGGGGCATTGACACAATTGCCCCATAAACTTTTACTTTGAAATAAATTGCAAGGAAATAAATACAAAGCTAAATGGTAAGCAAATAATTATTACAAAATAACTCCATATGATCGAAATTAAATGTCTAATAGCATGACGTCTATACACAAGGCATAGACAGATGCAGTATACATTGTCTCAGGATCTTCCATGGCATCGCTTTCAACAAGCACTATGATTATGCACAATGCATATGGGAAGACCTCAAAGAAATTGTGCTTGCTAAGACAACAAACAAATTGAGGAAGTTTGTACCGCTACAAAGGTTCATCCAGATTTTAATCCGAGGAATTCTTCGGGCAAACGAGAATATACCAAAAAGAGCAAACTCTCAAAGATGCCCAGATTACGTTATGATGAGCCTACATGAAGTTCTGGATTCTCCAAATGCAAACATAATGCCAATACCAGAAGCACTGTTAAGGTATACTGATCAATCCAGTGAGAATGTGAGGCTGTATCGAATAGATCATGCTCCCATAGAGACCCAAGAACCGGGTTCTCTAAACCAAGGAGTTATAGGAAGAGAGGAACTTCAGCAAGGGGGTGAAGTTCAGGGAAGCCAACAAGTGAGTGAGGGAGCAGAAGTTTCAGTGAGGGGTGGTGAGGGAGAAGCTGACAGCTCTGATTCAGAATGAACTTTGTCAAATATTAATGAGGGAGCTACAGAAGGAGAGGATGATGATGATGATGATGATGATGATGATGATGAAGGACATGAGCATAATGAGGGAGGTGCAGGGTTAGTTGATATAGTAGAAATTGCCAGGCAGAGTGTGAGGGATGTACCAAGCCCAGAAAGCCGTGATAGAACCACAATTTCTGTTAGCTCCCAACAGGGAGTTAGCATTGAAGAAGTCAGTATGCCACTGACGATTGCACACCCCACCATCCACTCAGTCTCCTCTCAACAGGAGACTGTTTCACTTGAACACCGGGATCAAACAAAACTGCTATCCGATAATCCTTTGGATTTGATGGATATTGAAATCAGTACACATATGCCCGAGTGTACAACTTCATTTCAAGCACCGTGTCTAGAACTGATACACGATAGGACACTCGAGTCTACTTCATTTGTTGAAGTCAGTGCGGTTGAACTTCGTGTTCCTGCCGGAACATCTTCAGTTACGGAAGCATTCGTTGCTCCGTCACTTGAAGAGGGTGGAAGTCCAGTTAGAGCTACCACATTGCTAACTCTAAGCACTCGCCACACAGAGGTTCTTTTCACAAGTTCCACTGTTTTGTCAACTGGAAGTCTGAGTGACCCAGTCGTTAATCTTTCCCCGTTTGTTACTGAAACATCTCTGAGCCAAGCCTTAAATGCTGCTGTTGCGGGAGTACACAATCATGTTTCTGCACAGTTACCTGAAGTTATGGCTCAAATGAAAAACATTCACAAATTTTTGAAAGGAAAGTCCATAGCCGAAGAATCAGTGAAGCAACCTGATCCAAATCAAGCCATTGAGGAACTAAGGGACTTAGTGTTTGAGCAGTTTGACGAAATGAGAGAAAGAATGATAAGCTTGGAGAGTACCGTGATCACTGCGCTGGAAAATTTATCCGAAAGGGTGGCGGCAGTAGAACAGACTTGTAAGGCTCAAGTTTCTACGTCAAACCGCAAACATGATGAGCATGATGAAGACTCCGATGATGCTCCTCATGAGGGGGAGATGAGGAGGAAGCTTGACGAGCCTACACTGGGAATTTTAATGATCACATATACAGAGAAGGAGGTAGAGGTTAGAGAAAAGGAAGAACGAAGCTCAAAGGAACCTGCTGATGTTCAGAGTGAGCTGGGATTGATTCTTCATGAAGATGTTCCAGTTCCTTTGAACATTCAGTCAGAAATTTACAATTATGAGGAGTATAATGATTCAGAAGATGATATTCAAGAAGTTAAGGATCAAAGGTTGATGATTCAAGGAATAGAAAGTGGAGGAGAGAAAGAGGTCTATGTTGAGTTATCGGATGATGATGATTTGATTGCATTAACTGATATTGATTTTCAAGCTGAAAGGATTGAGGAAGAAGAAGAGTTAGTACAAGAGATTTTGAAAGAATCCATACCAACACCGACGGTTGAAAAGCTTGAGGTTGTGGTTCAAGTTAAAGAGGAGATGGAAGAGTTTCCTATTGAGAATGTGATTTCTCAAGAAAGTGTTGTATTGAACGAAGTTGAAGTAATGGAAAGGTTTTTCAACGAATACATTCTGGCTGATGAGTCACAAAAACAACACCATCTCAGGTTTGAAGCTCAACAAGTTGTGCAAAGGGAAATAAGAGATATGCTTACTTTGCTAAATGAGGATGAAATCAGCAAAAAGAAAGTTAGAAAATTTGAATTTTCTGCAAGAAAGTCAGCTGAGTTAATTAAGAAAAGGAATAAATTGCCCTATCTTGAAGATATTCTGGAGAAAAGAATCTTTTGCAAGAAACAAGCTCCATGTACGTTTCTAAAACTGTTTAGGGTTCTGGAGCCGAATATGCCGAATCTTGTCAACTATGCTAGTTTCTTGAGAAACAAGACTGAACCAGTGGATAAAGTGAAGAGTGAATTTAGGATAGTTGATTTAATCAAAATTGAGAAAGACCGGTTCGTTCAGATCTTCTATCCTACTTTTACTGTCACAAGAGCAGATGGAAATATCTATACATTCACTGAAGCAGACATGTTCAATATGCACTTGGTCGATATAGAAGACGTATTTGATGAATTGTGCCGCAATAAGAGAAATGAAGCAGACATGTTCAATATGCACTTGGTCGATATAGAAGACTTATTTGATGAATTGTGCCGCAATAAGAGAAATGAACATTGTAAATTTGCACTGAAGACAATTTTTCACTTCTTGCATACCAAACTGGTATTGATGTCTGTGCAAGATCTGCAGATTGGTGTCGAAAGAGGAATGAGGAAAATAAACATTACAGCTCTGAATCGAGAAATCAAGTTTGCAGGAGATCTAAATGAGTATCAAGTCATTATGGTCAAGCGTCCTGCGGTAATGTACAAAGACAAAAATAAAAAGTTAAGAGCAATGAGGAGCGTTGAACTTAACAAATTTTGTGATGGTACTTTACAGAAAGTTTTGAATGGATTGAAGGGAAAGCTTGCATCTGACAGGAAAAGAAAATCTAAGAAAGGAGATTTGTTTGTTAATGATAGAAGATTGATGGTGGAGTTTATATCCAAGATTGAATGGAGACTTTCGGATAGGAAAAGTGTCAGAAGATTTGAGTTAAAGCTGGGGTTATCGACTTGAAGACTTTGCTTATTTCATCAAAGGGGGAGATTGTTGGAATATCTTTTGGTTGATGAAATACAAAGTCTAGGGTTCCTTTTGTAACTAGTTCATAGTTGTAGAAAGTATATAAATAGTAGTTTGACTTTGTAATAGTATCAGATCCGACAGTTAGCATATTGTATACGCACAGAATTCCAGAGCTAGGTCAAACAGTAACATTCTCCATTTTGTAATCATTCTGTCATCAATTCAAGCATTTGGTTAGTATTAATTGTTCTTGTTCTTGATTGATTGTAGTTATTGTTGATTGATTGTTAGGATTCAATATTCACAATTACCTATTCGTATTATCAACAAACCAACCTATACTTTTAGATTCAAGAATAATCTACAAATAAAATTTCCAATTCATCAAACTTCAATGTACAATACCCATACATATATCAGAGATTTAAGCGTTATACGCCCATGGATCTAATATTATGATACATGACCTAAACTTTGATCATACGAACCAAAATACATGGTTTAGTACCACCTGTTTTAAACATTGATGACCACAAATATATTTTCATCAAGAGAATTAAGTACATCAACATTAGATGGTACTAAGTCCATATGAATAATGACACAAGGGTGATCTACCTAATTCCCAAATTAAAGCATAAATAAATGTACCAAATATCTATTTTGCTCGAGACTCCTACTTCAAGCTTTACTAGAGTCTATCTTCTCCTTCCCTTTGCCTTCTAATCCTGAAAAGTGCAAATCAACAAAATGGTTAAGAAATAATGCTTAGTGAGTGACTAGATCAATAGTGTACCACATACAGATTTCTAATAAATTAGTGAACCTGCCAAAAGCATATATCAATAACAATAGAGCATTATTAGATAAGTTATATCAAAGGATACGAAACATATCAAGAGGGAGACTCTTGATAGTGTCACGACAACACTACACACTATGAGTACTTCCAGGGAGTGTGTAGCACCAAAAATCATCAGGGCCCGCAGTACTCGGCATCGTACTCCCGCCAACAATGAAGTACGACTTCATACTCCGAGATCATCGTTAGTATGACTATATTGTACATCACACACAGTAATGTACTATATCATAATCAATTATAAGCACATGTACATGTTAGTAATAACCATATGAATCAATGAAGGTAAAGGAATAAGCATAACGATCATAGATTAAATAACATGAAGCATAAACATGAAACAAGTGACATAATTAAGGGAGATAAGAAGTTATCATCATGTATGAAGTACCAATTAACACTGGTACTCACTATCAACATATTAATAATCATGTCATTGTCATGCCAACATAACGTGTGGCCATAGAGTTAGCCAATGCCTCGCCCACAAGCTCCAAAAGTCGCCAAAGTTAGTTATAATACACCTAAACGTAAGATACGATCACCAAGCATGTTAATGATGAGTATATGAAAGAACAACCTCTTAAACTAACTTTTATGTACTTTTTATGGACTTCTAAGTAGTACCTAAGTCCCTTAATATGAATTAGAATCCATCTCAACTATGTCTATAGTTTAGAGTAATCACTTATCATGTTATAGTTAGTGTTTGATGATTTTAGGGCCCTAGCAACACATCTCCACACTTGAGTTGCAAATCTACTCGATTTCAATTCCTTCAAGAAAGCTCATACATCATTCTGAAGCCTTACAAGGTTCCTAATCCCAGTTTGACTTTACAGTACTTTAAACCCTTAATTTAGAAGAGTTTTGATGGCCAAAAACCAAAGCAAGAACCCTTGAATCAAAATTTAAATTTTTTGGACAGAACTAGTTGACTCGTCGAGTCGCTCTCAGACAGAGCTTGATTTGCCCCTTTTTCAGCATCAAATTTCTCCAACTCCCCAAATTTCATATTCTACCTAGAGGTGTTATTCGGGCGGGTTAATTGGGTATCGGGTTATTCGGTTCGGGTTATTCGGGTTTGAGTGTGTGGGTTAGCTAACCGAACCCGAACCAACTAAGGGAACGGGTTAATCGGTTTCGGGTAAAATGGGTATCGGGTTATTCAGTTTGGATTAAATGGGTTATTCAGTTTTGGTATAAATAACGAAATCATCAACAAAGTAGTCTAAACGAGTTAAATGAGTTAGGTAATTTGGGTAAAACGGGTTAAATGGTTTAAGTATAAAAAATGGGTATTTACATATTTACATTCTATATATAAACAATATTAGTTAAAATTATAAACAAATGAAAAAATGAAAAAAATATATTAAACGGGTTATTCGGGTACCCGAATAAGCATGAATCCTACCCGTAACCTAACCGAATTACTTATTCAGGGTACCATTTAACCCGAATAAGGAACCCGAAAACCGAATAAACCCGACCCATTTAACCCGATTAAGGTTCGGTTCGGGTGGGTTATTCGGGTTCAGTTATTTTGCACACCCCCAATTCTACCATGTTTGATGATCCAAGCTTGTTAAATAACAATAGATATTGAATTTTTAAAATACAAAGAGTTATTATAACAACATTTTAGCATCATTTAAGCCATCATTTGATTTCTACAAGTCTAGGTTGAAATCACCATTAACCCACTTAAGTTCTTGGATTATCATACCAATACATCTATGAAATGCTATAACAATCAAGATAAAATGTTTAATCATGCTTATAAACTTGTTTTCTTCTTACTAGGTAATCAAGATTTCTTCATTTCTTTGTTTCTCATAAACCCACATCTTCCATTGATGACCTAGTTCTAAGATGATGAAGACGATGCACTAATGAAGAAGAAGATGGAGATATAGATGCTTACCTTAATGGCTCTCCCTTTTTGTTTTCGAAACTCAGTTTAGATGGTGAAGCTTTTCCTGGTCTTGAGCTCTAATTTCATGGGAATCAAAAAGAAGAGAAGAAGGGAAACAATGTATATATCCAGATTGGTCAAACCTTCTAGACCAATCAGGATTTTTCTTTGAAAAAATCTGATTTTTGTTTTAAATTTTGCAAACATGTCCCTTATCTTTTCATTATATTTAATAGGCCACCGAAATTTGAATTTTATATATATATATATATATATATATATATATATATATATATATATATATATATATATATGTATATACATCACCCATCTTGTGTAACAATCGGCACAAAATCAGGTTAGCATTTATAACTTAATCAGTAGTTATTAGCGAGTTATAACATAAATCAGTGGTCATTAGCATTTAATCAATGTGACTAACAAGTTTCATAAGGAAATTCATTTCAATTAGAAATAATTTAATTGGTGAGATGAAACGGAAAGTAATTAATCCGATCAATTTACGATATGATGGATTAATTCACCTAAGTGCATAATTAAATTAAGATTAGTGACACTAATCATGCATTAACAAACTTACATAACTTTAATTATGCAAGACTAAAACAATTCATTAAACAAGTGCATTCATAAGTATTTATAAAATTACATAAAAAGGAAAATACAAGAATACATTCTAAATATACTTTTATACAAAAAAAATACATCATAAATACAACATCAAATCCAGCCACTAGCTAGTACAACTAACTTTTGACTTCTTTTTTTTTAATTAAAACAACCATACACCATCAAAATCATATCTCATTCACATCTTCCTTTCATTTCAATTGAAGATTTGCACTCAACCTTCAAATCTTGCATCTTTTCAAGACCAATCTTCCTCTATAAATAGAGACTTCATTCTTCATTATTTCTCACACCTTTTGCAAGAGCAAAACACAAAAATCTCTCTTCTTTTCTCCTCTCCATAAACCGGCCACACACACACTCATACTTAAAACATTTCAGAAATCTTCTTTGTTCTTCAAATCTTCAAGTGTCTTTGGTGCAAGAACATTGCAAGATCACAACTTCTACTCATTTGCTATCTTCTAATACATCAAAGTAAGTAAATACTACCTTAATATTTCTTATATTTATGCTAATATAAGTCTTGCATAGTATATATAATCACCAACAACACCACGTTTCATTAAAAGTCAAGTTTATAAACAACTAGTTTTGTTTTAAAGTTTGATTGTTCAAATGTGTTTATAAATATATAAACACATAATGTAAGCATAAATAATATGAAAACAAGTTATATAAATGTATTTCGTAACCTTTTATACATGTGGTTTTTGTGTTGTGCTGAATCCCAGATAATATCAGCACTTTTACGTCAATAAACACTCACAAACAGAATTTGCACTCAATGATTGTGTAATGATTAAAGAGAAGACAATAAGAATATTTGAGAGTAAATGCGGTGGCTGGAAGAGAAACCGTGTATTCTCAATTCAAGATGTCAACTGTGAACTTCACAAAACCCTAGGAGACTATTACATAAGGTGATTTAATTAGCTATCAAGGAATTGCACTTTGGCCCCTTGAACTTTTCATACAAAGAAAATAACTAAGAAATAAATTACAAGACAAAACATTCTATAATTAATTATTACAAAATAAATCCACAAGATCGAATTTTAATATCTAACAATCTCCCCCTTTTCGTTCATTGTGGCAGACCTGGAACTCTGACATGATTAGTGGTTTCACGGAGGCCAAGGATGACATCAAATCGTCTAACCGCTTGCCTCATGTGTAGCCGTTCGTTCAGGTATTCGATGCTGGTGAGGATGTTTTGCATCTCCTTTAGTGAGCGTCTGAGTTCTGGATTTGGTTGAGCATCAAATTCTTGTATTCTTCTTGTAAGTTCAACTCTAACCATTCTGATTGTTCCGTCGGAGTAACAAGGGAGATCCTCGAAGTGCATGAATCTTTTATGCCCTCTCTGGTTCAAAAAATATAACTCCTGGGCCTCCTTTGAATATAACTCTATAGGCAGGATGATAATCAAGTAGGAAGCTGTCTTGCTTAGGAGCTCGTAGACCGACTTTGACCAGCACGCTCTCTATTGCCATTTGGAAATCTCTTAAGCACATGATGATTGAACGGCGGTTCATGCTTCGTGTGAGTGCGGCTACAGCGGTCATGTGAGACAGATGTTTTTTAATTCTATGTTTCAGTCTCTCGTGTAAAAATTCAACATTGTCCACATTTACAAAGTCTAAGTCATTTTCATAAAACTCCTCCACTGTACCATCTTCTCTCTCTACCTGAAAGGCAGGATAGTACAGTTTTGCTCTTCTTCACAATGTGATGGTTAGAAGCTTCTTTATCTTTGACTTAGATACTTTAGACCTCCTCTCCCTGAGCATTAGCTGATTGTACTCAGCCTGTTCAGCTTTAGATACATTTGTAAGTTTCGTTAGTAGGCGCCTGCTGAACGACCCTGGCTTCTTCCTAAAGACCATGTTGAACCTTTCTTCCAGAAAAGGGTTCTGGAACTGCTCTAGAGGAAACTTCTGCCAAAATTCGTTCAGGCCTTGAACGGGGGGATCTTCCATCTCAAATGACTTAGCTTCAAGTAGTTTGAAGATTTTCCCCTTGCGTTCTTGCCTCAACTCTTCTTTTAGCTCTGGTGGCAGAGAGTGTACGCCACCTTTCGTCTACCAACCCACCCAATAAAGATCACCTTTATCATGAACACCAGGCTGCTCATGAGGCTCATCAAATCTATCTACACGCCTAGTTTCTGAGGGTCCTAGTTCTTGGGTTTGTGGTTAGGGTACATCTTGGACTTGGGGAGGGCTTTGAGTTCTGGGAGGG
The DNA here is from genome assembly GCA_020465985.1 of Centrapalus pauciflorus. NCBI lineage: Eukaryota > Viridiplantae > Streptophyta > Magnoliopsida > Asterales > Asteraceae > Centrapalus > Centrapalus pauciflorus. The sequence continues at coordinate 49,993 of JAANYP010001713.1, read as the reverse complement.
CTTTGGACTAGCGGGGATTCTTTTAGAGTGGAAGGAGCTTCAATGGAGGACCCCCTTCAATCATGATGAGGTCCTCAGACTGAGTCTTTTTACATTTCTTCCCTCATGGTGATCAGGGTCGTCCAGATCGTCATGTTTTCTTTTTATTTACTCAGCCTGTGGACGACATTGTAGCTCGATTACCGCAGACTCAAGACGGTCCATTCTTGAGTTGAGCTGCTCCTTTACTTGAATAATTAATCTGTGTAGCGCGTCTATCTTGTCTGAGACCTCGTCAATCTGTGTCTGGGATGAATGGGATCCTAGTGGAGGCAGATCCTCAGAAGCGACACCCTTACCCTTTATAAATGAGAGAAGGGAGGTATGTCGTTCTTCAGCGGCCTCCTTTTGGGCATCCAGGTCAGCCCGGATAACAACTCCGGCAGCACGTAAAGCTGCCGTTAGCATCTCTAGATTGATTTCGAGATGGCCTGAAGTGGATGGCATTGATGAAGGCACTCTAGGTCTTCCTTCCATCATATTTGGCTCCACAGCGGGACGCTCAGATCCGAAAGTTTGAGGAGCTGCCACGAAGGCAGCTCATTGAGGGGACGCCACGGATGCGTCGTGCGTTGTGTGTGGGGGTGGGGAGTGTACTGTGGGCGAAGGAGGTTCGGTCACATGGGGAAAGTGTGACCTAGTTCAACACCACGACGAATGAGAGGGTGATGGCGTATGTGGTATATCCCCGTGGAATGAAGTAGCGTCCTTTTGAGAGGACGCTAAGTGGATGGTGAAGGTTGATTCGACCATTGGACTGATGGTCTTATGGCGGGTTGTCCGGCTAATAGTGCTTAGGTCGCCCTCGGATGTTGCCTCGATCCCTCGTAGAACAGAGACGGTTCTTTCTGAATCTGCCGTCTCTGCCTCCTCACCTTCTACACCCTCTCTCACAAGCACAATCTCCCTCTCACCCAAACCCATTGATTGCTGAACTTCCACCTCATCTCCCTCAGCCTCACTCGCTCTTGCCTCACCTTCGGATTGGGTAGGCTCAGTTGAATCTGAGCGAGCCTCATCCAGATAAAATTCCCTCAGACAAGCCCTTACCCTTTCAGTTTGTACCGCTCTTTGAAGTAGAGAGAGCGGAATAGTCATTATTGGCACCGTGGGATTTCCTTTAGGAAGATTCAGCTTCTGAATAGCTGCCGTCATGTACACGTCTGCCTCGGGACGCTCATGCATGTCATCGTCGTTGTCCATTGCATATTGTATGATCAATTGAAGGAAACGCTGGAGAGGAATGTATTTGCGTCCATGCTTCGTGCTTCTCTCCAGGTTGACTCTTTTCAATTCCTCGAACAATAAGGCAGCATAGTCGACGTGTTTGTCGTATGCAAAGGCTGCAAACATGGCAAGGACTTGGATTGATGCTGAGTCATGGCCAGCATGCTTGGCGGTGAAACACTTGTTTATGACATCGAAGAGAACCCTCCAGTGTGCTTGAAGGTTCTTGGTACGGAAGTCTGATGGCTTGGTTAGTGGACCGTCGTATCACAGAGATTTTATTTCATTTAAGGTTTCGAGGGGAGAAGGGATTGGGGCAAAATGTAGGTGGTTAAGGGAATAGGCTTCGCCTGGGAGGCGTAGAATGTGGCGGATGGCTGCGGTGGTGATTTTTACTGGGACACAGTCGATTGTGGAAGAGAATTATGGTTCGGCATCGGCTACAAATTTAAGATGATGCCAGAACTGTTGGAGGTAAATCTGGGGAACTAAGATGGCTGTGGAAACTGAGTAGTAGATTGGGTGGTTTTTAAGAATATCAAAGGCAATATTCTAGGTTTCGCGGTTGAGGATTGATACGTCAAGCTGCCAATTATGAGCAAAGAACTCGACGTACTCGGATTGGGGTAATATGGATTCTTCAGGTAGTTGGGCGTTGTTATTTGGGATTGGGGAATGGGGTATGGTTATGGCAACTGGGGGTTCCATGAGTCCTGTAAAAGTGCAACAAGGTTAGAATAGAGGACTTAAGAGATATGGCATTAAAATTAAGTCTGGGATAAGTGTGAAATAGAAATTGTCTGTTTTGTTTAAAGCATTGGGTCTTTATTAGTAGAATTGGAATTCTACTGAATAAAGTCCAAAGTCAATCGTTAATAGACCAATGTTAGAACAGACATTTTCACTCAAACACTGACCCTAACTCTAACCGATGGTGCACAGGACTCAAATATTTTTGGAGTTTTGATTTATAACGAAAATGAAAAATTGGAAAATATGCTAAGTGTTGAATTTCGGGTGGGCCGAATTCGGATGAACAGTGCGACCGAATTTGGTTCAGCACGAAATCCCAATGTTGCATGAATTTGAAAAGAACACGTCCGAATTCGGATGGGCTCTGAATTCGGGTACCAACCGACTTCGGATGCACAGCGAATGAAACTTGGAAAAATAATTGAAACTTTGAACATGCTTAGAAGGACCGAATTCGGATGCACAGTGGTCCGAATTCGGTCATGATAGTTGGAAAATTTTGAAGTTTTCTAAGTATATCATCTGAATTCCAACAGTTAGCATTTAATGTTCATGCAACATGCTACGTGAACATTTATAAAAATGATAAAAATGCATGAAAATGTAGATCCTAGTCTAAAAACATGTAAAGAACATTTTATTTAACTACAACAAACTAAAATAAGCAGATTTAAGGTCCTAAAAATAGTAAAAACCAAAACATTATAACTATAAAAACTTGAAAATGAAACACACAAAGTAGGAAGTTAAACGCTGAAATAATGGTGAAAAAAGGTTACCTTTTAGTGCCGAAGTTGAGAAATGCAAGAAAAACGAAAATAAACCGAGATTTGAGAAGCTTGGGAAGTAAAAATGGTGGAAATGGGCAGTGGTGAGCGACAGTTTAGAGAGTAAGAAGAAATAGATGGAAATATCTTGAAGAAGAAGAAATGCAGGTGTTGACCGTTGACCCGCCCCTTTTAAAGGAAGCGGGTCGGGTCAGGTGAAGCATGGGATCCTCGCCCAATCCTCACAAGGATCCGCGCCCAGTGACACACATGGGCCACCGATTTTAATTTTTAAAAAATTGGGCCTTTAAGAAAAATAAACAAAAACAAAAATTTTAAACAAAATTTTGGCCCAATAAAACAAACTCTTTTTGTATTTTTCTTTGAAACTTAAAATAAGTAAATGCAAAATAAAATATTTTTGTGATTTTCTTTAACAATTAAGTTAAGACAAAATAAATGAAATAGAAAAAAAATAAAAATATCTTTGGCTTTTTGACGTATTAAAATTAAATAAAATCTTTTTGTGGTTTTTTGACCGATTATATTAAACTTTAAGATCTAAAAATTAACCAACCTAAATCTAAAATTATAGAGAAGATTAAAAGAACAAAAACTATAAAAACTAACATCCTTATTATACTCCCCCTCAATTTAACATCTATACTCTTCTTTTTCTTTTTCAGATTAATTTCTTGAACCTTTTTCAACCTTAAAGATACAGATCGACAAACCTGGATTAATTTTGCGTCCCACTCAGTGATGAACAATTCACACAACAATTTGTCAGGATCATTAATTATTAAAGATGTACATAGATAAGGAAATATTGAAATTTAATTTTGTACACACCCCATAGATTTAAATAACAGATATTTTCTAAAATAAAAGAATTTCAAACATGATAGTTTGAAATAGAATTATTTTAGACAATGTCCGACATTTAACTTGAAGGTGGATTCAACATACCGATATGGGATACTAAAAACTGTAAACGAGGTTCGTCTAAAGCTTTAGTAAAGATATCCGCAACTTGATATTTCGTGCCTACAAAATACAACTCAATTGTTCCCTTTTCTACATGATCTTTAATAAAATGATTCCTGATATCTATATGTTTTGTTCGAGAAAGCTGCACGGAATTGCAAGATATGGCAATTGCACTTCGAAAATAGCAGTAAATTGGGATGTTAGTGAGCGAGAATCCATAATCACGTAATTGCGTTCTCATCCACAGCACTTGAGAGCAACAGTTTGCAACTGCTACATACTCTGCTTCAGCTGTGGATGTTGAAACACAATTCTGCTTTTTGGACGACCAACTCACCGGTCTGTCTCCCAGGAACTGTATTCCACCTGATGTGCTTTTCCTCTCAACTCTACAACCTGCAAAATCAGCATCTGAAAAGGCAGTAAGATCAAAATCGGTTTCCTTTGGATACTAGAGACTAAGATCGAGTGTACCCTTAAGATAACGGAAAATGCGTTTTACCGTAGTTAGGTGTGATTCTTTTGGGTCGGCTTAAAAAGAAGCACAAAGACATGTCGAAAACATTACATCAGGTCTACTAGCAGTCAGATACAGTAAGGATCCTATCATTCCTCTGTAAGTTGTATTATCGACACTTTTCCCAGAAGGATTGGTGTTTAACTTACAGTTGGAAGCCATGGGAGTTGCGATACTCATGCAAGAGTCTAACTTATACTTCTTGAGAATGTCAGGAGTATATTTCTACTGGTTTACAAAAATCCAATTTTCAATTTGTTTGACTTGTAATCCGAGGAAAAAATTCATTTCCCCCCTATCATACTCATCTCGAACCTGGACTCCATTAGGGCTGAAAAATCCTTACAGAAATTACTGTTAGTAGATCCAAGTATAATGTCGTCAACATATATTTGCACTAGCATTATGTGCGGGCCTTCGGGTTTTGTGCACAGTGTTGTGTGCACCACACCTTTGCTGAAACCACCAGAGATAAGAAAATTAGAGAGACTGTCATACCATGCGCGAGGTGCTTGTTTTAAACCATAGAGGGCTTTGTCTAGCACATAAACATGGTCAGGTTTATGTGAATCAACAAATCCTTGTGGTTGTTCAACATACACCTCTTCATTAAGTTCACCGTTAAGAAAGGCTGTCTTGACGTCCATCTGGTACACTATGAAGTCTTTATGTGCCGCGTACGCCAAGAAGATTCTGATAGCTTCAATCCGTGCAACTGGAGCGAAGGTCTCGTCATAATCTATCCATTCTTGTTGTCGGTAGCCTTTGGCAAGAAGTCTCGCTTTGTTTGTTATCACGATTCCGTTTTCATCTCGTTTGTTCTTATAGATCCACTTCGTTCCGATAATTGTTCGGTCTTTTAGCTTGGGAACTAACCGCCATACTCGGAGCTGTTCAAACTGGTTGAGCTCTTCTTGCATTGCAACAATCTAGTTTGGGTCTTTTAAGGCTTCATCCACACGAGCTGGCTATATCATACTAAGGAATGATGCGAAGAGACATTCATTAGCAGACGCCCTTCGGGATTGGACACCGGCTGAGACATCACCAATGATTTGATCGGTTGGGTGACTTCGGGTCCATTTTGTCTCGTGTGGAAGGTGTGCACGGGATGGAATCTCAGTGGTGAGAGTGGGAATAGAGAACGATTCTTGGTCAATGGTTTCTAGTGAAGGTACCACTGGTTCCGATTCGGGTTCAGAATGTTCAGGTGAAGGAAGGATGTTTGGCATGATGTGCGAGGAACGATAGGAGAAACATTAGAAACGTTAGAATTAGGACAAAAAAATTCTACATAAAAAGGATCAAATAAATTAACTAAATCAGAAGGTGAAAAAGAAGTAGATTGAGAAGAAGAGTCTCTAGGCATTGGTGTAATGCGAGATCCTGAATGATCAACTTCGGGCGCCAGTTCAGCCAATTCATCAAATGTGACATGCACACTTTCATTGATTGTCCTGGTTCGGGTGTTGAATGCATGATAAGCCTTTGAGTTGGATGAGTATCCAATGAATATCACGTCATCCGCTTTTTCGTTAAATTTTCCGAGGTTGTCTTTATCATTAAGCACATAGCACCTGCAACCAAATACACGTAAGTACTTCATGAAAGGCACTTTATTTAAGAAGAGTTGATATGGAGTTTTATTGAAACGCTTATGTATTAAGGAGCGATTCTGTGTGTAGCAAGTGGTTGACACGGCTTCGGCCCACAAGAACGAAGGTAGCTTTGAGTAAGTCAACATTGTACGAGCGGCTTCCACAAGGGTACGGTTACGCCTTTCTACGACTCCATTTTGTTGAGGTGTTCTAGCAGCAGAATATTGATGCTGAATACCTTTGGATCGAAGGAAGCCCTCAACTACCGAATTCCTGAATTCCGTGTCGTTGTCAGATCAGATTGATGGAACGGACAGTTGCTGTCGGGTTTCGACATTCTTTATAAGATCGATAATTTCTTGAGCTGTCTCATCCTTGGATCGCAAAAACTTAACCCAGGTATATCGTGAGTAATCATCAACGATAACCAACACATATCGCTTCCCATTTATGATTTGGGTCCGCATCGGTCCGCATAAGTCCATATGAAGTAACTCCAACACTCTCTTCGATGATGGTTTGGGTTTTGGTTTGTGAGATGATCTTTTCATCTTGCCCTTCTCACATGCTCCACAAAGATGGTATTTTTCATATCTTAGTTCTGGGAGACCTTTCACCGGTTGTTTGGCATCCAGCTTGTTGATGTTTTCAAAGTTTAAGTGGGATAACCTTCGATGCCACAACCAAGAGTTTTTTGAAGAGGCTTTTGATAGAAGGCAGATGCTATCCTTAACCATGAGCTTAGCTACATCTATGGTGTAAAGGTTTGAAGTACGGGAACCGGATAAGATTTCTTTGCCATCCATACTCTTAATACTGCAGTTCTTAGCCCTAAACATTACTCTAATCCTTTATCGCAGAGCTGTCCTATGATAAACAGATTATGTGATAATCGCTCAACATAGTCAACATCCTTGATGACTAGATTATTTAAGACTAAGTCCCCGTATCCTTTTATGTGAGCCTGATGACTGTTCCTGAATTTTACCGTCCCACAGTATTCTTCAACTACGTTGGACAACAATTCTCTTCTCCCAGTCATGTGCTTGGAGCAACCCGAATCCATTTACCAGATGGATTTTTCCTGAAAAACAAATAAATACATATAATGAAAATCTATAAGCATTCAAACAGATCCATCTTTTATTGACAATCAAACCGTGTTCTGAACCGAGATGTTCAAATTGTGATCATAATTCTCATGATCATCATGAGGGGGAGAATGTTCTGAAAAGAGTTGAAATGTTTTGAAAGACCTACTAAACGCAAGGGGAGAGCCACCGATCTGAAACATTTAAGGAGAGAGTCATCTGAAGAAGATCAATGATATACTTCAAAAGTTCAGAGATCAGAGTTACTTCAAAGATCAGAGATCAGAGTTTAGAGCCCAAGACTTCAGAAGATTACAAGCGTTGATTACAAGAATGGAGAGATTGTTAGAAATTTTATTTCTTGTAATTCAAGCTAGTGTAATTGCGCTTAATTGTAAATATTTAATTATACACTAAAGGGGAGATTGTTAGCCCGAAAATAGTGTATAATTAAATATAATAAAAGTCTAGGTTCAATTTATAATTAGGAATAGTTTACTTTAGGGGGAATTTTAATTTCCAAGACATTAAGGGGAGTGTTTGGACAAACACCCAAAGTAAGCTTAGGTATAAATAATTTTGTTCTATTAGGGTTTTAGAAAGAAGCCAAAAAGGAGCCTCCATCTGGCCTCCATGTAGTGTGTGAAAGTTTTAGAGATTGAGTGTCAAAATTCTCTCTTGTAATCATCATATTCTTAATACAAATCATTTGATTATTGTGTTTGAGTGTAAAATATACTGGGAATCAAAGTTGTCAATTGGTATCAGAGCAAGAAGATTGGATTTAAACTTGAAATCTCAGATTTGTTCGTGTTCTTCACAAAAAACGTCATGAAATTGGGCTGGAACTTCAAAAAATAACCAAAAATTCATACGATGTCCGCTTGAGGTGATTTTTGGATATGTTGTGAAAGTATATGCCAGCAACATCCTGTCAAACGTTCAGAGGCTAACTCCAAATATCGAGGGAGTAATCACAATTTTACTATTCTGGTCATTTTCGGTTACGTTTTTGTGATAATATTTTTGATTTGAGTGATATACTTGTTGAAATGATCTGAAATTTTGCATGAATGATCTTATATATTAGATAATTTGTTCTGGAAATTTTCATGGTCTAATTTGAAGTATCCAAGGAGTAATTGCATTTTTTAAATCTAATTGTTCTTCGTGTTCTTTGCAAAAATCAAAGGTTTTGCTCTTAATTCTATGTTAATATTCTGTTTTTGTTTGGTTTTTTATTCCATAATCATAGTAGTGTACCCGCGCAAAGCAACGGCGGCAAAATATTTTCATTTGATGACAAATTTGATCAGTCATACGTCATTTTTCAAAGGACAAATGACCAAAAATAGTAACAACTTTTATCATTTTTATCATTAATAGTAACATATTTATTTTTTATCATTAATAATATTGACTTTTATATTTTTTATTTTTTATAGTAAAAAAATTTATTTTTCAATCAATAATAGTAATTGGTGATTTGCAAACCTGTTTATCAGGTCACCAACTTTTTAGTTATAAAAAATGGTAACATCTTTACATATTTTTATCAATAATAGTAATATATCAAATTAAAACCTACTTTTTTTTTAAATTTTACTAGGTATTCTAAGATTTCAATAGTACCAATATAAACTCAATATATGTTTCAAATTTTGTTGTGAAATTTTATAATAAGATTTTAGCTTAATTTCATTTATTATTTATTTATTTAAAGTTTATTTAAGTACGTTATTACTATATTTAGTGACAATTTTTTTAATTTCATTAAATTTATTTATCTATAATTTTTATTTTTTCATAACCTTACAAATTTTTCAATATATATTCTGAATATGTACGGTTAGATAATATTTGATTATTTATTCATAATTATATATAATATGAACGAAAAAATAATACGAATCATTCCAAATTTCACTTTTTCCTAACTAAAAAACTACAAACCATCTTTTTTTAGTTTTTCCGAACAAAAATAATACAAATCGTTCCAGTTTTTAGTGTTTTTAATATAAATGAGTCATACTTTTTTTATATAAAAAACAAAAATCAAAATGAGTCTCGGTATTTTTTGTAACATCCCAAACATTTATCGAGCAAATATCAGTTAATAATTACAACGAATTGGATTATATATAAGATAATTATTATAGTTATTATAATTAGGAGCTAAATATGTATTTATGATAGATGAAGAGGGTTGTATGCAAATATAGGATAGACAAAGGGGGAAAAACCGTAAATTGGCATTTAATGAACATGCATTTCTTCTTTCAATCTGAATGTCGATGAGATAAGGAGTGTCGGTGAAAACGTCTATATGTGCGTGAATTCTGTTAACTGTCGAATTATGAGTCCATAAACAGGCGCACCTCAAACGAAAAAAAAAATCCTACCAATACTCATAAATATCACTATTAAACAAAGATTCATATTTTAACTAAATTTCTACTTTTTTACAAATTTCTTATCACTGTTTCTTCTTTCAATTTAATGGGTCGCAAAATTTTCATTTACAATTATCTATTTTGTTGTATTGCATCCAAGTATTCTGCATTATAAGGTATATCTTATCTTTCATCTTTGCTATTATAAAACATTCAAGTTACATTGTTTTCAAGCTGAATTTCAACGCACCTACATGATTAAGTCAAAACCTAGGTACAAACTCACATAAAAAAACAAAAAAAAGTATTAAATTTAACTCAATTACCAAGATTAAATTATGCACTAACCGTAAATTTATACACAACTAAAAAGTACGCAATCTTGTAAAAAAAATGCCAATTTATGATAATTATTGCTTAAATTGGATTCTAGCAAGTATTCAACAAATTTATAAAAATTAGACAGATTAAAATATAACAAACTACAATTCTTAAACTATTTGTAAACAATGGACACTTGGACGCAATGATATTAAATCTTGATTTTAAATAAAGTATAAATTTACCTTAGGTATAACATAATAATTAATTAAGCACAAAGATACAAAGTATATTCAGTTTCAACTGGCAACAATAATAAAAAGGTAAAATTAATTTGGTAACATCAATAAAAAGCATTTTGATTCAAATATACACCTGCTTAATTCAAAGAGTTTTTTGAGAGTTTTTTTAACAAAAAAAAAAAAAAAAAAACTATCCTGCACGATCAAATATAGACCCACATAGCATTGTTACATTTCCAAAAAAGACATAAAGCCCTTAAGGCAGACAACTTATTTGCAGCCTCTTTCAAAGCATCACAGAAACAGGACAAAACCATCATCATTCTTTTATCTTAGCACTTGAAGAGTCGAAGCTGCAAAAATATTATGTTTTACATCAGTAAAGTACGTCAAACCAGAAAAGAAGCAACTGTGCGTATAAGAGAGACATTTACCTCGGCTAAAAAATTGTATTCTAGGGGTGAGTATGGGGCGGTTCGGTTCGGTTTTTGAAATGGAGAAACCGTTCAGTTTTGATTTTTCCCGGTTTCGGTTTTGCACCCGTGGTTTTTTGGTTTTTTGAAACCGGTTTGGGTTATGGGTTTAAACCCGAAAAATTTTAGGAAATTTTTTTTACTAAAATTGACTTTCGGTTAAGGGTTATGGGTTTCGGTTTTTTTGGTTTTTCGGTTTGGCTTTTCCGGTTTCGGTTTTTTTGGTTTTTCGGTTTGGCTTTTCCGGTTTTTTCGGTTTTTGCTCACCCCTATTGTTTTCGGAAACAATGTCTTGTTCCTACATCTAGTAAATGACTTCTTGATGGATTTTGCTTCTTTTGTGCATCAAACACCTTTTTTTTTACCTCAATGACAAGATAACATTAAAATAGTAGTAAACCACAAAATATAGTTATATCTGTAAAGACCAACAAAAGATATTTTAGAAATCCATGCTAAAATGAACTAACAAAAAACAAATAGCAGCAAAAAATAGAGCAAACAGCCAAAACCCCATGAAAATCTATAAACTCAAAAAGGCCGTTAAACATGAAGAGTAGAATAGAGAAGCTAAAACTAAGACTACATGAAAATATAAATTCCATAATTTCCATATAAATAGAAATGGTTGTTTTGGGTCTGTGATGGAAATTATAAACTAAAATGGTTGTTTTGGGTCTTATATGGAAATTGTGGAATACTCACATTTTGAACCACTTCAAACATACTTCAAACCATCAAATATATTCTTTTATTATTGAACGAAGAAATCATAACAACAAAACAACCCATGCATTAAATTTAATACCATTTAGGTAAAAAATAAAGATCTTACCAAAATAGATGAACACCAATGGAAATATTTAGCATGTAGCTACTTCAAAAACAATCTAACTTGTTCCTGAAATTTTCATGTAACGGGATTAAGATTTATCAGGGTAAACATAAAGACGTACTTCAGTCAACAATTTCCAAATGGCTTGAAAATGTCTTGTATATAAGCAACAAAATTGTTGTATTACTCGTCCCCTGAATCATGTGTCCTATAATCACATGATTCCTGCACTTAGCCTATGAAAATGTTGGATCCTTCTCCTCTATTGAGTTATGTACTCCCTTGACTCTTTAAACGCCAAACAATTTTCACAAAATAAAAAAAATGTCCCAAGTAAACGAAGAACATATACAATTAATGTCATAGCGAATTTTTTATCTCAAAAATATTATAAAAATCATCACCACCACCGAATAGCCTTTGGACATAAGAGGCTTTATTCTCACAAACAAATACATCATACCTTTAATCTCAAAAAATCTAACTCAGATTTATTCTCTCAAACAAAAGATTATATTTTAATCATCCAAACTTTTAAACTCAACCTTCACGAAAAGGTACATGAAAAGCCGAGAGTTATGTTCTGATACTGAGAAGTACATGAAAAGCCAAAAGTTTTCAAACAAAAAATAAATGCAAATTTGGCATATGTTGGTTAACATACTTACAGATTGGAGGGAGGAACATGGGGCATTTAGAAGAGCCCATGAGCTAAGAGAAAATGGTTTGCAATTAAGAGGATGAAGTGCAACATATGAGGTGCTTGCGTGAAGCGAGAATGAAATGGCCAAAGATGGGTTTGAGGTGAATTTGTAGAGTTTCACCGTTTTCTGGATAGTTTTTGAAGGAAGCAAGAAATATGGTTCGATTTCCTAAGCATAAGTAGAAGAAGAGTGGTATTTTTATTTGTTCGGTTGTTCCCAATGAAGGCGTGCAACAGTATAATTGTTGCAGACTACTGTGTCTCACTGCTACATGCTGTCAAACTTTTAAAACCTTTGAGAATCGGTTATACATTGTGTTAGAAACACTTGTACCTCTTAAAATTCAGCCATTGTGCATAAATCAGTTGTACATCATGCAATATAAATTGTTTTTAAAACTAAGGTTCTAAATGTATTATAAAGGAGTATAAGTAAGCAATTAATCTTGTACTGATTTCGAGCATTTCTTGTTCAATAATTACAAGTTTTTCTTGTTTAATCGTTGAAATTGTTAATCGGTAATTTCTTAAGTGTTATTCTCGGTTCAGTGCTTCCAGAGGCCATAACTTTTGACTGGAACATCGTTAGACGGCCTACAATACGTCAAAACGAAGCTTGAAATGATATTCACGACCCATCCGGAATTCGGACCCATCCGAATTCGGATCATCCGAATGTCGGATCCGGGTCTATCCAAACTTTTGACATTCAGTGCTTCCAGAGGCAATAACTTTTGACTGGAACATCGTTAGACGGCCTACCATATGCCGAAACGAAGCTAGAAACGAGATCTACAATTTCTAGTTTAGGCAAAGTTGGTTTGTTCAATATTTGAGGCATAATTCCACTCCAGAAAAAAATTACGAGCATTTTTCTATAGAAAAGCTGAAATTTCAACGTCAAAAACCCGTTTCTGATCCAAGTTTCTCCAAGTTACCAACCTCAGATACATCCGAACTTGTGAAGTTTCTGAGTTTTTCTAGTTTCCAATCTAGAAGATCCACCTTTTGCACTCCACAATCATGTGTTGGTACACCCTGTGTGACGATAGCAGTCTAAGTGTGTTAGCATTTTGTCTAAGTGATATTACAAGGTATTGAATAATTAACTAGTATTTGATATATGTGATTTTGTCTGTTTGATATTTATTGTTCGTATGTTTGAACTTGGTGTAACGTATTACAAAAAGTTCAAACATAAAGTTCAAAGATTAATTCAAACATAAGTTAAAACATATAATCAAATAGAAGTTGACATGTGAAATTCGAATTTAGCATAAATTCGAATTTAACATGGAAGGAAAATTCGAATTTGTCATGAGGACAAATTCGAATGGGCCTTGGTCCTATATTCGAGTTTGTCCCATGACAAACTCGAATGGGTCTATAATTAGGGATTAACTCGAATGATTAAGAGACTTTTGTAGAATTCGTGTGTGATTAGCAAAAGGCGATCTCGAGTTTATCAGCAATCTTTGTGTTTGTTCGGAGAGAATCATTGAGTAGGTTCGTTCGTAGTCGTTCGTACAACGCCGTGGTAGTCTCCGTGTTATGTGAGTGTGATATATCCGTCAAGCCGCTAACGAGGATTCCGCACTCTTTGGTGTGTGTCGCGTCTAGATAGATCTGTTAGTTCAAGACCTTACAAGTGGTATCAGAGCCTAAGGGGTGTTCTTCGTGTTCTTAGTGTTCAAAAGATACATCCTAGGTTTCTTGACGCATTTGGACGGTTATTATCATATTTTTGAGATTTTCGAGCTTATCAAATTGAATTCCGGGAAATACTTTGTTGTAGTTCACGTTTTTGATCAAAATCAATTTTTCACTTGTAAAAATATTGATTTAATCTGAAAAACGTGAAAAACTCGAGGTATTAGCCGTTTTTCGAATTTGCGGCGCTCGAGTTTGTTAAGGAGAAATTAGGGTTTGCTCAGATTCGAGTTTGACCAAAATACGCTCCTTTCGAGTTTCCTTAAAGTGGTTTCGAATTTGGCTATTAATTTCGATTTTAATTGGATTTAAGAACTTAACTCGAATAGGGGACATTCGAATTTACGTGGATTTCGAACTTAAGTGGACTTTCGAATCTAGTGACCTTCGAATTTGTCATTAATTTCGATTTTAATTGGATTTAAGAACTTAACTCGAATTTAATCCAAAACAGGTTTAAATTTAATTAGATTCGAATTTACCTAAATTCGAAAGAATTAACTTAAATTAATTTCGAATTAAATTAATTAAGTTTAAATTCAATTATATTTGAAACAATGACAAAGTCTACAGAGGTTTATGGAAATGGATCACGAGGTCGGAAAGGCAAATACTCCGCCAAAGTTGATGAAACTTGAAGATTATTACTGGTGGAAGGATCGGTTTGCCGACTTCGCGCGATTCAATGATATGCGCATGTGGATTTGTATCGACGAGGGATACATTCCACCTACAGCTGAGGTTGAAGGACGACAAAAGGTTGTTCCTTATTCTAAAATGAAGGATGACGATAAAAAGTTGTATGAAGCAGAGAACCGTGCATACGCTATCATTAGAATGGCGTTACCTCAGGACATACTACACACTTTCCGTAATCAGAAGACAGCAAAAGTGCTGTGGGAGGCATTGGAAAAGCGGTGTAAGGGTAACCCGAGGGTTAGAAGGAAACGTATGGAAATGCTCAAGCAGCAGTTTGCTATCTTCAAAGCATTGAAGGATGAAAAGCTGGAGGACACTATCACAAGTTTCTATCATCTGCTAACTGAGTTAGACAGTCATGACATTGAGTATAGTGACACTGAGAAGAATAATAAGCTTCTGGATGCTTTACCGGCCAAATGGGCGATGTATGTGGCCTTAATTAAGCATGATGAGGACAAATACTATACTCTGACTCTAGAGAATGTTGTGGGAACGCTGAGGGCGTATCATTTTGAGTTACTGAAGAAAGAAACGGATTATGATCAAGTTCAAGATCCAGCAATGTATTTCGGAAAATTAAAACCTTCAGTGGCAGCTGAAATGAAGACAGCTACAGCCTTCTTCTCGGGAGAAACGTCGTCACCGGCTAAGCCAGAAGACTCACAGAGTAGGGCTTTCTTAGGGTTTACTAGACCAGAAGAACAGCAGAATCAGGCTACTCCGGCATCTACATCTCAGGGATATTCTAAGATGCCTATGAGCGCAAAATCGGCCGAAGACCATCTGAATCTGTTGGCTTCATTCGTGGCCGCTTACGACAATTGCGTTCAGGGCAAAATCAACTATCCTGCACTTTGGGATGAGGATTACGATCAGGTAGACCCGGATGATCTTGAAGAGATGGATCTACAATGGCAACTGGCCATGGTAACTCAGAGAGTTAAGAGGTTCATCAAAAGGACGGGAAGAAATCTGAATATGAGCAACAATACATTTGGATTCGATAAGTCCAAGGTTAAATGTTACAACTGTCAAGGGTTAGGACACTTCAGAGACCGAAGGTAGAAAATTACCAGGGACAGTATTAGAATCAATAGGGACAGTATCAAAATCAATCGCAAGGGCGATATCTTCCGAGTACTTCATCCAGTCAGGTGAATATAGCTGGGTTGTTATCTAATGTCACATCAGACAGACAGCTAGACGACACTTATGAATGGAGTACACATCCAGAATCGAACGCTAGAGCCTTTATGGCTGAAGTGACTGAGACTGGAGGTGAAGGGGCAGAGGAGATCACAGGGGACAGCAGTCAGAATGAAAGCAGTCCGATGTGGGTAGAGAAGTCAGATGATCAGACAATTCTGGAGTTTGCCGCTCAGATGGCCAACGTAGAATCGGATCATACCAAGGTAAGTCTGAATTTTTCTCTTTTCCATGAGTTGTGTGTTTTATGTGCTACATCTAACGATAGGTTAAATTTAGTACTAGAATCACATCAAACCACATCTGCTCAAAATGAATCATTAAAATCAGATAATGCTAGCCTAATGGATACAAAGCAACATCTTAGGGATAAGCTTAAGGCTGATGCACAGGATGTTATAGTTCTAAAGGACAAACTGAGCGAACAGTGTGTTAGGTTAGAACTCATGTATGAACATGTTGAGGCATTAACCAAGGAGCTGAAAACCAAAGACATAGAGCTAGTTAAGTCTAAGGTAAAGGTAGCTGAGGCAAATAGTAAACTTGAAAAGTTTAGGAACTCATCTCTTAACCTAGGGAAAATTTTAGATGCACAGCGTCAATCTAAAAAGCCTGTAGGTCTAGGATATCATGAGAGTCCTCCACCTTTCAAAGACAACTATGTACCTCAACCTCAGGAGAAATCTGAGAAATCAGTAGACTTAGAGGAAATACCGGAACCAGTGTCTGAACCTGTAAAGGAAAATGCATCTAAGGTGACTGATAATAATATAAAGATTAAGAAAGTTAAATTTGTGCCATCCTCTAGTGATAAACTTGTAGGAAAACACAAAATTGACTTTAATGATCAGGATGATGAACCAGTCGCTATAGTTGAACCAAAATAGCCAGACACTAGTGAGACAACTAAATCAAAGGGCACACACAAAAAGTCAATTGATAAAGTGTCTTGCTTTAGATGTCACGAAAGGGGGCACATTGCTTCTAGCTGTCCGCATAGGAATGTAGACAATACACCTAAGACAGGGAAGCCAGAACAAGTTAAGCCTTCTATAAGTGTTGCAAGCACTAGTAGTTCTCAGAATACCGAGAAAATTGTGCAAGCTACACCAAAATCTGCTGTGAAATAAACACCGGTGAAAGGTGAACCAAAAGAAGTGATTAGGACTAATTCACCAAATCGAGTCATTAATCAATCTAGGTCTGGACCGCAACAACAATATAGGAGTACTACCCCTAGCAGAGCTTACACTTCAGTTAGGTAACACACTCCTGTTAGACATCAAACACCTGGTAGAGCTCAGGGATATCAGTCTGAAATGAATTATAATCGTAATTATTCAAGAGCTCCACAGCAAATGCCTACACAAAGGCAAAGAGTGAACTTAAATCACTCGGCACCACAACAAACTCCAGTTCAAAGACCCAAGTCACCTGAAAGGAGAGATGAGTATTTGAAAGAGTTTAAGTATGTGGACGAGAATGGTATTACCAAGTCAGTTATGGCTTGGGTTCCCCGTGATAACTAACCTATTTTCTTTCTTGTGCAGGAGATAACTACAGGTCCAAACAACAAATGGTTCATCGACAGTGGTTGTTCCAGGCACATCACAGGGGAGAGAAGTCTACTTGCAGACTTCAAGGGAGGGAATTGGGGCTTTGTATCATTTGCTGGAAATAAAGGAGGCAATATCACTGGTACTGGAGTGGTCACTAATGGGACGATCAAATTGGATCAAGTTTATCACATTGATAAACTGGTTTACAATCTCATTAGTGTATCTCAAATCTGTGATAAGAAGAATTCAGTGATGTTCACTGATACTGAGGCGTTAGTGCTAAAACCGGGGTTCAAAATACCTGGAGAGTGGATACTGATGAGGGCTCCAAGGAAGAATAACCTGTACATGCTCAACATGAACAAAGCCGGAATCTTCGATGGGACCAATTTGTTTGCTATCTAAAGCTTCAGAGACAGAGTCGGTTTTATGGCACAGACGCATGGCACACTTGCACCTAAGGAAAATGAACTACATTACAAAAAATGGATTGGTGCAAGGTGTTCCATTGAAGAGTTTTCAGTTCGAGGATAAGTGTCTACCATGCAAGAAAGGAAAATAACACAAGAAGGCACACAAGTCCAAGACTCAGAACTCCATCGCTGCCACATTCGATTTGTTGCATATGGACCTCTTCGGACCAATCAACAAAAGGAGTATAGGTGGTAGTTGGTACTGTTTAGTTATTACTGACGATTACTCACGTTTTTCTTGTGTTTTCTTTCTAGGAACAAAGGACGAGACGACTGCCAAGCTCATCGGGTTCTTAGACCAAGTGGAGAATTCATATGGAACAAGGGTTAAACGACTTCGTAGTGATAACGGAACTGAGTTTAAAAACATAGTAATTGGTGTATATTGCCTATCAAAGGGCATAGTGCATCAATTTAGTGCACCTTATGAGCCACAACAGAATGGGGTGGCCGAACGGAAAAACAGGACATTGATTGAGGCAACAAGGACCATGTTATCGGATTCAAAGCTTCCTACCATGTTTTGGGGGGAGGCAGTGAATACCGCATGCCATGTTTTAAACCGGTCCTTACTGTCAAATCTTTGAAACAAAACCTGTTATGAAGTTTTGAATAAACGGCCACCTAATTTAACTGGCTTCGAACCTTTTGGGGTACCATGTACTTTAATGAAAACAAAACATCAACCAAAGTTTGGTGAAAAGGCTGACGAAGGATATTTCCTAGGTTATGTGCCGAATTCACCAAACAAACGGGTTTTTAACAAATCTAATGGTACAGTAGAGATTGTGTATAACATTGAAGTCACAAGTTATACACAGGAACCCCAAACAGGTCCGGAATGGATATTTGACTATGACAAACTGTTTGAGTCATTTAACATTCCTTTGGATGAAAATGCAGGTACTATCGAAAAGGACATGTCGTCGTTAAATCTGAATGACGAGGGTCATAGCTTTCCGAGGACCACTTTTCAATCAACATCCGAGCCTACTTCAACTGAAGATCGATCTCCAGAAGTTACTGATTCTGAAGCGCCTTCAAACGAAAATCAGACGACAAAATCTAACTCTGAGGAAAATGTCCACGAGGAAGGAAATGTAGAGTCTGAAGTCGTTCCCCCGTTAGGAGAGATAGGATCTAATTTGGGAGATAATCTGAGAGTTGACGAGATAGAGACATCTAGGATCAACAAGAACCATCCTATAGAAAGCATCATAGAAAATCCTAATGCGGGTGTGAGGACTAGGAGTAGTTTAAATGACAACACAGTGTTGTTGTCAATGATAAATGACTCCGAGGCCTTTCATACCTGCCTCTATTCATGTTTCATCTCGCAAGTAGAGCCGAAAAATGTGCAGATGGCACTAAAAGACAACTCTTGGGTTGAAGCGATGCAGGAAGAACTGTCACAGTTTAGGAAACTAGAAGTGTGGGAGTTAGTTCCATTACCTCGAGGGGAAATAGCAATAGGAACCAAATGGGTTTTTAAGTTTAAAAGAGACGATCGGGGTATAGTCACTCGTAACAAAGCAAGGTTAGTCGTAAAGGGTTTCAACCAAGAGGAAGGAATCGATTACAATGAGGTGTTCGCGCCAGTAGCAAGGTTGGAAGCAATTCGGTTGTTTCTGGCTTTTGCTTCCTTCAAGGGCTTTAAGGTTTATCAGCTAGACGTTAATAGTGCTTTCCTTTTTGGGAAAGTGAAGGAACTGGTGTATGTGGAATAGCCGCCCGGGTTTACAGATCCGAAATACCCAGACAGAGTATATCGATTAGATAAGGCTCTGTATGGATTGCATCAAGCACCAAGGGCGTGGTACGAGACTCTGTCCAACCATCTGTTAGAAAATGGGTTTGAAAGAGGAAGGATAGACAGTACGCTGTTCGTGAAGCGAAAAGGAGAACATTTCATCTTGGTACAAGTGTACGCCGATGATATCATCTTTGGATCATCAGACGAGCAAATGTGCAAGGATTTTGAAAAGGTGATGAAGTCAAAATTCGAGATGAGTGCAATGGGTGAGTTGATTTTCTTTCTGGGTTTACAAGTTGACCAAAAGAAGGAGGGGATGTTTATCCATCAGACGAAGTATGTCTGCGACATATTAGAGCGCTTCGGGATGGAAGGAACAAAACTGACAGCTCATTTCAGCACGCCGATTCAAGTGAATCACAATATCCGACCGGGTACTGAAAGTGATACCGATGTGGATCCGACGTTATATCAGGCCATGATTGGGTCACTTATGTATTTAACTGCTTCAAGACCTGATATTATGTTTACTGTTTGTATTTGTGCTAGGTTTCAAGCTAATCCGAAAGAGATGCACAAGAAAGTTGTGAAGCGGATTCTACGATACCTCAAGTCGAAACCGAAGCTGGGACTTTGGTATCACACGGAGGGCGATTTGGAATTGGAGGCATTCACGGATTCAGACTACGGAGGATGCAGCTTGACGTGCAAGTCAACAACTGGAGGTTGTCAGTTCCTAGGAGGGAGACTCGTTTCCTGGCAATACAAGAAACAGACTTCGGTAGCCGTGTCAACGTGCGAGGCCGAATACGTTGCTGCTGGTAGTTGCTGTTCACAGGTTCTGTGGATACAACAACAACTGCGGGATTACGGTTTGACTTACACTCATACTCCTATTAGGATAGATAACCAGTCAACAATTGCTATAACTAATAATCCAGTTAAACATAATAAAACCAAGCACATAGACATAAGACATCATTTTATACGTGATTGTGCTGAAAAGAACTTAATCAAGCTGGTAAAAGTGGCAACGGATGATGATAATGCTGATTTATTTACCAAAGCTTTTGATAAGTCACGTTTTGAGTATTTGATTCAACTAAATGGAATGCGTAATCCAGAGTGAATTGACCTTAGTAGAGTTTTATTTCCTTTTATAGCAGTAGTCTTTCTTTCTTTTTATAGTAAGTTTGGTAACTTAAGATAGTTTCCATTTATAGTAAGTTAATAGGTTATTTTATTTTCTTGCTACTACTTATGAAAAACAAAAGAAAAAAGAGACAATACCATACAAAAATTCAAAAAAAGAGAATATCAGAAAAAAAGTTAAGTCTTAGGTACATAGGTTCAAAGTGACGAAATTTAGCACAGTTAATACAAGCTCTAAGTGTTTAGCTTTCACACATAATGCACCTAAAATTCTAATACATTCTCTAGTTTGATATGTTGGTAGGCATAATACATATAGGGAGTGTCAAGGCTAATAAAATATTCAAGAAAAAGTCAAACGTGTCACTAACTTAGATGTATGACCAATTTGTCTTAATTTTTATGTTAGAGACATACAGACTTTGATTCTAAATGAGGTATGCAAACTTTCTGGGGATGTATAGCAACATCAGATACATCTTAAAAATGGAAAGAATAGAAAAATCATACTGAGTGGAGAGTCAAAACAAGTAACTCTGTTGTACGTAAGTACAGACCTGTTGCCTCTGTTTTGATTCGAGTTAGCAACATAAGTCGCTTTGTTGTACGTCGGTACAGACCATTCACCGCTGTCTTGCTAGCTATAAAAATAAACCTTAAGACAAACTAAGACACTTTGTTGTATGTAAATACAGACCTATGTCTGATGTTTGCCTTTTAAAGAAAGTTTGCAAATACCAAAAAGTTATAATCATTGTGTGTATGCCTTGATCATAAAAGTATGTCTATGTATGAGTCATGTAAGATAATTTCATGATAAATAAAAAGGCCAAGGGATATTCCGAAATGTAACATGTTTAAAAGGAAAATAATACCAACAATCGGCTAGAAATGTATGTCACGACAAACAATCAAAGGAATCAAAAATTCCTAAGTGTGAAAGTTTAAATACTGAAAGTGTGTATTTGACACCGTTATTTGATTGAACCTTTCTTTGACTGTACTCGTCAAAAATATTCTGTTAAGTGTTTAGCATAAGTTGTAAATTTTTGAAATAATGTAGAATAGTCTAAGTTTAAATTTTTGTTCACAAATTTAACTTTAATTTATTTTATTCTATTTTCTTTTTTAAATTTATAAATTTTTACTTTATTTCAATTTTACTTAGGAAAAAGGTCAAAATTACTGAGGGTGCATTCCTAGTTGAATAAAATAAACATTGCATGAAAATCTGGTGCTTAAAGTAAATGATTATGCATAGTTTATTCCGTTACACGAAAAGGTTGAAAAAGTTGAATTTAATTCAAAGGTTTTCGAAATTTTCAAATTTTCAAAGTTAAATTCGAGTTTAACCAAAATCGAATATATATTCGAATTTGGTCGGTTCTTCGAATTTGCTGATAAATTCAAAAGTAGACAACAAACTCGAAGGTGGTTGATATAAATAGGTCAACAGTGACAAGCATTATCACCTACTTTCGACTTTGAGCATTCGAGTTTACTGTGAGCGATTTCGAGTTTGTCTTCGAGTTTATCGTATTCGACTTTTCTACTGTTTGTCGAGTTTCTGTCCGTTTGTGTTCGAGACTACTAGCAAATCTAGGTATAATCAACTGTATTGTACAAGATTTAGGTGGTTTTAGACTCCATTTGAGCCAAAATTAGCGGATTTTGAGGTTTTAATGATGGAAAGTTTGTATTTCAAAATAACAAACTTTGAACCGGTGAAACATCAAATTGACTACAAATATCTATGATTAGAACCTATTAGGACTAATGAATGTAATTTTCTAAGTATAAAATGGTTAAAATTTTGGATTTTTGTTGTTATCTATACCGATATATTCGAATTTGATCTTGAATTCGAGTTTGATAGTAGCTTCGAGTTTGTCACTAAACTCGAAGATACCACTAAATTCGAAATGATGGTTGTTTCGAACTTGTCATTCGAATTTACCATTATATTCGAATTCTTTGCTCAAAATTTAAATCGAACTTGTGGAAATTCATAGGTGTTAGATTTTGTACTTATACAAGTTCAAAATAAAACAAATTTGAATTTAAACAAGTTTATGTCTATCTTAATAATTCTAATCTCTTATATGCTTTATTTTGCAGACATGGCAGATAGAATTTTCGTTCCTAAGCATAATATGGTCACTTTTCCGGACCATGAGATACCAGAGGCTCAAGCATACCGCCAGATGGTGGATTTTTTGATTGGATCAAGGATTTCGTATGCTTTGTCGCATAATATTCAGATAGTCATCCCATATGTCCGTTAGTTTTGGGATCATTTACAAGTTGACTGTACTGTTACTCCAACAGTATTAAGGACGAGGATTGCAGCTAGGCTCTCAAGAGCAGGAAAATGGGTCGATTGACTTTCCATTAGCAATCAGGCAAGTAGCATTTAGCAGATGGGATATAGTTTGGATGTGACTAAGTCCTCTTACATGAAGAGTGGGCTGATAGGGCAATGGCGATACCTAGCTCACGTTTTTATGGTGTGTTTTGCTACCAAGAAAGCAGGATTCGATTACATCGTATCGAAGATTCAGTCAGGGATGATAGCGTTGGTTTACAATCAAAGATTTAGCTTCTCAGAGATGTTCTTTACAGAGTTTGTTCAACAAATAACAGCTCCGGACCGAGAAAGATTTCTGCTATATCCGAGATTCGTAATGATGCTGATAAGACATTTCCTACCGAACCTGCCACAGCTGAATGAAATTCAAAGTGTTGCGGTGATTGACAAACGAATCTTTGCATATTGTCAAGCTCATCGAGGAAGATTAGCTAGGCCAGTGAAGGCACCACCTTTTGGTGCGGTAGTCAATCCAGATTTTCAAGTCGGGGAAGGTGCCAACTGGGCAGGGGATATACAGTTTCCACAGCAACCGCAGCCACAGCAACCGTAGCAACAGCAACCGCCACAACCGAGGCCTCAACAACAAAGAAGGAGGCAAAGACCGTCTGCGAGACAAACTCAGGCTGCTAGGCCTTCCACAAACCAAGTGCAAGAGCCGGAAGAGGCTGGTCCTTCAACTGTACCACCTGTATCTGATCCAGGGCTTCAAACTTTGGAAGAGATTTGGGCAGCTGGGATGCATGCTAATGAGGCAATTACTTCTGAGCTTATTGAAAATCTCTTGGAACCTCCAGAAGGAGAAGTTGACATTTTTAAGAAGATCGATGATTATCAACCTGAAGCAGCAGGCGAAGCCGAGTCAACTTCTGATTCTGAGTCAGAAGAAGCAGAAGAAATAGAAGTTGAGGCCCCAAACACAGTGACCGAAGATCCGTCCATTCATATAGGCACATATGGATCGAGATTAGTGGTGGTTGAGGAAGAAGCTAGAAGGAGAAGAGTTTCAAGGGAATCAGATGACTCAGATTTTGAGGAAGAAGAAGTAGTTACTTTGGTTCCTAGGCATAGGGCCAAAATGCACCGTTTTATGCAGGGAGCTTCCTCAGCCTCTGCTCCTGAGCCAGAATTGCCTACCTCTCAGCCATCAGAACCAACATCCATTCCGCCACCACCCCCACCTGTTCAAACATCCGTTCCCCCGCCAATCATCCCAACTCCCATCCAATCCATACCATCCACTTCATCAACCTTCACAGATAATCAAAGGTTTTTTGAGCTTCAGAGCAAGGTTGACTTCCAACAAGTCCAAATCTTTCAGTTAATAAAAGCTATTGGGGAGATACAGAAGCATAATGCCAATGTGGACAACGAGAATGCTGAGTTAAATAAAGTTGTTGGAAAAATTGAGGAAGAGAATCTGGAGCTTAAAACTTTTGTTGCAGATCAAGCTGCTGAGATTCGATCGATGCGATCCCTAATTAAGCAATTACTGGAAAATCTAAAGGCTCAGGGGGAGACGAGCTGTAGGGATCCTGGGGAGCAGCAAAGGAGAGTGATGAAGGCGATGATCCCAATGCACCAAAAGAGAATGAGCCAGTAGATTTTCCTGCTGCTCTATATGCTGAAGTTTAGGGGGAGCCTAGTCAGGCTGGTGTTGAAGAGGAGAAGGAGGTGAGACTAGTTCTTCAAAGACTCATGAAAGCGATATGATTGACGCCTTGGGAGACATTGAGGAAGAAGTTATGGATTTTTTATTTTGAGGATGAAATGAAGGAGTTGGAGGAAGGGGAATTCGTACCAGAGGAAATTGTTGATTGGAGATCTGACGATGATGTGATAGAAGACGAGGACGATAATGTCAACGAAGTGATTATCAATTCACAGCCTATCACGGAGTTATATGTGCGAGATAATCACAATGTGATTGATATAGATGAGATCAAGATTGCCTCGGTCGAAGACTCTGAACTTGAAGAAGCAGAAAAAGAGCCTTCCAGGGCTGATTTAATGAGTCTGTGGTTCAAGAAGGAAGAGAAGAAAGAAAAGCCGAAGATGAAGAAGAAGATGAGAGTTCCGGGGGCATAAAATCTCTCAGGAGGTATTATCAGCTGGTTCTTTGACAGAGAACTGCAGCTTTTTATTCTGAAGAGGAGAGATGGACACAAGTACTTGAGGCATACACTTAAAGTTTTTAATACATTGCCGAAGGTAGAAGTAAAGGAGTTAGCATGGAAAGAACTGATCACTATCGGTGAGGACCCATATGTTGAGGTTATAGCCAAGATAATCAGAAAAGAGGACCGTTCTGGAAAGTTTGAAAGACTTAAGCCGAGATCAGGAAAAAGAAAAGAGGATGAATCAAGGATAGATCCTCATACGGGAACGCCTTGGGCCAGAATGGTTTATAAACCCGTTAAGTGTTTGAAAAGGGTGCCTATGAAATCGATGCCACAGAACGTTTTGAAGAATATGAAGTGGTGGTATGTCGATAATGAAACAGCCGAAGCAGTCATGGAGGATACTCAGGATAAAGTTATTTTGAGAGTGTATGATCCACTGCACTTAATAAACCTATCGAAGGACGATCTGAAGAAGCTACATGATCAGCAAATCTTCTTTCATGAAGGATGGAGATCTAAAGCCAGAAAGTTCCAGAAGATAGTTAGAGTATGTATAGATGCAGGCTTATATGCAGGTAGAAGTCTATATAGTTCTAGTACCTAATCAAAATGTAAATAGTTAAAAGCTATCGTCAAGGGAGAGTCTGTTGGTACACCCTGTGTGACAATAGCAGTCTAAGTGTGTTAGCATTTTGTCTAAGTGATATTACAAGGTATTGAATAATTAACTAGTATTTGATATATGTGATTTTGTGTGTTTGATATTTATTGTTTGTATGTTTGAACTTGGTGTAACGTATTACAAGAAGTTCAAACATAAAGTTCAAAGATTAATTCAAATATAATTTAAAACATATAATCAAAAAGAAATTGACATGTGAAATTCGAATTTAGCATAAATTCGAATTTAACATGGAAGGTAAATTCGAATTTGTCATGAGGACAAATTCGAATGGGCCTTGGGCCTGGATTCGAGTTTGTCCCATGACAAACTCGAATGGGTCTCTATAATTAGGGATTAACTCGAATGATTAAGAGACTTTTGCAGAATTCGTGTGTGATTAGCAAAAGGCGATCTCGAGTTTATCAGAAATCTTTGTGTTTTTCGGAGAGAATCATTGAGTAGGTTCGTTCGTAGTCGTTCGTACAACGCCGTGCTAGTCTCCGTGTTACGTGAGTGTGATATATCCATCAAGCCGCTAACGAGGATTCCGCACTCGTTGGTGTGTGTCGCGTTTAGATAGATCTGTTAGTTCAAGACCTTACAATCAAGGATTTTCCACACATAAGAAGTCTGTCTCATGAACCACTCCAAACAGGTACAAAGTTCTTCATCTTCGTCTGATTTATTTGATATACAATCCTTATCTGATTTTAAATCTAGTGATGAATTTGATGAACTGCATGCACAACTACATGAATTAAAGAATGAATTGATTGCTGAAAAAGGACAATCCGTTGTGTATAAAAAGGAATGGCTAAACAACCATGAGGTGATAAAGAAGATGTTAATTGAAAAGGTAGATGTTGAGGATAGGTTTATATACCTTGAATCTTGTATGGATAAACTCACTGATGAAAAGAACTCTTTAAACTCAGAATTATCTGTTCTTTCAAAACGCTTAGAGTCTGCAAGCATGGAAAACATAGACAGTTTGAAAAAACGCAAAATGATAGAAGAAGAAAGAATAGGTTTGTACTCTCGCATAAAGACCCTAGATGATGAATTTCTAAAACGGGGTCAAACTGAACAAACTATTCATCTAAACCAACCCAAAGAGACTAGGTTTTATCATTCCAAACAAGGAATTGGTTTTAAAAATCTTAAGTACTTGGAAAAGGTTCAACAAGTTTCACCTATTTTTTATGACATGAGATATATGGGTGCTGGGTTGAAATCTTTCGTTTATCAATCATCGGAATAAATTTTAACCCAAGAGGATGAGAAATGAAATGAAAACAAAGAAAAAGAAATGTCTTTCAAATATGATGATCTAAACGAGAGTTATCCCTATAGAGTACCTACTCAAGAGGAGGACTTCTTGTCTAGCTATTCAGAAGCTAAAATGAACGCAGAACCTGTCAAACCAATCCCTCATCTTTACATTCCTACAAAAGTTTTTCAACATAAAATCAAAGTTTTAGAAAAGGAATGAAAGACAACTCGAAATAAAGCTCTTGATTATCAAGAAGCTCTTCTCAAGAGTGAGGAAAAATTGGCAAATCAAGGTTTTGAACAAAATGTAGAATTAACTATCAACAAAGAAAAGTTTGACACAATTTCAGAAATGTTAAATTCTCATTTAAAAGATTCAAAGGTTTCTCATCCTACAAAAGTCCATCTCACATCATCTGAAAAAGGTAAAGCCAATGTTGAAGTTTCTTCTGTCAGTTGTAAAGGTGAGTGCTCTAAATCTTCCAAAGCTGAGGTTTCAAAGAAGACTCGGAGTCAATCTAAGTCTTCCAAGAAACCCACTCACCAAGGAAAAGAAAATTATTCAATCTCTAAGTCTTCCAAACGTACGAACTCTCATTGTTTTGTTCCTACATATCATGCAAGAAGGATTCCTAAAATAACACCTCTTGATTTTCAAAGTTTCTTTGTGAAAAAGACAGTCATGCCTGAATCTTTTGTGAAAATCGATAGTAGTGCTAGTGTGCCTGGAAAGGATGTTGCTAGTAATCCTCTGAAATACACTTTTTGCAATCTGTTTCAATTATGTCCAAAAAGTTTTCGGCCTGCTGTTCCTGAAATGACTAAGTTTGTGCCTTATCCTGAAAAACGGAAATGCCACCAATCTAAGAAAACAAAAGTACATGCCTCATCACCGCCTGACAAATTGGAAAAACCATCGCCAAAGGCCAAGCCTAAGGCATTTCCAAAGTCACCCAAGCCAAAGGTTGTTCCATTACCTAAGGTTGTTTCAAAATCAGCCGGACCCATATAGAAATGGGTGCCAAAAGGTTCCGCATCTAAACCTGTGTCGAATGATAAATGGATTGCTACTGTTGTGTTGTTACATGACGATGGAAATCCTAAATCTAACAAGAAAGGACCCATCTTTCGATGGGTACCAAAAGTGGTTTAATTTTTTTTTGCAGGTTAAATGGTTTTCAGATCACTTCAGACTGGAACTCGGACTTCAATGTAAAGGCTTCTAATCACTCCGTTCAGGACCCTATCTTCAGTGAAATGGCTTCTACTTTCTTCCGAGTAGATCCCGTACTTCAAAGCAATGGCTTCTGCATCATGACAGATAAGAACCCGATCTTTCAGGTTTAGATGGTTTCTAAACACCCAGTTTAGAACCCGTGTTTACGGGATTTCTCTGGAATTTTCTCTACTTTGTATGCTTATTAGTTTGAGTTTGAGTTTGATTCTTGAAATTCACTCATAACATTTTATGCTTCACTGATACTGTTTTTATTTCCAGGAGTTTCAGATGCGCTTTGAAGATGACATCTTAACGAAAAGTGTGTAAGCATTATGAATACTCTAATGCACACTTTTAAATGTTTTGTTAGAACAATATGGTTCTCTGACTGAATAAATTTCCACCAATATTAATTGATCTAATCTTCGTGATGATCTAGATCTCATTCTTTCTAAGATTCTCTCAAATATTCAGCTTTCTCCCACATAGTCTGATTCTCTCATACATCAAGTTTCTCCCATACAAGCTAATTCTTTCATGATAGTTTGATTTATATCCAAATCTCGTATCAGACTTTCTATTCAAGTTCTCTCATACAGTCTCTCAAACTTCCCAATATATTTCATTCAACTCTCATCCATCTTCTGGAATACCCCATGAGTTTAACAGCTATATCCTTCAAGATATCATGCTGACTCCGATAATGCCCAATATGTGTGATTAGGCATATATATCGTTCCTATGGTCTAAACCTGTAACATCCGGAATCTAGCAACAGGTACGTGTAATTTAATTATTGGTTTTAAGAGTCGTCTCAATGAGTTGGTGGATTTTAATTGATTAATTGCACGTGAGTTAGTAAAATAGATTGCTATTACGTGTAATTTTAATCAAGTTGAGATAATAACCGGTTCAGTAGTAATTGTGGGTTTGGGGTTGTTTTAATGAGCTAATTAGTATTCTAAACCCGAGTCGCTAATTTGAGCTTAATTGGGTTAACGGATGTTTACCCAGTGATTAGTGAGTGTTGTACTCGTTTTAATTAGGTTCGGGACCGAGAACGTATATATAGCTTGTTATGTTCCCTTTTTCTTCGTTCCATCAAAAAGCTTAAAGGAAGTGTATGTGTGTGTATGTGTTCTCCTAGCCAAATTCCAGGAAAAGAAGCAAGAAGAAGATTAGAAGCAAATAGAAGTGAAGAAGCTTGATTCCTCTCCAAAAAAATCAAAGCCCGAGTTAGCCAACGAAAGCTCGTTAAGGTTAGTAATTCGTATCAAAATGAGTCGAATTGTTATATTCAGTAGTTAAGGTGAATTGGGGTTAGTTTATAACCCCTGAGATAGGTAAAAATTGGATTGGGAAGTGATTCACGTAGAACCAAAAAACAGAGCATAATCCAGTCTGTTCGTCGCAGCATCGCGGCCGCGCTCCCCTAGTCGCGCCCGCGATCAGGATGAGGCTGCTAAAGGTGGTCGTTGGTAGTGGATCGCGCCCGAGATGTTAATCGCGGGTCGGGCGAGCACGGGCATGCTCAGATGAGCCCGGCCGCGATAGGAGGGCAGCGCGGGGGTCATCACGTCCGCGATGGCTGGCCGCGACGAGGAGCCCGCGACCGCGGTCACGGCCGCGCTCTTGGCAG
Organism: Centrapalus pauciflorus; assembly: GCA_020465985.1. Lineage (NCBI taxonomy): Eukaryota > Viridiplantae > Streptophyta > Magnoliopsida > Asterales > Asteraceae > Centrapalus > Centrapalus pauciflorus. Next base: position 20,204 of record JAANYP010001713.1, on the reverse strand, counting down.
CGCTCATGCGTCTTGGCTTGTTGATTCGTATTGAGCTAATGAGTCTAGTAGTATAGTCGTTATGAGTTCTGTAGTTAGTCGTTACAGTGTTGTTGTATTTATTGTTGCCAGGATTCGTAGCTAAGCCTGGGACTTGTAGAGACCGTAGTTGATAGCGAGGCTGTAGTCGTGCTTCAGGTGAGTTACTTACTTGTTGTTTATCATCCGGGTCCAGTGTGGATCCTTTTATATGTTGACACTCGTTAGCACAGAGTAGAGCACGTGAATTACGTGTACTGGATACAGCGGCCAGTAGCCGAGACCCGCCACGTGGACAGTAGTTAGTGACTACTTTCGTAAGTAGTCTTGCTATTTTGTGGTTTGGCTTAAGAGCCAGTGACCTTTGGATGACTGTAACCTATACTCATGTTGTGGTTGATTGATATTACCGATGGGGGTTGGTTCCCATCTCGTTGTTACTCTATGCTTGGCAATGCTGTTTAGTAGATAATTAGTTGTTTGCCCTTGATGATGTCACTTTTGATTGGATGACATGGACTGTAAGTCCTATGTGGCATTAGTCGTAAAGTAGGGTGTTACAGCTTGGTATCAGAGCATTAGTTTAAGGCTTAAGTATCAATAATGATGCTTAGGCTTAAACCAGTGTCTAGATCCTTGGGCTTGATCTCTAATGAGTAGGTCTAACAAATTGTAGAGTTATATTATTATTGTTATAGTAATATTGTTTGTATTATGCAGAGACCTAATGGAAGATGAGCAGAAACCCGAGGGTCCCACCTGGGGACGAGTGTCTGATGAGGAGTTTGCCAGACGACTACAGGAGGCCTACGAGAAAGGCCGTGCGGAGGGTATGCAGTCCCAGACCAAGAGTACAGGCGGGGGCAGAGATTCAGGAGCTGGATCATCACGAGGGGCAGGCAAGGGATGTAAGTATAAGGAATTCCTTGCTGCACACCCCGCCAGAGTATCACGGTGAGCCCGGGGCCGTCAAGGCCATGTATTGGTTGCAGGATATGGAGATCGCCTTTCGTATCACAGGATGCCACCCGGATCAGATGATGACCTTCGCTAGTGCTCAATTACGGACTAGCGCACAGTAGTGGTAGCGTACGGTTAAAGATATGATGGGAGATGGACCGACATATGAGATGACATGGAGTCAGTTCAGGGCTCGTTTTGAGGAGCAGTATTGTCTCGAGGACCGCAGGGCTCAGCTAGAGATTGACTTTCTGTCTATATTTCAGGGACATCGATCAGTTGACGAGTATGAGAAGATCTTTATCGACATGAGTTTGTTTGCACCTATTCAGATTAGCACAGAGTCGCGGAAGATTAATAGGTTCATGATGGGTTTGCGTAAGGAGATCCGGGAGTTCATCGACACAGGCTACATTCCGACTTACGCCGGGGCAGTTGAGTTGGCCCGTAGGCAAGAGCAAAGAGTTGTCCCGTCGAGATCCAGTAGTAGAGCAGCCGCGAGTTACTCAGTCAGCTGGACATGTTGGAGGTTCTGACCGGGGCAGAGACAGAGATTGAGATAGTCGCTCCGGCCAGTTTCAGCCGAAGGGTGACGACCGTCAGCGTACCGAATCAGAGGTTGGGGATAGGCAGAGAGATAGGTCTTCACAGAGATCAGATCGCAGACCCGATGATAGGGCCAGTCGTTTCGGTGGGTCAGAGCAGCAGGGAGGAGCGTCGAGTTCGGGATCTGTTAATAGAGAGTGGTTTTGTATGAGATGCCGTCAGAGGCACACCGGGGAGTGTGACCCCCGCCATGTGCGTTGCTTCCGTTGTGGCCAGTCCGGCCACACCCAGTCAGGGTGTACTTCGAGGGACCCGTTATGTTTTAATTGCGGGCGACCTGGTCATCAGTCGAGAGACTACACAGCTTCGCGGCAGGGAGATTCGAGGCCACCGGCTCACGGTCAGAGTTCTACTGGTTCATCTGCTCGTAGAGATACCGTTCCGCTAGCTAGAGGCCGAGTTTTTCAGTTGACAGCGGAGGAGGCTCGAGATACAGCTGACGTGGTTTCGGGTACATTCATTCTAAATGGTCATAGTGCCCGAGTTTTGTTTGATTCTAGGGCAAACCGTTCTTTTGTTTCATTTGCCTTTACTGCATATTTTACTGCTTCGCCTGTTGAGTTGTCGGAGCCATTGGTTATAGAGCTTGCCAATGACAGTGCTTCTGTTGTTAGGCATATTTATGCCCAGTGTATATTAGAGATAGATGGTTATCCGTTTAGGATTGATTTGTTGCCTATTTGGATCGGTAGTTTTGATGCTATAGTGGGTATGGATTGGTTAGCTTCCCAGCGTGCCGACATTGCTTGTTCAAAGAAGATTATCCGGCTACCGGTTTCTGAGGATCGTGTTATTACTGTGTACGGAGAGCGCAGTAGGGGCAGCGTTGGCCTCATCTCTGCGATTCGGGCTAGTCGTTGTTTAGCCAAGGGTTGTTCCTCCTTCCTAGAATACGTAGTTGATGCAAAGAAGGAAAAGCAGAGTATAGAGGCTGTCGATGTCGTCTCTGAGTTCCCCGATGTGTTCCCTGATGAGTTACCTAGTTTGCCACCGGACAGACAGGTAGAGTTTCGTATAGAGTTGGTTGTAGGTGCTACTCCCATTGCACGCGCACCTTATCGTTTGGCTCCTACCGAGATGAGGGAGCTGATGAGTCAGTTGGACCGTGGTTTTATTCGACCGAGTACTTCACCGTGGGGTGCTCCAGTTCTTTTCGTGAAAAAGAATGATGGGTCAATGAGGATGTGTATATAGACTACCGTGAGCTTAATAAGTTGACGGTGAAGAACCATTATCCTCTTCCGTGGATAGATGATTTGTTCGACCAGTTACAGTGGGCCAGTGTGTTTTCGAAGATCGATTTGCGTTCGGGATATCATCAGTTGAAGGTTTATGACCAGGATACAGCGAAGACAACATTTAGGACCCGGTATGGTCATTACGAGTTCTTGGTTATGCCATTCGGGCTAACCAACGCCCCAGCAGCCTTCATGGATCTGATGAATAGGTTCTGCCGCCCGTATCTTGATCAGTTCGTTATAGTGTTCATAGATGACATCCTAATATATTCCCGATCAGTAGAGGAGCATGCAGCACATCTGCGAGAGATTCTTAGCGTGTTGCGGTGAGAGAAGTTGTACGGAAGTTCTCGAAGTGTGAATTCTGGCTTCGAGAGGTACAGTTTCTAGGCCACGTCGTGAGAGGCGAGGGTGTTTCTGTAGACCCAGCTAAGATAGAGGCTGTTATGAGCTGGGAGAGGCCCCGGAGTGTGGCCGAGATTCGCAGTTTCCTGGTGTTAGCAGGATATTATCGTCGATTTATCCAGGACTTCGCTTTGATCGCTTTGTCGTTGACTCGTTTGACTCGCCAGTCAGTTCCGTTTGAGTGGACTGAGGATAAGGAGTTTGTTTTCGAGGAACTAAAGCGCAGATTGTGTCAGGCTCCGGTATTAGCCCTGCCCGAAGGCACCAGTGATTTCGTCGTGTATACCGATGCCTCGAGGACAGGATTAGGATGTGTATTTATGCAGAGGGGCCGAGTGATCGCTTATGCTTCTCGCCAGTTGAAGGACTACGAGAGGAATTATTCGACCCATGATTTAGAGTTGACGACTATCGTGTTTGCGCTGAAGATCTGGCGCCATTATCTGTTTGGGGTTCCGTTTACATTGTTTACTGATCACAAGAGTCTCCAGTATCTATTCAGCCAGTGTGACCTGAATATGCGACAGAGACGGGGACTCGAGTTAGTCAAGGATTATGACTGCGACATTCAGTACCACCTGGGTAAGGCAAACGTGGTGGCCGACGCGCTCAGCCGGAAGGAGCACGGATCTTCGAGTCAAGCCCGTAACTACAGGGTCGAGGTAATGTCTACTTTAATAGAGAGGCTTCGAGAGGCACGGGCCATCGGGATGCGTACTGAGAACCACCGGAGAGAGCATATTCTAGGTCAGTTACAGGAATTCGAGACTGTCACTCGAGGGTTATATGTCAGACATGGCCGAGTTTGGGTCCCTAGAGCTGGGGGTTGTACGCCAATTGATTTTGGAGGACTCCCATAAGTCCCGCCTTGTTATTCATCCCGGCAGTACGAAGATGTACCAGGATCTTCATGTGTTGTATTGGTGGCCCGGTATGAAACAGGATATAGCTGAGTTCGATGAGCGTTGTCTGACTTGCCTGCAGGTGAAGGCCGAGCACCAGAAGCCCCATGACCGTTTACAGCCGTTAGAGATTCCTCAGTGGAGTTGGGAGCATATTACGATGGACTTCGTTACGAAGTTACCGCGGACTCCACGTGGTTATGATGCGATATGGGTGATAGTAGATCGGCTTACGAAGACAACACATTTTCTGCCGGGAGACCTATATATTGGAGCAGCTCGCTCGAGTTTATTTGTATGAGATCGTCTCTCGTCATGGAGTTCCAGCCTCGATAGTTTCCGATAGAGATGCTCGATTTACGTCTACCTTTTGGCAGAGTCTGCAGCGGGCATTAGGTACTCGAGTTCAGATGAGTACTGCTTATCATCCCAGTCTGACGGCCAGTCCGAGCGTACAATCCAGAAGATGGAGGATATGTTACGAGCTTCTGTGGTGGATTTCAGTGGTAGTTGGGATTCGCATCTGCCGTTAGTTGAATTTGCATATAATAACAGCCACCACTCTAGTATTAAGATGCCTCCATTCGAAGCATTATATGGTCGTAAGTGTCGTACTCCTGTGTGTTGGACAGAGGTAGGAGAGAAAGAAATTTCAGGTCCTGAGATCATCCAGCAGACAAGCGAGAAGATAGCAGTGGTCAGAGAGAGACTACAGATAGCTCAGAGCCGACAGAAATGCTATGCTGATAAAAGGACCAAACAGTTAGAGTTCGAAGTGGGTGAGTGGGTACTACTGAAGGTATCCCCGTGAAAGGGCGTGATTCGATTCCGGAAGCGAGGTAAGCTCAGTACGAGATTTATTGGGCCGTTTTGTATAGTCGAGCGAGTGGGCACGCAGGCCTACCGATTGGAGTTGCCTCCAGAGTTGCGTGGGGTACACTCTACATTTCATGTTAGTTACCTGTGGCGATGTTTGGCCCCACATGAGGAGACAGTTCCCATGTCAGAGATTGAGATAGACGATCAGTTGAGATACGTCGAGCATCCCGAGACTATTCTGGATCGCAAGGTGAAGAAGATGCGGAAAAAGGAGATTCCACTGGTATTGGCACAGTGGCGGTACCATAAGGGTTCCAGTGCTACATGGGAACCCGAGGTGGACTTGCGACAGCGTTATCCGCATCTATTCACCTAAGTTGAGATCCCGAGGACGGGATCAGTTCTAGAGGGGAGGATTTGTAACATCCGTAATCTAGCAACAGGTACGTGTAATTTAATTATTGGTTTTAAGAGTTGTCTCAATGAGTTGGTGGATTTTAATAGATTAATTGCACGTGAGTTGGTAAAGTAGATTACTATTACGTGTAATTTTAATCAAGTTGAGATAATAACCGGTTCAGTAGTAATTGTGGGTTTGGGGTTGTTTTAATGAGCTAATTAGTATTCGAAACCCGAGTCGCTAATTTGAGCTTAATTGGGTTAACGGATGTTTACCCAGTGATTAGTGAGTGTTGTACCCGTTTTAATTGGGTTCGGGACCGGGAACGTATATCTATCTTGTTATGTTCCCTTTTTCTTCATTCCATCAAAAAGCTTAAAGGAAGTGTATGTGTGTGTATGTGTTCTCCTAGCAAAATTCCAGGAAAAGAAGCAAGAAGAAGATTAGAAGCAAGTAGAAGTGAAGAAGCTTGATTCCTCTCCAAAAAAATTGAAGCCCGAGTTAGCCAACGAAAGCTCGTTAAGGTTAGTAATTCGTATCAAAATGAGTCGAATTGTTATATTCAGTAGTTAAGGTGAATTCGGGTTAGTTTATAACCCCTGACATAGGTAAAAATCGGATTGGGAAGTGATTCCCGTAGAACCAAAAAACAGGGCATAATCCACTCTGTTCGTCGCCGCATCGCGAACGCGCTCCCCTGGTCGCGCCCGCGATCAGGGTGAGGCGGCTAAAGGTGGTTGCTGGTAGTAGATCGCGCCCGAGATGTTAATCGCGGGTCGAGCGAGCACGGGCATGCTCAGATGAGCCTGGCCGCAATGGGAGCGCAGCGCGGGGGTCATCGCGTTCGCGATGCTGGCCGCGACGAGGAGCCCGCGACCGCGGTCATGGCCGCACTCCTGGCCGCGCTCGTGCGTCTTGGCTTGTTGATTCATGTTGAGCTAATGAGTCTAGTAGTATAGTCGTTATGAGTTCTGTAGTTAGTCGTTACAGTGTAGTTGTATTTATTGTTGCCAGGATTCGTAACTAAGCCTGGGACTTGTAGAGACCGTCGTTGATAGCGAGGCTGTAGTCGTGCTTGAGGTAAGTTACTTACTTGTTGTTTATCATCCAGGTCCAGTGCGGATCCTTTTATATGTTTACACTCGTTAGCACAGAGCAGAGCACGTGGATTACGCGTACAGGTGTAGTGCGCAGAGTAGAGAGGCCTGTTGGGTCATTCCCAACTCAGAGGTCCTGACAACCAACTACTTTGTGGAGTGGGCTATGCAGGCTATGTCGGGTCGCTCCCGATGTGGCGTCAGGCGGTTGAGGCCGGCCGCATGTTGATTATTAGTCGTTATATTGTGCTAACTATTTTTACAAACTGTTTTAAAGTTGTTTATAGTAACTCACTAGTTTTCCGCTGACTGTTGTTTTAACTGTGGATCTCAGGTACGAGGACAGAGGCTAGGGATACAGCGGGCAGTAGCCGAGATCCGCCACGTGGACAGTAGTTAGTGCCTACTTTTGTAAGTAGTCTTGCTATTTTGTGGTTTGGCTTAAGAGCCAGTGACCTTTGGATGACTGTAACCTATACTCATGTTGTGGTTGATGATATTACCGACGGGGGTTGGTTCCCGTCTCATTGTTACTCTATGCTTGGCAATGCTGTGTAGTAGATAATTAGTTGTTTGCCCTTGATGATGTCACTTTTGATTGGATGACATGGACTGTAAGTCCTATGTGGCATTAGTCGTAAAGTAGGGTGTTACAAAACCAGAGTTGGAAGACCTACCCAAGGAGCAAACCACTTTAGTTTGTGTGAGTAAGGGTTCTTAGGACAATTAGTTGAGGAGTGTTAGTTACCACGGGGTACTAGCAGGGTCGAGCATAGATAAAATACAAATGAGAGGGTTTATCGAAAGAAGATGGGGTGCATCATGAGCTAAAAGTGAGCCGGTGAGAGTACAGTTGAAAAATGACGAGAGCTGAGGGGTGAGAAAGGATTAAGAGAAAAGATAAATCCTACCAACACCATGTCAGACTGCTGGGTTTCCTACATCTGCTACAAAATTCCATGTGTTGGAATTAGGTATTGAACAAGACGTCATGGATCCAGTGACGCATGCACCTAACCTCCCTAGCTACTCAGTTGTCTTTTAAAAGACTACTGTTTCAATTCACACGGAGTTATATCACATACTCTATCGACATATCATTTGGATATTATTGATATTGAAACAAGGAAGACATCCTCTCCGGTCTCCGACTTCAGTTGATGCACTTTGAGTCTAGAGCTTAATGTTATACACTTTTAGGACACATGGAGTCTTAGTCTGCGTGACTATAAATAGATTGTCTACCGAGACAAAGCCAGAAAAAATATGAGTGATTCTTTCATGATAAAGGATTTCACGATGATTATTTGGAAATCCTACTAGTGTTAATGTCACGCCAGCGCTGAACGTAGGTCACATAGACTTAGTCTATTGTGCAAACAAAACTCCTATGTGGAACTGGAATGTTACTTACAAATGAATTTGTTTCATTTTCTTATATTCAGGTTGCAAAGCCATGATCATCACTGTAATATCCTTTTGGTCCTGAATATTGTATAATGAGGGAGAGATTTTTGTTTCAGAAGGCGAGAGAAAAGTTTTATGATGTAACTGTTTATATTCTGTCATTGAGGGGGAGAGTTACTGATTGAGTTTGTAACATGAGAGAGATAAGTAATTCTGTGTCTGTAATGTTCTTAAATGTAATATTTTCTTTCTGAGTATGTAATCACCTATTTCAATGAACAAAGAAGATTTGAAGACACATTGAGGTTGTTCATTTGAAGTGGACAGCTGAAGTGATTACATGATGATCATAATTCTCATGATCATTGTAACATCCTAAGAATTAAAATGATGTAATTGAGGTTAATTAGTTTAAATTTTTGAATTAAATATAATTATGTTGGATTATGTATTGGGTTTAATTATAAAAGTGAATTTAATTATTATTAAGTGGTTGAAAGGATAAAATAAAGATTTAATCTTTAGTTAATGGAATGGGGTAAAACCATACAATAGTAACCTACTTTTGAAAATTTATCAATATGGTACATCTACTTTTTTAATTGTCGATATGGAACCTGTACTTCAATTTTTCATACCGATATGACCATATTTGTAATAAACCCCTGTTTTTCATACCATTAGAACCATGTTTCGTAAGTAAAAATCGGGCTCTATTATGTAGAATGATCATATCGATACTGAAAATTGAAGTACAAGTACCATATAGATAATTAAAAAAGTAGACGTACCATATCGATACATTTTCAAAAGTAGGTTGCTATTGTAAGACCTTAACCCTAATGGAAATTAAGAATTTGGTTGCTATTTTAAGGAATTAAGAAATTTTAAAGTTTCGAACTACAATTATTAAGTATGATGATTTTTAAGGTTATACTAATGTTGAAATCAAGACACAAATCAGTATTTAAGAAAGTTAGATAAGTGAGGGGTTGAATGTGTCAAAAGATGAAAGTGGGAAATTAAAAAGACTTAAACCTTTCATTTTGAATCATTCACCTCTCTCTCTATCTTCTCTCTAGTACGGATTCCTCCAAACCCAAATCAAGATCACCAAAATTTGTCAAATTAGAGGCTAAAAATCTGGAATCAAGACCATAGAATAGAACTACCTACGCTGCAACAAGCAATTTAAGGTAAAATTTACTGAAACTCTTCAAAATTTGAGGTTTTGGGTTCGGTTTCTATGTAAACCAAATCAGGGATTTTAGGTTCAAAAATGTTAATGCATGTAAGAAATTTTGATGGGTTTGTGTAAATCTAGTATTGTGTAAGTTGTGTACAAAATTTCGGGTTCAAATTCAAGTTATAAATATGATTTTGGAAAAATTTGCAAAAGTGTGTTCTGTGCGTTTGCATGGTACCGAGATAAGTTTGGAGGTACCGAAACCTTTAAGGTTTCGGTACATATACCGAAACCCTCTACCGAAACCTACATTAGTGAAACTTGGTACTGAATCTCTCTCTCTCTCTCTCTCTCTATATATATATATATATATATATATATATATATATATATATATATATATATATATATACCGAGGCAATTGGAGGTACGGTACATGATGCTGAAACTCTCATAGTACAGAAACCCACACTACTGAAACCTTTATGTACCGAAAGCATCACATGTACCGAAACTCTCCGAAGGTTTCGGTATAATGAAACCTACCGAGACCACAAAGGTATCGGTACATACTACTGAAACTTTTTAGTGAAACCTTGATGGTGAAACTTTTTAGTGAAACCTTTGATGGTGAAACTTTTTAGTGAAACCTTGATGGTGAAACTATCACAACAAGTACTGAAACCCACCCCCAATATACCGAAACTATAAATGGTGAGTACCGAAACCTTTGAAGGTTTCGGTATTCCCCTTTTTATTTTCACTGAAACAGAGACAATAATATATATATATATATATATATATATATATATATATATATATATATATATATATATATATATATATATATATATATATATATATATATATAGATTGAGGTTCTATGGGGCACCATATGCATCGGGAACCAAATGGGAACCAAAAATGCATTGCTTGTTTACAAAGGGTGCATTAAGGGCATTTTGGGAATGTTTAATAATATATTGTTAAATTATAAGATTTAATTTAATATTTATCATTTATTTAGGAAACTAAATAAAATATTGGTTGTTTCAAACATGATGCACAACACCAATGCATCACGACAATGATGAACACATTGAAAACGTTGATGAACACGTTTAAATTTCAGAGATGCATCACGAAATTAACACGTTTAAATGTCGAAATGCATCACGATTTTGGTGATGCATAATGATGGAATAAAGACGAGGATGAATATGGCTGAAATGCATCACGATTTTGGTGATGCATAATGATGGAACAAAGACGAGGATGAATATGGTCGAAATGCATCATGTTTCGCATGTGCCCTCATCTCATCAGTTAGCAGATATATTTACTAAAGGTCTTCCTACACAGCTGTTTTTACAATTTAAGTCCAGTCTTAGCATTAGTCCTCCTCCAGCTGCGACTGAGGGGGGTGTGTTAAATAATGTATAGTGTAGGGGTCCTCATTGTAATTATGTAATCTATTTATATGAGATGAATACAACACACCCAATCAAGGGTTTCCACACATTATAGCAGAATTGGATGAAGATGCATCGTGTTTGAAGACGAATCCAATAAATTGGATGAAGATGCATCATCTTTGTTTAGATTCGGATAGAATATTTTCTGAATTCAAGCATCTTCCGATTTTGCCCTTCCGTGCGCGAGAATTTATGCACCCGTGCACCCATTTTCAAGTTAATTACCCTTTTGCCACTGCAATCTGAACCATTAAAATTCAAGATCTAACGGTGCATACAGGTTCCCAAAGTACACAATGCATACAGGTGCCCCATAGAACCTGACCCTATATATATATATATATATATATCTATATATAAAGGAATATATATGGATATATATAGTCATCTCGGTTGGGGTTTGATTTGTGAAAATAAAATAGAAACGGTTGGACCTTCTTAAATTCAGTTATATATAAAGTTAAATTTGGGACATAATGTCAATCTCAAATATTGGAAATTAAAGTATCAATTTCGGATAACAACTTCGACGGGTTAACACGATAACTTGTGAAACTTGATGAGACTAATTATTAAATAAGAGATTGATGGTATATAATGAAGGGTTAATTGGGAATAATAAAACCATCAAATAAGAGGATTTAAATGTGAGTTTCGGATGTCGGTTCCGAATGTTTTGATACTTTAATTGTACAAACTCAATTCTCACTGGATAATGAACATATGTATGATATGTTTTACTTATGGAAATGTAACAGGTCCCTTGTGGTGTTGTTTAACCCACAGTGGGGTACTTTGTGGATCCGGTTGAAATTCCGAAGAGAAATAAGATAACTTGAAGTTAATTAACGCACCCACTGTGAGTACATATGATTTCTCATGTTTATATCTGCTTTATGTTAGCTATTGCCTGCTGAGACATGTTGCTTCATTTTCGTTTGCAATTCTACTAATTTGCGTAGACTTAGATGCACATTGATCTTGTTGCATTTCCGTTCTTTTGTTGTGCATCTATCGATGGACGGGCGGTCGCATTTTTTATTCCGATGTTACTGCGCTATATGACCCGGAGCTGATCCCTCCGAGGTTCTGGTAGGCAGTAAGTCATCCCCGACGTTATGTCTTTCTCCGATGGTTGGTTTGAATGCCAAGCTTTGGGCTCGTAGGAGCGACGGCTCATGTGTGTCGTACTTTGTGTACGTGGAGAGTGCACGACGTGTGTCGTCGGTGTTACTCTTGGGGGCTTCATAAAGATTTATAAAATGCGTAAATCTATGTATTCACTAAGCATCGCTTACCCGTCAGTTGTTGACATTTTTACAGGAAAAGGAAAATCCGCCGCTGGACCTTCTTGCTAGGTCAATATTTGAAGTTTGAAGAATATCTACTACTCATCTTGGTAACTGAATCATGGGGTTATTGTTGTAATGTGATTGGAATGTTGTGATAAACTTTGAGTATGTAGACTTAGATATGAAACCTTATAGCACTGTAGGGTGTTTTAAACAATTGTATTATTTTATTTATGTACTTTAATGCTTCCGCACTTGTTTAAGCTTTCAGATCATTATGTAATAATTTATGTGGTGTTTAATCCTTGGTGTATTGTAATGGTGGTTATTGTGGCAAGGGTGTCACAGTGAATGGTATCAGAGCAGTAGTTTGAGATTCAAGTGTCAGTGAGGTCTTGGTCTCAAACATTAAGTGACGATATGTAGTGGTTTAAGTAATGATCTGAACTAAGATACGATATGATTTAGTGCTTATTGGAAAGTGACTTTCATACGAGACAACATGCTTTGTAGTTAACCATGTGATGGGATCACTAAATGATTTACATGTTTAAATTTTCAGAATATGTCTGGAAGAGGAATGACGCCACGAGAAACGAGGTAAATGATGTTATCAATGATGGCATAACAAAACAGAATGATTCAATATCAATTTCGGGCTCGAGATGAGGCCAAAGCTAAAAGAAAATAAGACAAGAGAAAAGAAAAGAGGGAACATGAAAGGAATTATGTTGTGGATGACATAAACCTTAGAAATAAAGCGAAACGTAAAGACAAGGGCAAGGAAAAGATTGATTATGAAACCGGAATTGATTAGATCATTCAAAGACTGGAAACCACCAACATTCTCTGGATCTCTGAGAATTGAGGAATCAGAAATATGGATTACAATTATGGAACAGATTTTTATTGAAATAAATTGTAAGGATGAGTACAAGGTATATTTGGCTAATGATCAATTGATTGGACAAGCCAAGAAATGGCGGAACTGTTGGGAAAAAGAATTGGGATCAGAGTTGATTACTTCCTTTAGTTGGGAACAATTAAAGTTGTTGTTTAGTAGACAATATGGTGAGCCTGATATCGTACCTCATGTTGATCATGAAGAAAGAGTTATCGGAAAGATTGCAAATGCTGGAGGAGATGAACTAAATGGACCATATTTGATATCAAGAACAAGTAAACGTGATAGATTTAAAAGATGTCGACATTGTAACCTGTAACAACCTAGTCTTAGCAAATCTTAAACTATCTGATTATCGAACCAATAATGTAAGATTACATTATTTGAATTATAATTTAATTAAGTTATGAAATATTTAATTGAATTATATAAATATTATGAATTATGATTTAATAAATTATTAAAGATAATTAAATAAGAGAGATGTAAGATACAAAAGTAAAAATGGGTTAAGTAGCAAATATATATAGAAGAAGTATATAAACGTAATTAAAGGTCATAAATCAGATCTGACTCTTTCTCTACTCTCTCTCTACTTTCTCTCTCTACTCTCTCTCTACTTCTTTCTAAATTTCCTTCCAAACCGATCGGCCGATTATCGAGTTCAATACGTCATCGGAAAGATCTCAAAGAATACTACAAGAATATATCGTTGCATGTATGATTACATACGAATTTGAGGTAAGAATTTACGTTTAAAGTTTCTATATTTTCGGTTTTGAAGATATAAATTCGAATTTATCAATTTTCATGAGATTAAAGCTAGTTTAACTTGATTTTTAACTAGATTATGTATAATATAATTGAATCTAGGCTTAATACTTAATATATATATATATATATATATATATATATATATATATATATATATATATATATATATATATATATATATATATATATATATATATATATATATATATATATATATATGATTTTAGGCTTAGAAGTTCATGATTTTTAACTTGGAAGATGAACAAATTCGGGATGCCAAGAACAAAGTTGAATATAGCTAAAATAGACCAAGGAATTCGATTTTGGCTTCAAATTCGAAAGAGGGATTCGACTTTGGTCATTAAATTCGAGAAGGAGGTTTCGAGTTTTTCCATAGATTCGAAATAGGATTCGAATTTAGTCCTATATATTCGAATTTAGTCTTATATAATCGAATCTAATGCCTTCAAATTTATCATCATGTTCGAATTTGATACATAAATTCGAAACCCACTCCTTAAATTTGAATATCTCGAATAAAACACATGAACAACACATAAAATAACAAAATAATTGGCTTAATGATTAAATATATATATATATATATATATATATATATATATATATATATATATATATATATACACACATTGATCTTAGAGAATATTAATTAACCAAGAATACGAATGAAAGAATTGATTATATTGAGACTATGAGATTAAAGGACAACGAATGAATACTGAATATACTATTCAGATGATATAAAGGCTAATAAATATCAGAAATGATATTATTAACAGATTGAGCAACAAGCAAAATGGCAAGCATCTGAAAGCCTGATATAAGTCAGATAGTGGTTTTAATCCACTATAGATTGTGAGCAGCAGAGCCAGAGCCAGAAAGTGAAAGTGCAAAATAACCAGTAACTGTGAGTTGTAGATTTTACTTTAACTGCAAATTATGTGAATTGAGACTTTTGTTGCTTATTTCTGACTTTATTGGCATTCTGATCTTGAGCTTATTGATATATTATCATAGTATATTTACTATGACTTGTTGAGCTGAGCATTTATTATTCTAGATTCTATTCTTTGACGAGTCATTTGATTGTTAAGCTTAACACCACCACTATTGCTCAGTGTTGGGTTAATGTTAGGCTTATGATGTGCTGATTTACGTGATGAAAGCACAGTGGGTAGCTAGAGCTGAGCATTCTGATGATACCCATACAGCAATTACTGGTAGCTAGCCCAGTACGTGGCTGATCCCCACTAATGATGCGTGTGTATGGTGTTATCATTATCCGAGCATTCCTTAGGAACTTGTCTAAAAGTCTCAAGAGCAACAACAGTATTATAACTGGGAGCTGAGCAAAGACGCGCATCAAAAGAGCATTTAATTGGCTAATGGCCCTTCGAGATTTGAGTTGTGCATGAGCCTAGTGCAGTGCATAAGCAATAGAGCTGAGCCGTGCATGAGCCGAGTGCAGTGCATGTGCTTTCCGCGTTCATAATTGCATGTTAAATGTGAAATTCTACATTCTCACTAAGCAAATAAGCTTACCCCGTTGTTGCATTATTTTTCAGGTAAAGGCAAAGGATTGGCTGGACCTAGTTCATAGGTCAGGACTTTGAAAGTGCTTGAAGTACTTTAGAACCTGTTTCAACACCTTGGTACTTGATTGATGATTGAGCTTTGGGGTTCGGGGCTAGTCTATATTTTGTGCTTTGATGTAATAGTCTAGAAGTCTGTCCCTATTACTTAATATTGTCTCTGATTGTAATTAACTGTATTTCCGCACTGTTAATTTTATCTTAGTTTCATGATTGATATTGCGTTGCTACTGGGCCTAGACTTAAGACCTTTGAGAAATCATGGGTCTCACAGGATGGTATCAGAGCAAAAGTATGAGTGAATCATTGTATTATGTGTAATACATGATCTCAAACTTGTGCAATGCTATAGTATCAATCATGACAGGATGGCTTGAACTAAGATAGGTTTCAGAGACTAGTAGGATGGGGCATGAAAGGGTACAATGTGCTAGACTAAAGATCTAAATATTTAGTGATTTGAATTTCAGAGCTATGTCAGGAGAAGGTGGACCATCAGGTGGCATGACCCCAGAGCAAGTCCTCGAAATGATGCAACAGCTAATAACCCAGAATAATGAGCAACAAAACAATTTTATGCTAGAGCAAATTGAATCAATAAAGAAAACTGAAAAGAGAAATAAACATAAAAGGAAGCAAACTGAACAGTCAAGCGAATCAGAATCCGATAATGAGCATGTCAATCAATGAGTTGTGCAGCCAAAAGGCTCTAGATTCAAAGACTTCAAAGCGAGTGGTGCCATAACTTTTGAAGGCACAGTAAATCCAATACAAGCGTTAGATTGGATAAGTCATACTGAAGAAATCTTCAGTATCTCAGAATGTCTGGACAGCAATAGAGTTAAGTTTGCTACTGCACTGTTCGTTGGAGCTGCTAGAGCCTGGTGGAAAACACAAAGGAGCATCTATGGTGAGGAAGCAATTATGACATTGGACTGGGAACAGTTCTTGGAGATGTTCAACGCCAAATACTGTCCAACAGACAAACAAGACGAACTCGAGATGCAGTTGATGCAATTGAAACAAGGAACTAAGACCGTTGATGAATACGAGCATGAGTTCTCGAGACTTTGCGGCTACTCGTCATATCAAGTAGCAACAGAAGAGCGTAAGATAAACCGATTCAGACTGGGTCTGAATCCAACATATAGAAGACAAATGAGTAGCATAAAATTTAAAACGTATCTCAGTATAGTGGAAGCAGCAAGAATGGTGGAGCGGGAATTCACAGATTCTAGTTGTGAACCCGTTATGATGGCTATAAGTCCTACGTGTCCATCTCCACCTAAGATTCAGAAATCCAATAGATTTTTCGGTTCATCAAAGTCCAGTCAGCAGCAGTCAGAAGCATCCTCTACACCTCAGAAGACTAGAGTCTATTCCATACAGTCAGGAGCACGACCGTGTAAACGCTGTAACAAATTTCATAGCGGACGCTGCAACCCTAGAGATGTAACGTGTTACACCTGTAAACAGATTGGACATGGAAGTGATGAATGTCTAGAAATAAACGACGTATGCTACAACTGTGGTGAGCGTGGACATTATGCCAAACATTGTCCAAATGCACGCATGCTTACTAATCCTGAACAATCAGTTGGCAGAGCAATCCAACAGAGTACTACAATGATACCTACAGCAAAGGCGCGAGCTTTCCATATAACTGCTGAGAATGCCGAGGAGACACCAGAAACGCCAAAAGACCACAATGGTAACTAATAATAAGTTTCTTATATGATAAAATGATTTAATTCCGTTACCATCTGAATTTCAATTCCAAAATAAGTAGTGAGTTAACTGTACAACCCTGTCATCGATAGTGAATAATGCGGAGACATATGGGTTGTATCAGTTGAAGTTACTATACAAATATATTTCCAATCAGAAATTATACCTATAAACAAAATAAGTATTGTAATCTGAATCGTGTATGATTCAAAAGCTCTAAGAAATCAAAATATAATCCTAAGCACAAGCTACTTCGTAAATCCTTGTAATCTGAATGATTACAGCGTGTCTTATAATGAGACGGAGGTAGAAGTTGCTAATTAAATAAAACTATTAAGAAGAGAATCATTGAACCAAATTGTTAAGCACCCAATGACAACTTGAATGAGAATCAAAGAAATCAGAGGCACAAAGCGAGAGTGACAAAGAAATAGATTGAGATCTTTGTTAAGTCAAGCGATTAGTCATGAGTGGCCAATGAAAAGCCTGTCATATGTCAAATAAATGTAAGAATGGATCCTCATTATGTCGATGCGAGACTAGTGAGATGTCCAATATAGAATATTTATTCCACTTAACTGCATATAAAATGAAAAGCTTCTGCCAAAAGAGTAGAGTAATTTTAAATTCAAGAAATTCACCAATGAAAAGTCAAACATAAGTCTATACATATAATTAAACAAAACCAAAGGTTATTGCTTTGTCAAAGCCCTCTTGACCGAATTGCACAGTGAACTAATAGAGGAAGGCGATGACGATAAAGTAGAAGATGATCTAAATGGTCGTGGAGACGGTTTTGGAACCCTGGTAGCTCGAGACCTGACTTCAATAACAGAATCTGTCGTCATGTCTAACGAATCACACTGAGAAAGCTTAAGTAAATTGTCGATTTCTATCAAAATCATTTCCTTGGAATTCGATTCTGTATAGCATTTGTTTTCCTTGTCGTTAATATTCCTATTCGCTGGAAGATTTGAAAGCGTATAATCTCTTCAAGTTCTTGATCATGTTTGACTTGCCTGAAATATCCATCAACTGGTGAAACCATTGCGAAGAAGATGTGATCGATTATAACTCCTGTTTTGTTTGGCGAGCTTTAAAATGCAGCATTTCAACATTTTGCCTCAATCTCTCATTCTCGGCTTCTAAACACTCAATCTTGTTGGAGGGTTTTGCTTCTCGAGAGGCTGCTTATGAAAAGGATTTGGCGGAAATGGCAGCGCAATTGGAGACCAAGGTAGGTGAGGTGGAGTCGTTACACCAAGAGTTGGCTCCGGTTGTTGCGTCAGAGGTTGATTCCATTCGTTTGTCAGAGCAAAGAAAATTATAAGTCTTCACAGCCAGTCAGCACAAATCAAAAATCGGTTAAACGAATGATGATAAAGATATTATTAAATAAATGAAATTGTTTCATAAAGAATAGATATCAGACTTCCAAAAGCTCTATAGTTAATTCAAGATCAAATGAAAGAGAGATATGAGCTAATTATTGCATTAAGTTGCTAGCCGAATTGATTGAAGCAAATTTTAAATCACAAAGCATAAGTCTATATAGTAAAAGTATGAATGATAAGTCAGAATTCCTAAAATGATCAACTACAATTACATAACAGCGAAATATTGAATCAAATATGAACTCCGAGGAGAAATTTGAACTTCTTGTACTTGTGAATCTCAAAGAAGCATAAATCATGAAATACAGATGGTGCTGGTTCAGTGGAAACACCACAAAGGTTCGCATCAGTTTTGGGAATTAAGAGATATCATAAAAGCTATCTACCCAAGTCTGTTCGAACAAAGTTAACTTCGAGGACGAAGTTTGTGCGTGGTGGAGCCCATTCTGTAACAACCTAGTCTTAGCAAATCTTAAACTATCTGATTATCGAACCAATAATGTAATTTTATTACATTATTTGAATTATACTTTAATTAAGTTATGAAATATTTAATTGAATTATATAAATATTATGAATTATGAATTAATAAATTATTAAAGATAATTAAATAAGAGAGATGTAAGATACAGAAGTAAAAATGGGTTAAGTAGCAAATATAATTAGAAGAAGTATATAAACGTAATTAAAGGTCATAAATCAGATCTGACTCTCTCTCTAATCTCTCTCTCTACTTTCTCTCTCTACTTCTTTCTAAATTTCCTTCCAAACCGATGGGCCGATTATCGAGTCCAATACGTCATCGGAAAGATCTCGAAGAATATTACAAGAATATATCGTTGCATGTATGATTACATACGAATTTGAGGTAAGAATTTACGTTTAAAGTTTCTATATATTCGGTTTTGAAGATATAAATTCGAATTTATCAATTTTCATGAGATTAAAGCTAGTTTAACTTGATTTTTAACTAGATTATGTATAATATAATTGAATCTACGCTTAATACTTAATATATATATATATATATATATATATATATATATATATATATATATATATATATATATATATATATATATATATATATATATATATATATGTATATATATGTATATATATATATGATTTTAGGCTTAGAAGTTCATGATTTTTAACTTAGAAGATGAACAAATTCGGGATGCCAAGAACAAACTCGAATATAGCTAAAATAAGACCAAGGAATTCGATTTTGGCTTCAAATTCGAAAGAGGGATTCGACATTGGTCATTAAATTCGAGAAGGAGGTTTCGAATTTGTCCATAGATTCGAAATAGGATTCGAATTTAGTCCTATATATTCGAATTTAGTCTTATATAATCGAATCTAATGCCTTCAAATTTATCATCATGTTCGAATTTGATACATAAATTCGAAACCCACTCCTTAAATTTGAATATCTCGAATGAAACACATGTACAACACATAAAATAACAAAATAATTGGCTTAATGATTATATATATATATAAATATATATATATATATATATATATAGACACACATTGATCTTTAGAGAATATTAATTAACCAAGAATACGAATGAAAGAATTGATTATATTGATACTATGAGATTAAAGGACAACGAACGAATACTGAATATACTATTCAGATGATATAAAAGCTAATAAATATCAGAAATGATATTATTAACAGATTGAGCAACAAGCAAAATGACAAGTATCTGAAAGCCTGATATAAGTCAGATAGTGGTTTTAATCCACTATAGATTGTGAGCAGCAGAGCTAGATCCAGAAAGTGAAAGTGCAAAATAACCAGTAACTGTGAGTTGTAAATTTTACTTTAACTGCAAATTATGTGAATTGGGACTTTTGTTGCTTATTTCTGATTTTATTGGCATTCTGATCTTGAGCTTATTGATATATTATCATAGTATATTTACTATGACTTGTTGAGCTGAGCGTTTATTCTTCTAGATTCTATTCTTT